>JAQQZR010000039.1:2480996-2498755 GCA_030068235.1 Notoglanidium macrostoma | reverse complement strand
ATTTGTTAGTGTGACATCACAGCCTGCGTGTGTATTTGTTAGTGTGACATCACAGCCTGCGTGTGTATTTGTTAGTGAAATCACAGCCTGCGTGTGTATTTGTTAGTGTGACGTCACAGCCTGCGTGTGTATTTGTTAGTGTGACGTCACAGCCTGCGTGTGTATTTGTTAGTGAAATCACAGCCTGCGTGTGTATTTGTTAGTGTGATGTCACAGCCTGTAACTATGTATGTATATATGCACATGCTTTTTGATAGCGTGATTAATACTGTGGTGGTGAAGTGTGTGAGTGATTTTGTCACTGTGACATCACAAAATGTGTGAGTGTGTGTGTGTGTGTGTGTGTGTGTGTGTTTCAGCCCATCCTTTATTAGTGTTCCACTTTAACTTGATCAGCATATTGCTTCCATGTACCAGTGTTTTTAAATAAAGTACAGCATTAAATCTCATTGTAAACTTTCCATCATACTAATCATAATACAGAACTTACCAAAAGTACTTTAGACAAACATATCATCTTTCGGGCTCGTCTTGGAGGAAGCTTTACCTCAGAGCGGAGCTTCAACTCTGCCCGGCTTTGAGTTCCCTAAACAGAGCCGCAGGACGTCATTCATTTATAGACTCCCTTTTTGTGTTCGAAGTGTGCAGAGAAAACCAGCAGCCAGATATTAGACTTGGTCTTTTATTTATTGAGGAAAATGATCCAATATTATCGGTGAGTGGCAAAAGTATGTGAACCTCTAGGGTTCTGAAATTACAGTCAAGTGTTTTTAATCAGTGGGATGACCATCAGGAGTTTGACCAGTGCTCTAGCTAAGTCTGGTCTTCACAACACATGTTTGTGGAAGTGCACCATGGCACGAACAAAGGAGTTTCCTGAGGACAAAGAGTTACAGGAAATCCTAAAGGGTTCACAAACTTTCAAGCACCACAGTATACACAGCACTGGGCAAACATTTGCGACCTTAATACACATTTTGTCATGCACGAAACACTTTTCTGGTAGAGCTGTTCAGGTAGAATTGGTGTGAATTAGCCATAAATTTATAAAAAAGTACGACAGATTTTTTTTAAATGTACGAAAAGTTCGAATAACTGAATGGACCAGGTTAAACAAATGTATTTATCTGCATTTAAAAACAGCAACGGGTCTGATTCACAGCATGAAAATCTGGGTGTGTGTTCGTGTGTGTGTGTGTGTGTGTGTGTGTGTGTGTGTGTGTGTGTGTGTGTGTGTGTGTGAAATTGCAGTGTAAGCAGAGCTGAAACACCTGGGCAGGGCAAACCTGGCTGCAGTGAAACTAGGTCACACGGTGGTTATATAAACCATACTGTGAGCTACTTTAGGAGTGTGTGTGTGTGTGTGTGTGTGTGTGTGTGTGTCAGCGTGTGTGCGCTTTCTTACATGTGGTTATAATATAGTTGTGGTGGTTGTAACATAATGTTTGCAATGTAATCAGAGTTGTGTTTAGGTTTTTGGCGGGGTTTTTTTTTTGCCAGTGACTAATATAAAACCTGTTCCTGTGTTTAGTTTCCGTCGGTGCTGTTGACACATAAAGAATGACAAAGTCGGCAGTTTAAAAGTCTTAAAACGGAATGGTTTAGGGATGGGTAATTCCTGACAGCCTTCCTATTGTAGTTCTTTAGAAAAACACACACGTCTGGGTTTTAACTCGAGATCGGGGACGTTTAGTCAGTCCAGTTTAGTTTTTAGCAGATTTTTCGTGTTAAGTTGCGTTAAGACGGAGCTGCGGCTTCACCTGGAACATCTTTTATAGATATTCGTGCAACGTCGGCGTATTCCGAGTTCATTTGCATGCACACGTTATTTAGTAACGGAATTCCACAGCTCCCGCTGTTTAGAAGACACGCACACGAGGATGTTTGTCTAAAACGAAGGCGTTTCTCATTTATTCTGAACCTGGAAACATTTCTCTTGCGGGATATCGGCGTTTACGTTTCTACAAGCGGCAGCGTCAGGGGTGACGAAGAAGAACAAAGGAAGGAGAAAGAAGAGGAATCGGTGTTTGCCGGTGCTGGATAAGAATTTTGAGAAGCCAAATTTTGAAAAATCTAGGATCGTACTTATTATTCAGCGCAGAAATAGCAAAGGAGTGTGAATGTAATAATTATTGGCACCTGACGGCCCATAAACTACATCATCTATCGTGTTCTGATGGCGGAAGGTTCAGGAATAAAAAGCTCTATGGGTCCGATAGCCATAATAGGATGTTCGGAAGGCATTTACTTTACGGTTAAAGGTGTCCTTGGCTCTAGTGATTAGCATGACTTTAGCATCCTGACCTGCTCTGGAATCAGGACTCGATGAGACGTCCTGCATGAGCCCACCTCACTTCCTGTCTAGACAGCTCCAACGAGGTTTTCTTTAATGTGCCTCCTTGGCTGATTGCTTCGGGACAAAGAGAGAGTGAGAGAAGAGAAGTAGAGCAGACCGAGCAGCAGCTGGACCTACACATGTCTCTCTGTTTAACTTTATAAACAGTGTTAGCATGCAGCATTCAGAATTCAGTAATAGTTGGGGTTTTTTTTTTTTTTTTTTCACGTTAAAGGCGCAGTCGTCGATTCTAATCCAATACACTTTTTGTCGAATTCAGCGAATACCTACTCGCTGTCCGCTCTGTGTGTGTGCCGAATAAAAATAAGGTGCTTGTACACAGCCCTGGCTCTGTAAACGGCGACGATGAGAGTCTCTCCAATGAGAGTCGATCAGAATGACAATAGACGTCCTGCTATGAAAATCCTGTCTGATTAGGACACCTAAATCTATTATATAGATAATATGCAAATGTGAACATGTCTTACTGTGCAATTATGTGGCAATATTTTATACTATATGTGTCTTATATGTTTTTGCATCCACTGCTGGCGCATCTTGCTTCCAGTCTCACACACACACACACACACACACACAGCTGGATGTCCACGGGGACATGCGATTATCCCATACACACTGCAGTTCTCTGCAGCACTATAAAAACCAATGTGCTTTTTTTTTTTTTTTTTTTTTTTACACACTGCACCACCGTGTGGTCAGTACTGGCACTACATCTAGTTCCGGTCAGTGAATCTGACCTCACGCTCTCTGTCTCTTTCTCTTTCACCTTCACGGTGTGTCTGTCAGGTATCTCCCCGGTGAAGAAGACTGAGATGGACAGTCCATCTCCTCAGGAGAGTTCTCCCCGCCTTGGCAGCTTCACACAGCACCACAGACCTGTCATCGCAGTGCACAGCGGTAAGCATTTATACACACACACTGTAAAACGTTACGCCAAATCCCACAAGCATCTCGGGACATCTATAGACAAGTGCGTTCCTGAGTCGCACCACTGGCAACATACAACCGGATCCTTACGCTCGATTCTCCAGACTGGAGTGCACTTAATGAAGGGTTTAGGACTAAAGGAATCCAGGTTCATTTGTTCATAAGGAGTTCAGCTAGGAAAAATGTAGACCCCGTGCGTACAGTGAGCCGGCAGGAAGTGGTCCTTTATTTTTAAAGTCAATAAGTAACAAACTTTTCAATCATCCTGCGGTTTTCTTTATGTTGCTTTTCACGCACGGTGACCGAGAACCAAAGTACCAAGTCACATTAAAGTTCGCCTAGAACTCAGCTACCTGAAATAAATTCCTCCAGTACTGAAGCCTTTGTCCACACTCGCAAGCGCTACGTATCCCGTGTCACGTGCGGCGCCCGTGCTACTGTCGTATCTCGTCGACGTGCACTGTCTGGCACGTTTATTTTTAATTCCAATGTCGTAGCCTTAAATAACCCCGAAACTAGATTTCATCCACAAATGACGTCATTAATCAGTGTGAATATCAGTGGAGTGATTTATGCTAGGCTTCATATTAGCATTGTTGACAGATTAGCAGCACAAGCTAACCGCTCTAGCGGTACGCTCACTAGATACACCGCAGCTCTCTGCTGCTTCCTTCCGAGCAAGGACGGCATCTCTACCTTCATCGTTTATAACTGACTATACCTTTAAAAATGGTTCTGCATTCTGTGATATTCATATTAAAAAAAGGACCGGTACTGCAATAGCGATACATTTTGTGCGCCCTAAGTATACAAATGCACTTTGTGCCACTAACCTTGTGTGAGTAGTAAGTGCTCACTTGTGTATTGAGTGTATATTGAGACTAATACACTGCTGCTGACAGGCTGTCTGGAACAGAGAGAGCAAATCGTTTGTGTGTGTGTGTGTGTGTGTGTGTGATATGAGCCGCTTTATTGCAGAGCTGAGAGCTCCATGCAGACAGCACTGCTTTCTCTGACAAGTAATTGTCTCTGGGACAATGAGGCATAATCTGTAGTCTGGCAACGCTCCACTATCCGCACAAACGATGCTACAACAATTAGCACGGCTGTTCAAGTGAACCGGCGGAGCGCCGCCGCCATATGTCACCGCGAAAAGTGTGTCAGCGCCGAAATCACAGCTGTCGCGGCGCATTACGGAAATCAGCGTCGCTGAAAATTGGTCGTTCCAGGAGGATTAGGAGAATAAAGATCCAGGAAACCTGATCACCAGGCCAAACAGACGAACTACGCAATACAAATAAGTGGCGATGTTTTCCTGCTACTTCAACGGCATTTTTCTGCATGAAGCTTTTTCACACCTGCTCGTTCACGTGGTTGTCCAATGACTGATTCGAATCATGTGGAAGCATGTGTGATCTCAGTGACTTTAATCTCAGTGCGGTAGGATTGCTGGTGCCGGATTGGCAGGTTCGAGTATTTCCGAAACTCCTGGGAAAAAACCTTTAGAGTTTACACAGAATGGTGCGAAAAAAAAAACAAAAAACCTCCCGAGAATGGCCAGACTGGTGTGAGCTAACAGGAAGGCTACAGTCACTGAAATAACCACTCTTACAGCCGTGTTGCGCTGGAAAGCATGTCATGTAGAACCTTGAGGAGGATGGGCAGCGACAGCGGGTTCTGCTCCCGTCAGCCAAAAACGGACGTGGGGAAAAAAGAAAAAAAACGCCACCTGATCTGTTTTTCAATCCATCGATGATAGATATCTTTGACTGATCTCAGGATCATGAGATTATGAGATATTCTTATCCTAGCATCTGCTTGTATGCATGACATCAAACCTGCTCTGAACTGACCTTAGATTAACAGAAGTAGGTTTGTGTTTCCCTGCAGGAATCTCTCGGAGTCCGCACCCATCGTCGTCGCTGCATTTTTCGACGGCCCCCATCCTGCCCCAGCCCACCTCCACCTACTTTCCCCACACGGCCATCCGCTACCCTCCCCACCTCACCTCACAAGACCCGCTCAAGGACCTGGTCACAATGGCCTGCGACCCATCCAGTCAACAGCCCAGCCCGGTAAGCCTGTAGCTCCGCCCCCAATCAAAGTGAGATACCACCGTTGGTTTGTTTGTTTGTTTGTTTGTTTGTTTGTTTGTTTTTTACCTCAGACAGAACACAATTCTGAGCCATCCATACTGATTCATATATATATTAATAACCACAATATTAATATACATTCTATTGCATATATTGAGCAGCCGTGTGTGTGTGTGTGTGTGTGCACAGGAATGTGCATATATGTGAGATAAACACTCATCGTGTCTTGCGCTGACTGTATTTGGTGTAACCTGAGTGTAAGTGACTCAACCACAGACATCTAGACGCGTACAGACCTGGAGGCTTCGATTTCCCTCCTCGCCTCGCTCTTACCACAACCACACACACACACACACACACACACACACACACACACCTAAGCACTTTTCTCTACCATTTAAAACCTCTGAATAAAAAAACGTGCTGTTCTTCTCCCTACTAATACCTCAGCCGTACTTGTTTAAGCCTGAGCAGTACCGTTTGTACGTATTATGTATAAATTTATCATCTGGTAGAAATTTGGGATTGTAGGTTAAAAACCGTACGACCATGATCAAGAATATGACAACCAGTTGCGAAAAAATATATAAGTTAAACAGTGGGAGTAAGGGCCAGCAGCAATGGTGGCGCTCTGCTTAGTGGTTAGGCTCCGAGGTACTGCTCAGAAGGTCAGGGGTTCTGTTGGGCTCTTGATTCAAGGCCCTTAACACTGTCTGCTCCAGGAGTGCCATAAAATGGCTTATCTAGTGCTGTGACGCTAACACGCGATCATGCTGGGGCTAGGATGCCTACGCGCTATCATTATTTGAAATAAGAAATGAGTCCTCTAAGGTATATGTGAAAAAGAAATAGTACTACAGTGAAACCATAGTAACCTGTAGGAATCTTTTTTAAGCATAAATCAGTACCGGAGTATGGCTATGACCTGATCTGGACTGAGGTTCTGTTTTCAAACATCTGCCAGTGGCCAGACGTTCACTTGTGCTGCAGTTTAACAGCGCTGCTGCTGGTTTTAGAAGAACTGCTACGACTGCCTTCAAAAGGCTCGCCTCCAGGGGTAACCGACAGGGAAAAAAATCCTGAGTCAGAAAGCTGTTTCATTATCTGGGAGGAAGGAGAAATGAGGGCAAGAGCGAGAGAGGGACCGAGAGATCAGACAGAAAACTGGATCTGAGAGGAGAGAGAGGGATCAGAGGGAAAAATAGAGAGCGGGAGGAAGTACGCGTCTGAACGAGGAGATTCCTGTGTGTGCCTGGCAGCAATGCTGACGCTGGCAGGGAGAGAGAGATTCGAGATTTGTCAGGCTTGGCCTGTCCTGCAGTCTCATTGAAATTCGCCCCACCGCAGTGCGACTGCAGCCAGCCAGTCACAAAGGACAGCAGCACCGGCCCACAATGTCGCTGACTCACGCACCAAACTGTTGTTGTGCAGCAGAGTGAGAGTGCAGTCCTGAGGATGGATGGATGCAGACAGATAGAGAGAGAAAGAACGACGGATAAGCGGCTGTCTGCCAGAACATCCGCCCAGAACATTACCCCGTCTCTCATATATCTGCTGACAGAGCGTGATCAAGAGATGGAGGGGGGGGCAAGGGGGGCGGAGCTAGACTCGTCGAGAGAAATGAAGTGAAGTAAATAAAAACTTTTCCGAAATATCTATATTTTTTAAGTGGAAAACCTCATTTTGGACCGATTTGTTTGAATCTCTAAACAGCCCTATGGGTTTTCCCAAACCGCCCCACACACCAAACAGAGTTACCATGAAATACCGTCCACATGGGTGACTTTAATCACCAAGGGATCGATCTAGGGATAGCTATTCCTCCTTATGCAAATTTTTTCAGTTCAGTCACTGGCAATTGTGGGTCTTATTTTCCTAATTCGAACACAAAAACAAGGCGTAAGATTGGTGTGTTTACATGGCAGATGTAGGTAGTAACCTGGCACAAAGTGCTGTGGATGTGAAAACTAAAGGTTGGAATTGTATAAATACATTTTCCGAGGGTGTAGTTAGGTGATATTAGCTGAGTGTGCATCATCTGCTCAGGATTTATATACAGATTTGTGTTAAATTGGGGAAACGAGAGTCTCACCATGAACCTTCGCGGGCATTCACTCAAACGTGGTAAGAAATTCGGCTTTTAATTATATCAATAATAACAGAATTCCAGTTATAAACACCTTTCAAGGTAAAAAAAAAAAAAAAAAAGATCAAAGAAATGTATAAACACCTTTCAAGGTAAAAGGGTACAAAAAAAAACCACTCACCAAGATAGCAAGAGGAGAAGATGAATAACATTGTAAACAGTAACAAGAATAAACATTTCACGTTTGCCTGTGTGCTTCTAATAGATGTGATTATTACTTCTACATCACAAGATATTAGCCGTAGAGTCAATATGTGTGTGTCAATTTGTCAGTTGTGGCGCCCCCTATGGACGTAATTTCACAAATTTGGTGTGAGTCCAAAGAATGCTGTAGGAATTGTGCATCTCAAATGTAATTAGGTTTGGACCATTATATCACGAGATATTGGCTGTATAGTCATTGGCCACACCTTCAAAATTGATTGACAACTTTGAAACGGATAGTCTGATCAAACTTCTTTATGAGATCTCAAAAGATATTGGTCTGAAGATGCCGTGTACCAAATTTCGTGAAAATTGGACAAACTGTCTAAGAGGAGAGAGATTGTAAAAATTTTACACAAAACTCAAAATGGCGGAGATCCAATACGGTGGATCACTAGAGTCCAACTGGCCTTTTTTGTTCATCCTGAGAATTTTATTGTATTTGGCTTGCTATAGTGCCACCATGGGGTCAATTGTCCTGATCATTTTTCTATGAAGTGAGCATAGGACCGTAGTTGCCAAGTACGGTTGCTCTAACATGTACAGTTTTTGCTTTGCAAACACTTTACTGTTGGACCCCTAATAAGAACAAAAGTAAAAATATACATGTATATGTCAGCTATCCGGTTATATAAAAGGAACTGGATAGTAAACAATAGTTGTGCATTAAAAATGTGGAATGGGAGATAATAAGCATGGAGATGCGACACGAGCAGCCCCGTCTCCTCTGATACGAAGCCTAGGGGAAGGAACAGAGAGCAGGTGGGTGTCTGAAGAATGAAGAGTACATCCAGGTGAGTACGCAAGAAGGAAGAAGGAGGCTAGAAATCTAGACGAGGAACAGATTATGAAAACAGAATGTTATACTGTATTGTATGTATGAGGGTTTAATGATTGGGTGGTGTGGTCTGATCACACGGTCTGCTGTGGGTAAGAATGGGAGGTTTTTACTGTTAGCCAGGTGGTCAGATAATATATCTCCATAGGGTCTCTATATCGAACATCTCTATTTGAGGCACGTTATGAACCGGAGTGATGTAGCTGAGGTTGAGGAACTTTTAGAGCCAGTGCTACAATGCACATTTCTACATCTGGGGGGTTTTTCAGTGTTTCCTGAGGCATAGTGGTAGAATTATTATTATTATTATTATTATTATTTATTATGTCTGGTTTAGGCCACGCCCACTTAAGGTTTAAATCCGTATATGGATATGTTTAAACAGATACAGGTGGTGACGTTGTGTTAAACCCCCTAGTGGTAAAATATCACTGCCCAGCCCCTGTTGTGCCACTCCGCCCTGTGTTAATTTCTCGCCAATTAGCTAGCTAGAAAAATCTGTCCAGCCAAATTAGCATTATGTAATGTTACCCGACGAGGCTACGCTAGGTTGAAAACACAGCCTGTAATGATAGTCATAAAGCAGATTTTAAGTGAAAGTAGTTGGGATTGAGACAGGACAGGAGAGGGGAGGAGAAGAGAGCGAGGCGGCGGGTGAGAGAGAGCAGCTGTGTGTGTTATATCGATGTTTGGCCCAGAGCTGGGCCGTATAGGGTGCTGGCTGACGTTGCTCTCTCTTTCTCCCTCAGCTGAATGGCAGTGGTCAGGTGAAGGTCCCCCCCCACTACATCTCCTCTCAGATGCTGGCCCCCCCGCCTCCCCCGGCCCTGCCTCGCCTCACGCTGCCCCCTGACTCCAAACCCAGCAGCACCTCGCCAGACGCAGCCGCCACCTCGCCCACCTCCCCCAGTAAGTGGCCCACTGTGACGCCCGCTCGCTCCCCGCCCTGTCCAGCTTTCCTAGACACGCAGCCCAGTGGCACTTAGTTAATATTGTAAGCAAAGAGAGTCTTGAATACTCACGGAAAGCTTAGTTTAGGTTTACTAAGCTAGAATTCTTTTATCGCGCTTCAAAATCCATTTGGTCTGACACCATCACTCATTTACATGCAACACGTCCTATTGCCAGCTGATCGGGCTAATGGAGCACTGTATGACTCTGAGAGAACATTCTAGAGACTTCAATCACGCACACTAAATAAAACACTCTTCAGAAACTCCAAATCAAAAACAACAACAGAAGCAACAACAAAAAAAAAAAATCATCTCCAATCCGTGTTATCACCCAGTGTTCGTAAGAACTACATACATACAGTGTGGCTCTCGTGTGCAAGAGAAATGCGATAATCTTTGTGCCCTAATGATTCAGTACTGCTTATGGATGGCTCAGAGTTGGTGATCTGCTCTTGTCATTTACTGTCTCATGTCGTAATGGCTTAAAAGATCAAAGCTGGGGTTAGAAAAATAATAAGTGGAGGTTTTGACATGGAAAAAAAGCACTATAGTCACTGGGTCAAGCTACTTCTCAGTGTGTAAATGTTGATCCGTAACCATTTTCCTCCTGGATCAAGGAGGATTATATGTACAGTGCGCTCATCCTTCGAGAAAATGAATTAATTTGATCAGTTTCATTGCTGTAAACAGCCGCGCACTTTAGATGACGAGGCGGTCTGCCATAGATGCTGCCGTTTGTTATTAATTGTAATTTCATTAAGAAATGCTGAGGAGAGCTGAACACCCATACACACACACACACACACACACACACACACACAGTGCTGCAATGATGTGTGGCCTGCACCCTTCTCATCTCACTAAATACGATTAGAGCGTCTGTCTGCCCATGCAGCTCATCCGCCGCTTAATAGTTATGGATTCCCGATAAGCTCAGCCTGATGCGAATGAACGTGTTGGTTTTAACCTCTTGAAAAATGGCGTTTTTGCAAAACTGCAAAGCGAAATCTGTGTGTGTGTGTGTGTGTGTGTGTGTGTGTTAATACGGGATTTCCTCAGAGAGGCACAGATAAACACGTCTGCCTCTTTTTTAATCACTCGCCTCGATCTACAGCGCCATATTAGAGAACATTACGGCGATTTTTCATTAACGAGACACGTAACGATATCTTATGTTCGGCCGTGTGCGTTCAGATGCTCTGCGCTGACTTGTTTGCTGGCAGACTAACACACACACACACACACTAATACATGCGCGTTGTATAATCATGCCTGTACAGACAAATAGAAGGGAAAAAAGTGCTTAAGTAAGATGTTTTAGCTTGGTATAGATCCTCTGGAGCTGTACTAGAGCCACAGAATGAACACCGTTCTTCCTAAAGATCTCCCAGAATGCTTCTTGGTTGAGCTGTGGTGAGCGCGAAGGCCATCCTCATTCGGTGAGCCGCCTTGCCTTAGAGATGTGGAGTCGGGGGCGGAGCCATACATGAAGAGACCACGCCCATCTTTCTGTAAAGATGATCAGTCAGAAGAAGTTCGTATTGATTTGTAGTAACAATTCGCTCTAAAAGGACAAACCACGCCAGCCAAATAAATAACTAAAGGCATAACAGAGCACAATTAGCACTGTCGAGAATGTACTGGAGCTCGATCTCTCACCTGTGCGTATGGTTACAACTCTCAAGTGTACACAACGTCAGTCTGGATGGAAATCCTTGATGGATCGTTCTTGAAACACGTTACGCGTATTTTCGATTCCCAACCCTTTTCCCATAGATCTAAATGCAAGTATCACATTCCTCGCTGCTCCTATTGAAAGGACGACAGCCAGGCTGTTTGATTCGACTTCCCTGCCTTAATAATGAACCCTCTGTCAAAGTGATCCAGCGCTCGGGGCTAACTGGGCCTGCTCAGCATCTTTATACACGCCACGCTGCATGGTAGGATGTTAATTGCTTAATTGCATCATGCAGCGCATCTGTCTGGAAGCATCTGCAGTCTACGCATTGGTTCAGGTTTTTTAACCGTCTCTACAAACCTATTAGGACACACACTTCATCACTCAGCCCTGCCTAGACAACATCAATCGCCTAGACATCTGAAGCTTTTATGCTCACCTCAGATTAGTCATAGCTAACACATGCTTGATTAATGATAACATAACGAATGCTGTTTCTCTCTCTCTCTCTCAGCATACTCTGCTCCCGGGACACCACCTGCCAACCGCTCCTTCGTAGGAATCGGTCCTCGAGACCCTGCGAGTCTGTATCAGGCTCAGGTACTACACCTCCACTCCTCCATCCTGCCCCACCTATACATTTCACACAGACAGGTAGCGCTGTTAATAACAACTCTAATAATCCTGTGTATGTCCCATCCCACACCCACAACACCATAATGTCCCGTCCCAATCCTAATCCCAATAATTCCGTCCCGTCCGATCCAAGCAAAATGACTCCCGTAACGTCCCGGTTCCGTGTTAGATTAAAAAATGTAATCATATTAGCGCTTAGTGAAAATAGCCTTCATTCCTATTAGATCTGCACATTTCTATATAAAACTGTTGTTCCCGTCCCGCATGCTCCCGTTGCCTTTTTTTCCCTGATAGTAATCGTTATTAAATGACTTTTTATATGCAACGCGTTTGCATAATCACACAAGGAGTAAATGAACTCGTAACGACATGAAGCTTGTCACGGGATCATTTCGGCTTCGTGACAGCCACATGTTCCCGGATACGTTATCGGTAAATAACAGCCGTGCGCTAAGCAAACAGAAATACAGATACGAATAGGAGACATACTTTTTTGTTTTGCTTGTTGTTTTTATCGCAAGCTTATCGCATGCGTTTTATATGGGGGGGGAGGGGCGTTCCGTCCCAATTTGCATATTCATGCATATTTATAGATTCTTTATGAGGGAATTTATATCGTGTACCTTTGGTTATTTTTCATTGTGCTTTAAGACATGGTAATGAGGTCAGTAAGCAGAATGGAGCTACAAATGTGAGGGTGTGTGTGTGTGTGTGTGTGTGTGTGTGTGTGTGTGTGTGGCGTGTTAGTTGCAGGACTGCAGGCTTAGCCACACGTTGCAGTGTTGCTGCTGCATTGCAGTTCTCTCTGCCCAATAACCAGTGCAAGTGTACTGCACTACGAGGGGAGTGTGCGTGTGTGTGTGTGCAGGGCATTTTGCTGACGTACAAGTATATAAGTATCCCGACTGTAGAAGCAGTTTTTATTGGCGTCCCCGAGCGTCCTCGTTCCTCATGAGATCATCGTGACTCTGTGCGGAAAAAAGAAAGGACGTTAAAGAAGAGTGAAAGGAAGGGCAAGCATGTCCCCGGTCCAGGATACTCACGTCCAGAGCAGTCTGGTTGTTAGGGGAAACCAGACATGATGTAATCGTAAGGTGAACTTGAACTCAGAGGAAAGTCCACAACAGCAGGCTGGGTTAATGTATTGCCAGTCGGAATCGTGCGATCTCGGGAGAGCGTCGGGATAATGCTTTTTTTTATTGACTTGTTCTTCAGCGACGTACAAGATAAATGTCATTCATCAACATGCTGCTCTACATGTTACCCACAACGCCTCCAGGTGACCTGCTGATAGTGGCGCCAGTAGCCGTTTATCATGTCTACTGAAAAACAGAGATGCAGCAGCACTTTATTCCTGTCCGTCTCGCTTTCCACCTGATCTGTATGCTGTAAACAGATACAGAGCCCCATCGACAGTAGTACAGCTGCATTGCATTTCTTCTAACGCGGTGCACAAAAATAGAAGCTCTCGCTCGTTTGTCCGTTCTTCAACGCCGCCACCGAAACCTGAACGTTATCAGTCGTGTTTGAGATCATTGATACAATTCTCCTGTTAGCTTCCGGCGTGACCGCGCTTGCGTTAGTCTCTCACGCGTCTCGCAGGGATAATGACAACGCAGCGGAACCAAACAAATCTGTTTCCTCTAAATCTCTTTCTTTTACGTTCTTCATGGAGAATGTGAACATCAGTAACAGCCTGTGTTTTGAAAGCGCCTCATGTTTCAGGCTCGCCTCCAATTCCCCTGAAGCGTTTAATTAAATGGATAGATTGTCATTTGGTTAAGCCCTCGTGGCCTAATATGCCCCCTTTCCCCTTCCTGAACCGTGAACACACCCTGGTCTTGGCTTCGCGTTTTCATAACTTTAACCACCTGTCACCCAGACAAAGCCTTGAGCTTTTATAGCAAACTAAATATTTCGGTTGGAGCCGAGGCCTAACCGCTGCTGGCCTCTCTTCACCGCCGCTGCTTCCCCTTTCTGCAGGACGAAAGCAGTGCGGGAGGTTATTTTTAGGCAGTAGCGCCTTTGATACAAATAGCTTGATCTATTCAGCAGCTGGCATAACGTAAGAGCTCCAGAATAAACGGTGGGCCAAGGCTGTTAAAGGATCTGACACGGGAGGCAATCTGCTCCTTTTTCGTTTTTTTTTTGTTGTTTTCGAAACTGCATCGAGATAAAACGCAAGATAAAATGTGTTCTGGCTCTCACACTGTTAGGACAGAAAGGTTACACAAGTGTATAAAGTGTACCACATGGCTCAGAGTGCTCCCTCGAGGAGGAACAGGAAATATTTAGCAGATGATTTGTTGTCGCTGCTTGGAAAATATCACCGTGAAATGCGTTCGCCGTGAACGGGAAACGCGAAAGCTCGACTTGTTCTTGCTTCTGGAGGATTCTGTCTCGTCAGCTAGCGAAGAATTCCCTTAAAAAGCAACTCTACAGAGACACGAGAAGCTAAATGAGCTGGGATGGAGTTTTTTATTCGAGTTGCGAGAAATAGAAAGAAGGGAAGAAGGAGGTCGGCCACGATGTCTTCTTCTCTGCGGTTGAGTTCTCGTACTGTGAAAGTGAATTTAGAGATGGTTTGGTGCTCGAGATGGGCAAGTGGTCGCTCCGAGCAAACATTTTGGTGCTTCGGGAAACCCTGAAGGGAGTATGGAACGAGATTCCTGATTTTGCTATCTATGCCTTTCTTTGGAATTCAGTCATTCAGTAATTCAGTCATAGTGGCATAGTTTTGAAAACTTGGATCCGAATTTGAAGGAATGAATTTAAAATGTACTTTTGAGTCTTTCCGCACCGCGTTGTCATAAAATTCGGTTCGAAACCTTGCGCCCGAATTCAATGCGCCACGTGACATGTTTCTCAATCCGCGGCGCTGTTTTTCAGAGAAGCGTTGATTTATGGAGCAATACGGATTCGGTTTCAGTTAGTTCAGAGGTCCGGAGCTTTCGCGTGAGGAGGCGGGTGTGCGTTTGGAAATTTGCCAGTCGATTTCGACAAAGCCAGTGGGTTTCATGCTGTGGTGAAATCCTAACGCAGGAAACTCGCGTGCTGTTGCCAGGGTGCAGGCTCGGACATGTTCTGACTTCCAACAGAAAGCGCTTTTAGGGAAAAGCGTTCCGCTTAAGCACTCCTGCTCTTACTGTTTTTCCCCCATCCTTCCCCAATCCTAACCACAGCTTCAAGAGACTTCAGATCTCCTAATTTAGCGTTCCTACACCCGACCAGGGATCTCACCGAAGCCATGGAGCAAAAATAAACGAGGCCGCAAAGGTTACTCGGTTACCAGCGTTTTTGGGATTTTCAGCAGCGAGGAAATGCCTCACGTCCCGCCTTTGCACCCCGGCGCAGGGCTACAGCCCCATCTGCTGGCCGCTCGTTGGCGTCTCTGTCGGTTTAAGGTCCACCAAGGCCTCCAAAGTAAAAATAGTCCTCCTTATTCTTGTTTTTGCAGAGGCGGCCAGCACCGGGTCACTCTTTCCTCTCCCGTGCTGAGCTGTGTACGCTGGCAGTGTTCATTGTGGTGCGCCGTCGTGTGCCAAAGCATCTCTCTGGAGCTCTGTTCCAGCTCCGTCTGCTTCTCATATGGACGCAGTTCAGTTCCTTGGCAGTTCCCTTCACTCTTCTGGTTGTAATTTTACTCCCAAGGATGATTCTCGGCTGTTTTCTCCTCCTTCTTCTTCCCCCCCCCAAATCTCGGGCCTGTTATCTATCCGAATGCAGCAAAGTCTTTGTGCGTTTGAAATCCGTGCAATGACTATCAAGTGCTTTTTCTTTTCCGAAGCTTTATCAAATCGACGCTTTTGGGTGCAGCCGAAGACGTCTGTTTGGATCGCTGTTGAATTACTTAGAGCTCAGTGGAACATGGCGAACTATGAACCGCTGCTGTTTTTATAAGGCACGGTCAGATTTGAAAAAGACTTGAGCGGTGAATGAGCGAGAGAGAGAGAGAGAGAGAAAGAGCGAGCCAAAACCTTATTATGTGTTTTAAGAGGTCTGCGTTGGGGCCCGCCGGGCTCGCTCGCGCTGGCGCTCTCCGCTCTTTAGCCCCGTATTATGTTTAATAGCGGCATTGCTCTCCAGACTCTGACAGCTATCTGCGCTCGGAGCCCACTGGGGCAGGAGATGCTGATTACCCGGCGCTTGGAAAGTGCAAGTCATTACGCTCCGTTTTGGCCCGAGTCTGGCGGTTTTGCCGTATTCAGAGCTATAATTTACATCGCAGAATACACACGCCCTTCATCAGCAGTTCATGATAATCTGTTATCCTTTGTTTATACGCGTCCCGGTGTTGAGAGAAAGAGAGCCCTATGCTCTATAGAGGGGAATAAAGAACAACTGATACGGCTGATGGTTAGCCGAGCTCGACGCATGCATGAGAGTTTGCCGAAGGGTCAGGGTAAGAAAAAAATGACGGTTTACAAAGTCGGATTGGAAATTCTGAAAGCCAAGCCCTTTGTTGTGGAGTCAAACAAGCGCTTCCTCAAAGGGACGGACCACCTTACCATTCAAGCTTGTTAAAGGTCGTTGCAGACTGCCGACTCCTGGTGCGTGGCTCGTGTAGTAGGTGCACAAAGGAAGGAAACACGCAACAGGTGCACACGGTAGAGTAACAAACCGATAACAAGACCAGGTTGGAGACGAGACAGAAACCAAGACAAAGGCGCATGGTCATAACAAACAGAAGCACGTGACGTGACACACTTGAGAGCAGGAATTCATGCCATCGTGCTACCACTAGTAAATGTTTAGCTAATTATCGTTAGCTAGTCTTAGCTTTAGCTAATGACAGTCCCTCGGTGTAACGCTGAACAGGTTAGGCAAAACAGACGAGCGGTTAATTGTTCGCTAGTCGAGATGGCACGGTGTCGGCACCGGAGAAAACGCTGGATCGGCTCTCGGAGAAACATTATTATGGGTCATCGGATCCTGGAACCAGCGGAAGATTGGAATCGGATTAGCGAAAGGAAATTATTTTTGGAACTGGGAATGTTCCCGTATAAAAAGACAGGGCTGGGTTATTTTTCTTTATTTCCACTTTATTATATTTCCAATGCAAGCGAGTTTTGCGTGAAAGTTTTAACTGTAAAAAAGGTTTTAAAGCTTCGTCGTTTTTAAAGAAAACAATATCCAGTGGGTTTCAACATTACCTGACATTACGTAACGTTAGTGTGGTGCCGTCTCTAGTAGCTAGCTAGATGTTTATTCAGAAATATTACATCCCGTTGACAGAAATATAAGATTCCGTTGATTTTTTTTATTGTTTTTTCGAATCATTTGTAGTAGAGCTTGAGTACTGTGGCACGACATGAACCTTGGGTTTCTGGTACAGATTTATTATGAGTTTATGAGGATCAGGAAAAATTGTGTTTGTTAATCCAATCTTACAATCTTATTCATCTATATATTTCCTCACAGGTTAACCTTTTCTTTAATCAGATTGTAGTACTAATTTTGCTCTCTCTCTCTCTCTCTCTTTGTCTCTGTCTCTCTCTCTGTCTCTCTCTCTGTCTCTCTCTCTCTCTTTGTCTCTGTCTGTCTCTCTGTCATTGTCTTTCTGTCTCTCTCTCTCTCTCTCTCTCTATTTGTCTCTCTGTCTGTCTCTCTGTCATTGTCTTTCTGTCTCTCTCTCTTTGTCTCTCTGTCTGTCTCTCTCTCTCTCTCACTCTCTCTTTGTCTTTCTCTCTGTGTCTCTCTCTGTCTCTGTCTCTCTCACTGTCTCTCTATCCCTCTCACTGTCTCTCTATCCCTCTCACTGTCTCTCTGTCTCTCTCACTGTCTTTCTGTCTCTCTCACTGTCTCTCTGTCTCTCTCTCTCTCTCTCTCTCTCTCTCTGTCTCTCTCACTCTCTCTCTCTCTCTCTCTCTCTCTCTCTGTCTCTCTCTCTCTCTCTCTCTCTCTCTCTCTCTCTCTCTCTCTCTC
>JAQQZR010000039.1:2466576-2480896 GCA_030068235.1 Notoglanidium macrostoma | reverse complement strand
CTCTCTCTCTCTCTCTCTCTCTCTCTCTCTCTCTCTCTCTCTCTCTCTCTCTCTCTCTCCCTCTCTCTCTCTCTCTCGCTCTCTCTCTCTCTCTCTCTCCCTCTCTCTCTCTCTCTCTCTCTCTCTCTCCCTCTCTCTCTCTCTCTCTCTCCCTCTCTCTCTCTCTGTCTCTCTCTCTCTCTCTCTCTCTCCCTCTCTCTCTCTCTCTCTCACAGTCCTGGTATCTGGGGAACTGATTTGGACTCGGCGGCTACACCAAAGCGGGCGCGGACACGGATTTGAGATTCAAAAAGCGAATTTTTTTTTGGTGGAATTACAAAAAACAAGAACAAGATGCAAGAGGGAAAAATTTGATGATATATGCAGTATTTGTATATATACAGCATATGTGTGTACCTATCCACACATCCGTGCACACATATATACGCGTAAAGCTATATAAAATGCTTCAGTAAACTTTTTTTTGAGAGACAGTGAAGAATCGAATGTCTGAGGAGCTGGAACAGACTGTGGATGCATGAGAAGAGAGAAGAGGAGAGAGGATGGCGTTCGGCGGCGCGGCCACACCGAACTGCAGGCCAGAGACTGAAGCGTGCAGGAAAGATATCGAGGGAAAAAAAAAAGCCCCGCCCACTCTGCTTCCCCTGGCTCTTGGAAACGAACGGCCCTCCTCAGCCTCCCTCTGCTACAGGTGCTGCTTCCTCATATATGCAAAATACCTATGTTTTCTTTCCAGGGAAAGGAAGCCCTGATGACGGACGGGGGTTTTTAGCGCTTTAGGACTTTCCCACGCGCTCAGAGCTGATTGTGTCCCTCTATTATTTTTCCTCTTTTTTTTTTCATTTGAATCTAATTTGAATGTGGGCAGATGTTTCGGGGCAACACGAAGGGACGACGACTTCCCCTTTATTTCCCTTCACCTAACATTCGGCCCAAATACTTCATTCATTTTATTGACAATCATGTTTATGGGGGTTTTTTTTTTTGTTGTTGTTTTTTTTTTTTATGCATCACATCTGACATTTATAACGGAGATCCACTTTTTGGTGGGTGCCTGAATTTTTTTTTCGAACTTTGATGTGGTACGTCTGTGGCTTTATAGGTCGCAGTCTGTGTGCTTGATTGATAGGTCACATTATGCTCACAAACACACACACACACACATATAAATACATACACACACATATTGACACGCCCTTACAAACAGTCTTCAGAAATGGCTTGTACTGTTAATACACTAAGCGAAGGGCGATTCGAAGCCTTCGGATGATTTCGGAGTGACGGAGTACCTTTTTGTCTTTTCTGTGTCACAATGAAAATCGTTTATTGTGTGTGTGTGTGTGTGTGTGTGTGTGTGTGGTCCATGTACGTTGCGTTCACGCATTTTTTTTTTTTTTTTTTTTCTAATTCCAAATGAAAATTTAAAAATGAAAAACGACAAAACAAAAGCATTCTTTTCGATACACTAAAATTGAAAATGTATCATTTTTTTTCACACAAATTCTTTCTAAAAATCAGATTTTTATTCATTTCTTTTTTTTCTTCTCGACCTGGAAGTCTTCTTATTATTCTTCTTCTTCTTCTTTCATAAAAGCGCTGATAGAGAAAAAAACACGGGATCGGCATATGTGGAAATAAAGAATTTCGGAAGGATAGTTGGAAATTGCAGCACTTGATGATTTTTTTTCCCCGCCATCGTGTTGTTCTTTAAAAAAAAAAAGCACACCGCGATCCGCGTTACCGGCACGTCAGGCACTAACGGCGTTCTTTAATCTCTGATCTGATACACATCTGCATCCTAAAAGTTTTAGCCCGAAAAAACAAATTGCGAAAAACGTAAGCGTATTTCTCGCTTCGAATCCATGTATACAATTTCCGAAAGACAAATGAATGAACGCAGCGTACGTGGACGGCGTGTGTCCGTGTGGAAGACATTCGTACACGTCTAAAGCCCCTCGTCCATCCTTAGTGATCTACTTCCGCAGTACGTTCTCGAATCATGTGGAATAAAGTAGAAAAGTTGAGTTAGCCTACATAGTACTACGAAGCTAGTACGGACTAAAGACCTGTCACTAATAAGACAGTATTGGGTTTAGTATAGACTCTTTTTTTTTTTTTTGGACTCTTTTCTCTTTTTGTGTAAACTGCATTGGAAATTTACAGGCATTGCACTACTTTGAATTTCTCTTCCTTTGATTTCTTTGCATCTTTCTGGCCTATACATATGAATGCTGCAGGTTTGACTTATTGTTTTTAGGATTTCCCGAAATGTGTTCCTTTGAGCAGGGTGCGCAAATATTCGCTCCGGAGACGGCGAGCGCCCGAATACAACAATCCATCCCATCCAACGTCCTGCTCGAGTCATGTATCCCGACTTCGGGAACGCCACCGCTTCCGTGCTTCAAGGAATTTTAGAAAGAAATTCGCTTTTCAGGATCCCTGTTTTATTTTCACACGCTTTACTGTCAAATACAAAACACACACACACACACACACACCATGAACGCTGATTGTATTTAAGCCAAATTGCTGACGATTTAGCCATGTAGCTCTGTGCTTCCCAGAATCCTTTGCGTGGGGACAGTGGGTGTGGCTAACTCCTATCGGGATTGCTTTAAAGCAGGCTTGTGTGCTGAGTCAAAAGTGTTAATTCACCAACATCAGGGCTTACCGAACCCAAAATAATCCCCGAGCCATGAAAAGTGCCTACAGCATCACAAGACTTTCAGTTGATTTGGGTTTTTAAATCATGATTATTATTATTATTATTATTATTATTATTATTAGGGGTGCATCGATAGCATCTGAATACGAGTACTCTGTTTCCTCTGCGAGGCGCGCCCTTTACGACGTCAGCGGGTTAAGTAGCGTCGCGGTGGAGAAGAACGCCTTCTGTTTTGTTTCCCGCGCGGCGACGGTTCTCTCGCCTAGCTAGCACCGTTCGTCGCTTGCGCCGAACCCTTCTGTGTCGTTCTGTGTCGCCTGTTTGTTACGCTAGTAGCACCCGATATCGGAACAAGCGCGGTATCAAATCGATTCCCGATACCAGCACGAGTATCGATGCATCCCTGACTATTATTATCAACCCCGGTGAGTTGTACCAAGTAGGGGCTTCCACACAGGCTAACGAAACACACGTAAATCCTCCCAACTCAACAGACCTGCGAAGACTAAAAGCACCGACACGTTTTCATCGTAGCGCTTTTTCACACCAGTTCTGTTCACCATGTGCATACGACATGACCGCGTTCAAGGTGCTGACATGAGAATCTCTATATATCAATTCTATATATATAACTGCATGGTGCTTTCTAAGAGAAGAAAAAAAAATGGCCACCGTATCTTTGACATGGGCGCATGGCAGATAATCTCAGTAGAATCTCTGAAGCTAAGCTCGTACTCGAAACTACTTAAACCCCCGATTCCCTACAGTACGGAGCGCATCGGGATTGCGAACGGATACCTTTTTTTTTTTTTTTTTTTTTTTTTTATACCTTGCGATGCGCGACATCGGTTTTGAATTTTAACCCCCGCAACCACCCCCTCCCCGCCCCGCCCCCGACCCCGTTCGACTTTGCACGACATTTTATATAACACATTATGTGCCTTGCCTTTAGTTAAGAACAATAATACATGATTGAGAATTGTAAATGAATTTTTTTATGTAACCAGACGTCGCCGGACAAAAACGATTTAAAAAGAAAAAACAAACAAAAAAAAAAAAAAAAAAAAGTTTAACGATGCATGTTTGCTTGTCACTATCTGATTAGGACTGATAGAGTGCAGTAGATTGAGACGGGTGAGACTGGCTTCCCCCCTTTGAGACGTGTAGTAGTTGTCTTTCCACTGCATGCTTTTTTTGATGTCATTCCACATTTCATTTATATTACTCCCGCTGTAGGTTAGCGGGCCGCTACGGTACCCGCTGCTTGTTTCCGATCGTCGCTACCTTCCTGTTATTCACCCGAGCTTTTATTCTTAATGCTTTTCTCTTTTTTTTTTAAATGTAGCTTAGCGTACGGACTGATCACGACCGCCAGGGACGACAACAAAAAGACAAACGTCAGAAAAACGTCCGTGTGGAAGACATTGACATTGACCCAGCGTTAAAAAAAACGACTACGGACATTGACCCAGCGTCATGGCCGTAGGTGTTCGTATTAAATCGTAGAATCCGAAAATAAGACGACGGGAAAAAAAAACTATTTGTTGGAAAGAGCCTTTAGAAATGTTCCCGTCGTGTTTACGTAGATGTATGAACATCTGCCGGAATTAAATTACGTCCCCCGCGTGTTAACTTGCGGTCTATCGATTAGGATGGAATCTGGCATGGCGGCCATTTTGCTTTCGGTCATCGTAGCACTGTTAGCGTTTTTGCTGAGCTACTCCTGCTTCCTGCTTCTGAAAATCACTCAACATGAAGTCAGCAGTGTTTCCCATCCTCTCTCTCTCTCTCTCTCTCTCTCTCTCTCTCTCTGTTACACACACTCACACACACACTTCTTTTAATAGGCCTAATTCTTTGCAGATTTCAGTGTTTAGTCCAGAACTTCGGAGCTGTGACTTGACGAGTTCCAGATCAGTGTCTACGGCGGTTAAAGTGATGATGTGGTTTGTTACACTACGACTTCTCTGATTAGCAGCGAGGTCGTTTCGGCCGACGGTCCGCCGGATTTCTTTATTTCCTTCTCCCTTTCGCTCGAATACCCGTAAATTTACAAACTCAACATTTATGAGGCGTTCTTTCTCTTCACATGGACGTGATCTGTCCTGAAAACCCTCACGTTTATAGATACTCCAAGTATACTTTCGTACCTTCTTTTGTTTTTTCCTAAGGTTAGCGTGTAGGAAAGATCATTTATAATTCGTAGTGTAAGGCGAGTGTGTCGAATAAGACAAATAAAACGATGATTGTGTTGGATGGGTAAAGTTCTAGTTTGTGATGTGTTGTTTCCGCGATGCCGATTTGGTAGCTGTTTGCGATTTGCTGGTAGTTAGTTCGTTTAGAAAAACAAGAAGAAAATGATAAAAAAAAAAAAAAAAATTTTTAAACGCCAATTTTTAAAAAGCCGAATTGGTAGATCGAGCGGTTTTGTTTACGCGACGCCCGTGGTTTAGATCTCTCAAGACCGTCGATGGAGAACGAAGTCCGGCTCGCGCCCTGGCAGGAGAGGAGTGCTGCGATTAAACCCATTCCAGCAAACCCATATTACACACACGCAACAAACAGTGCTGTCAACATTCAGCAAGCGACTTTCTTTTTATTTAACAGAGCAGGTGATGAGGCGGGGTTTCTGCCCGCGATGCAACGCGAGCACAGCGAGTCACCTATAAGGTGCCAGGAAACCTGGGATTTATTTTATTATTAATATTTTTTTGGTGGAAAAATAACCAACCATCACGTCATAGTTCATGCAGTTTGATTGGTCACATAATAACAATATCTGAATTATGCCCAGATAAAGAGTTTATTTTCCCCGTTAAAGTGATCCCGAGGGCAAAAAGTCCAAGAATCCCTGATCTAGAATGTCTAAAAACATCAACGAGCTGCAGGATTCGTTTCCTTAAAGGCATCCTGATCTATAGTGTGCTGCTAAGCTCATTAAAGAAGCAGTATGTCATTTTTACAGCCCTCTGCTGGCTGCAAGGCAAATTGCAATGAAACAACAAAATTGGAAATTTTTTTTTTTTCACTGAAGCTGACCCAATCCATGGTGCTTACTTTGCTTTTTGGGGGGAAAAGCAGAAGCGACAAGTCGCATTTCTGGGCTGAGAGAAGAAACGTAACAGAAATGGGAAAAAAAACACTAGAGAGATTTTCGCGAGGAAAAACTCCGAATCAGCGTTTTAAACAAAAAAAGCTCAAAATCAAACAGAAAGGGTTGAAATTCCGACAGCTGGGAGTCGGCAAGAAAGCAAAATGGCCGTGCTGTCCGAGCGGAAGGGACGGCACACTCTGTCTAGCCAACCGTGGACGTCTACGGGTTAGAGTATGTGGAAGAGGGCGGATAGCGCGTTCCGTCAAGTGTTCAGAACGAGCTAGTCTGCGTCCTCCCCAGTTACTGTCGTGTGATCAGGAGAGTTAGCTAGAGGGCGGGAGACGGATGTAATGACCAAATTAAGAGTAAATTGTGTAAACACCCCCGAAAAAATTGCAAACCGCACCTTTAATCTTACTAAATGCAATTACTCAGCGTGCCCATGTGGTGGTAAAACCCCTGATCCACACACTGAGCACTGTGAGTATTACCCCCGGGGCAGATGCACATTGCCCATCACCTGCCCTGTGAAGATTTGCACTGCTCCACACTCACCTATCTGAAGCCGTCGGCCCTCCAGCCAGGGCGCCGCCGTCGCCGCCAGCAGGCGAGAGCCCGTAGAGACGCCTGCGAGCACGCCGTCTGCTCCTTTTCCCTTTCCTTTCTCATCGTCTGTGTCCTTTTTTTTTCGTACCCGGAGAGCTCAGACAAAGACAGGACTGCTCAGCAAGACCAGATCTGTCGTCACCGCAAGTGCGTCATTTTGTTTTCGTTTTTTTCCAAGTGGCCACGGGCGATGGCTGATGTCTTCGAGCCGGTGCATGTACAAAAAAAAAACAAAAAAAAAAACAAACAAAAAACACGTTTTATTTCAAAAACCCTCGTCTGATATTTTTACAGAACTGAATAATGAATACTTGTTATGCATATTGTTACATTTTGAACACATGACCTTGTGTACTATAAATGCTTACCATATATATCTAGTACAGTAAGGAAAAAATGTACAGAAAATTTTTGTATAAGAAAATATGTTTGTGTTTGTGGTTTGGGTTTCGTTATCATAAGCTTGTGGCAAAGCCACGGAAAACTTTGCATGTTCCTTCTAAAGGATCTGCTGTTCCTGGTGTCGAGGCTCGGCACCTCGATCCTCGAGCCTCGACCCGAGAGGCTCGGGAACGCGGACTCGTGTGACTCCGGCCTCCCTCGTTGTCTTTTTAAACTAAGCCTCGGTTCGCCTCGAGGGGATATGCAAATTCCATCACTATTTTACTTCTTATTTTCCGATTCCTTTTCTGCACTTCTTCTACGATTCACTATTTTCACTCGACGATAAACACTTTAGTTTTCTTTCCTTCCATTCGAAAGATTGCACTAGATAACCTGCTATTGATTATTGATATTTTGTCTGAGAATTCTTTTTTTTTTTTTTTTCTTTTATGATGTGTTCCTGTAGAAATAGTTCTGTCCGTCAACCTGAGTGATGAATACAAAACGCATCGAAAGGCAGACAGAGAGAGAGAAGGAGAGAAAAATAGCTGCTTTAACTGCATTTGTTTTACACTTGGCACCATTTCCCCTGACAGAAGTCAGCCATGTTGGATTGAGGAGCCACGTTACGACTTCTGGGCTACGATGCGGGCGATGCCGATTTTCCGTTTCCGCACGTGATTATCGGCGTCCGAGCGCCACTCTGTTCAGAGTGCCTTTTCCTTTAATGGGTCAGTATTGAATGTTGGAGGATTTCGGATCTCGGAGCAGTTGTGCAATGGCAGATGATTTGAGACGATGTTTCCTGATGCTTCAGTGTTAGACAAGGAGATTAGTACTGTATTATAATAATATAGCAGAATTTATGCACTAGGCGAGAACATCGCGGTGATCGCAGGACACGAGCGTTGGCACTTTCATCGTTAGAGATGTGTAGCGAAGCTGACCTGAAAACAGGCGTGAAACGCAGCGCACGTGTCCAGGCGGACGCGGACACGCAGCTCACGCCTCACGACCGAACTCTATCAAGTACCCTTCCACGGTCGGGATGACTTATCGCTGACGGGACTGAGAGATCTGTGTAACGTGAAACCTCTGTGCACCTTTGTACTGTTTCCTTTCTTCGTATGTAAGGGCTGGACAACTTCTTCAACCTCAATCTGGTCATTTTTTATTTTTATTATTATTATTATTATTATTATTATTATCATCACTTTTGTTTTCTCGTCCACGATTGCTTCGGCGCACATTAATCCCGGAACGATCCGATGAAGCGTTCGGTAAAATATGACTCATCCTTATTCAAAGCAAAACTCCACCCTGAATGGCACGCATATTAATCTTTAGTAAAAACGAACGTCAGCTTCTATATCGTTTTTCACGCCTCTTTAATCCGCTCTATTGCGGTTTCCTAAATTACCCGCGCTGCCGTGCAGCCGCCTGCCGATCCTAGTGTCCAGATCTCGCTTCATGTCTAACTAAAGAGAGCGATGCGGCGGCGCTTTAGTCCTTCAGCCAATTCCACCTTCCTCCTCCTAAATAGATCGGCGTTTAACTCTGATGCTAATAACACGACTGCACTCGTCACCCCGTAGATCGCTAAGTAGTCGGTGGCGGAGCCGCGTTGCATTCTGGGACTTTGGGTCTTGCAGGTTTGTCATGCCGGATGATTCTGGAAAGTAGCGAATGAGAAAAGACGTTTCTTCTCCCGGAGTCAACATTTCGTTTTTAAACCGCAGAATCTCTAACCGCGTCTCAAACGTTTCAGTCCAAACATATGTAATGTCGTCAGGGTGGAGTTTAACTTTGAAGGATTGTCACCATGGCGTCTCATGTGATCCAATAATCAGTCCCTGTCCTGCTCCTGGTCTATTCCAGGTCGGTTTCGGTTCACACCTTTTCCCAACATCATACACCCGATCTCCTGATTATAACGCAAACGCCGGAGCGATCCAGCCTGCGCTTTTGATCCATTTTCTTTTTAAGTATCTCTTGTCCTATTTTGAACCTCAAGAATGAATACCAGCAGCTGAATGCAAAAGGATTTACGCCTGTAGAAACACAGGAAGCAAAAAAAAAAAAAAAAAAAAAACCCCTAAAGACAGACGCATCCTCAGTGAGCAGTGCCTGATCGTTTGCCTGCTTTGTGTTGAACTCATCCCGCCCAGTCCGTCATTTTGTGAATGGCTCCGAGAGCCAGATTTACCCAAGCCTCTTAAAAACACGGCACGACTGGTGCAATACACACACCACGACCAGTCTTTAGGGATGTCTCCTTTTTTCTTTCTTTCTTTCTTTCTTTTGCCAATGTGTTATGTGTTATATTAGAAAGGGCTGAAGGCTTGCGTAAGCCTGGCCTCGGCGTGGCAGCGAGGCTCCAGTGCCTGCTCGTCGCTAGTCTCTGTTCAAAGGGGTGAAAGCCATGCTAACGCTTTGCAGTTATGCAATCTTTTTTGATAATACTATCAATTCTGAAATGCCAAAACACTCGGGCGCACTGTCTGTTTTTTCGCTAACAGTGTGTCATTCAGAGATGGAGGGAAAAAGAGAAAAGAAAAGAAGAAAAAAAACCCGCGACACATTAATATCGATGCAAGACATTCGGCTCATCGTGCTCGCGCCCAGTAATAGGATTTCTGATTCTGTTTCACTATATTTTTTTTTTCCGTAATGGTATTCATTTCCTCTGTGTAATAGGTTTTCTCGGTTTATAAAGCATGCTGTTTCCTCTCTAATTTGGAGGTTGACGCGACAACAAAGTGGAGATGAAATGTTTCTCAGAAAACATTCTGATGCAGTGTTAAATTTAAGGGTTTTTTTTTTGTTGTTGTTGTTGTTGTTATAGTTTGTTTTTGTTTTTTTTTTGTTCGTTGTTTTCTTTCCTCTCATTATTCTTTGCGAATATTACCATGGTAGTTATGCATTAACCGCTTGCTTGCTGCACAGACACACACTTCACACCAGGAAGGAGCATGCGGACATTTAGTTTACACACGACTGGTTTAATTCAACAACACACACACACACACACACACACAGACAGCGTTTTTCTTTTTTAGAGCTTTTTGGTTGTGAAAGCCGGACAGCCCGTTTATCCCATTTCGGGGTCAGTTTTTTTTTTTTTTAAATCTTCTCGTTCTGCAAATAAACACACGTGGAAAAAACCCCAACTTAACTAAATCTCCCATGCTCCGGAACTGGTGTGAGGGGAAATTTACAAAAGCTTTGACAATATTTCATTATAATTGTATTCCGCCATCGCTGTTTGCAGAAATCGCTCATGAATACAGTACTGGAAGTGATTATGTTTCTCTATGCAAAAAAAAAATATAAAAATGAATAAACAAAGCTATGCTACAACTCAGACGACAGAGGAGTCTTTCTGACTTGTGTGTCCGTGTGGATGTGTCGCGTCGGAGGGATCATGTGACAAAAATGATTGGCGTTATATCATTTCTCCGGAAGTATTACGATATGTAACTCGAACACTGTTTGTGTGCAACGTGTTCAAAAATTACAGTCACAACTAAGTGGAAAACTGAATAATACACACGACTGGACACAAAAGTTGTTGTTTTTTAATGAGCAAGGTTAAAAACATTCAAATCATCCGAGTATTTCTACGTCTCCTGCTGGACTTTTCAGACCTCCTGCATGAAAGGAAGGGAAAATTAAGCATTTTGAATCAATCAGTAATCAAAAAACTGTATTGAAATGTATCCATATTCTCTGTATTTGTGTGTGTGTGTGTGTGTGTTGGGTTTGCGTGCGTCTTCAAATCCCACCGGAGATTTCTCACGGGGTTCAGGTCAGGCGACTGTGACGGCCATTCTGGAATCTTCCATCCTTTTCTGAAACCGAGCCTTGGTGGACGTTGAGGATCATCGTCCTGCTGCAAGTTCCAGCGACGCCCAAGCTTCAGCTTCCTCACAGACGGCATGACGTCTTCTCCAAGGATTTCCTGATACCTGATTGAATCCATCTTGCCCTCCAAACGCCGCAGGGTTCCTGGCCGCCTGCGCTCCTCGGAAATCTGGTGCAGCTGTCGGTCGCGTCCTCTTTCTGCCACATCCGGGTAGCGTAGCCAGGGTTCCTTGCGAGTTCCTCAAAGTCCGCCAGCGCTTGGTTTCAGAAAAGGCCCCGGAAAGTTCTGAGCTCGGGCCCCGGGTTCCATTATTCCCCCCAGACCGACGCCGCTGCATTTCCACGAAATTCCAGTATTATTCCGAACGTGACAGTGTTCGGAATTTGATAGTCGTGTAAACACCATATTCCGTTTCGGTATTCCAAATTGTTATAAATTTAGCATTTCCCGATTAAGGCATGTCAGATATGCTGATGTTATTTGGAAATTTATCCTGTAAAGTAAACAATGTTGTTGATTATTTTACTGTACCAGCATGCTGCATTTTATCGCCGCTGTTTATTACAGCAACATGTTGTGTGTGTTAGTGCTTTCAGTTGGCATGTTAAATGGACTTTCCAACTGACTATCTATGATGTTAATTTAAGCGTCGCCTGTCAGCGACAAATCTGGTTCGATAAAAACGAATCCCTAATAACTCTTACAGTACGTATAATAATTAAAGCACTAAAATGTGACGCCTGATGATATTTCCTGCCACAATTTCTCAGCTCACTCGACATGACTCATGGCTTGCGTGTGCTCAGATTTAACCTTCTGCATCAACAATCCTTTTAAATGACATTTTCAATTTTGTGAAAAACCAACATGATGGAAACGGGTTTTTAAACAAATGAGCTGAGAGAGAAGAGAAAGAGTGCGGTGTGGTGTCCGGTTTCACTCCAGCTTGGCCGTGGGATTGAACGCACCTGACTTTAATCACTCTGAGATCCATTATCCCCTAGATACATGCACGCTGGAACCCAGGTTTGGAAAAATACAACTTTACCCTTTGGAAAGGAAGTCAAGTCTTATTTCTCTTTAATGAGTCAAAAAGTAGCACGAGCCAACTTTTCTTTTTTCTTTTTTCTTTTGACATGCGAGGCTGAGCGAGTGCAGCAGCGCTTGGTGAGAGTGTTGACATGAAAACCCAGTGAAAAGCCATATGAGCTCATTGCTAACGGTGTGTACATATATATATATATATATATATATACACCATACACACTTAACCACATGATATCATTTATTTTCTATTTACGTTACACGGTTTCAAGTTTTTGCGATTTTCTCATTTCTATGCAAATTACATATCAAATCACTGGCATGAGTTGGGTTCCTCAGACTGATCCTTCGTTGTGTGTGTGGTCCGAAGTTTCTTCAATTCCGCACTCGCTAACTTTAGTTCCTGAACTGCGATTAGTTCCCATTTACGATTTCATTTAAGTCATTTGGCAGACACCCTTATCCAGAGCGACTTACGTAGGTCTCATTTTCTACAAGTGAGCAGATGAGGGTTAAGCAGTGGCAGTTGGGCAACACTGGGATTTGAACGCCTGACCTTCCGATCACTAGTCCAACATCCTAACCACTGACTTAACCCCGCACAAGAATGGACGTTACCGTGGTTTCACCTGCTCTTGTCATGGTATGACCTCTCATTAAACGCGTATCGAGACGTTACAATCCGTGTTTCCATTAATGTTCGAATTTGAAACTGCAAAAAGACATTTGAAAAAAAGTCTCAAATATTGCAAAAAAAAAAACAAAACGGAAACGGAAACACTTTTTTCCGCATTCGCGTGACATGGAACGGAAACGCTAGCCTTCTCAAACGAGCGCTCTGTAAGAGCTAGAGAGGTGAAATTATTGCGTGAGGACAAAACCCAGCTTCGATCTCATAACAACACTCAATGGAAGCACAGCGCATTCGCAATTGTGTTTTGTCGGGATTTTTGAGAACACACCAACCTAGTCTTATCTGATCGTCTCATCTACAACTCACGCGGGCAACTTCGTACCTCTCCTTTGAAATGACCCTGGGTCAGCAAGCAAAGCCAAACTTGTACTAAAAGGCATGTCAAAACTGCATGACCTCATTAACGGTAAGTCCAAAACGCACAGAATGAATAATATCCCGGCATCGGTGGGTGTGTCTCAAACCGAAGGCAGCTGCACACGGATGACTCACTTTGTCAGGAGGTTGTTTTTCGGTTTGAGACTCGGACATTCAAGATGTCAGCGTGGATGTTGACGTTGCCATGGACGTAGCCCAAATCCAAACACCAATACACGGTCTCACCTGGAGTTTGTTTGAACCGATGAGAGTTTTTTCCCACTGAGTGCCTAAGAAAACCACAGAAATGGGGAATAATAGAAATGTTAACAATTAGTAAGCGAGAGAAAGAGTGCAGGGAATGGAAAACAAGCTTCCAGTACTCCAATTCAGGAATTCCTGACTAAACGGAAAAGGGCTGTCAGATTGATTTGCTTTCCTCTGTTCTACACACCGCGTTTTTTCCCCTCAGTAAAATATAATGAATAGACCAGGAATAAGACGTGTGCTATACAGCCCGAGTGAAGTAATAAAGCAATAAGACGCTACTATAATTATCAGTTGACAGTGAGGAGGCCTGACGCGTCCGCATATGTGATGCGTTCCAGATTTTTGGGCCATGAAAGCAAAAAAGGTGCCTCAGCAGATTTGTCGAGTCTCACCCTCGGGATGCGCAATTGATGAGCTTAAAGCTCGGTTTGGGACGCTGCTCTCGAGCGTTCAGAGATGTATGCAGGAGTTCTAGTACCGAGAGCTTCACGCTGCAGTAAAACGGAGCAGAAGTCGGGTCAGGAGATCAGTGTAGAGATGTTAACAGGTGTGTTCTGCTGCTGTTCTCTCATGCCTGGTTGTAATGCAGCTGCACATGTTGTCTACTGGATTACAGAAGGCCTGAGCAGGAAATAGCGAGTCTATATAATAATAGCAAAAATAATTCATCACAACAATCATATAAGCAGGACAGCTCTGATAGTAAATATGTAGTATCTATTTGAACGGATACCTGTCCTGATCACGCCCAGGCTCAGACCAGAACAGCTACTTCCAAGCGAACTCTAGCGCTGTTTGACTTGTCAGAAAGTGATTCGACTCTGAATCGACTCACCCGCAGGACTGAATCGTTGACACGAAAGAGCTTTACTCTGACGTTTTGGTTTGTTTCATGGTGTAAAAGTTCAAACAAATGAATCAATCATGTCATTTTTGCACTGATTTGGACTGATGGGTGTGAAATCACCTTCAGAGTAGCAACAAATGTGTTTCTAGTATGTACGAGAACCTGATGAAACGTTTATTTATAACTTATGACATACAAGTGATACACGAGGCTTGTGAACCACATCATATAATCTCGTCTGCTGTTACACACACTCACATCGTGTTTAAACAAATCAAGAAAAGATATAACGCTGGCCGGAGTCAAATAATATCATCTACACTACTAGTCAAAAGTTTGGACACGTCTTCTAATTCAATGTTTTTCTTTATTTGTATGACTTTAAAAGAGACTTGATAATGATGGACTGTTGTTTCACTTTACTTAGTTGAGCGGTTGTTGACATAAAAGGTTATTAGTGGAATTTCTTTCCTTCTTAATGCATTTGAGAGCAA
>JAQQZR010000039.1:2453774-2463961 GCA_030068235.1 Notoglanidium macrostoma | reverse complement strand
GTTCACTGAAAAGCATTCCAGGTGACGACTTCATGAAGCTGGGTAAGATAATGCCGATTGCATCATCACGGGAAATGCTGGCTACTTTGAAGAATCTGAAATATGAAACATTTTAGTTTTTTTGGTTTTTTTTACACTTTTTTGTTTACCACATAATTCAGTATATGCCGTACGCGTCGCTTCATAGTTTTGATGTATTCAGTAATGTTTTACAACGTAGAAAGCAAAAAAAAAAAGAAAGAAAAACCTCTGAAAAAGAGTAGGGGTGTGTAAACTTTTGACTGGTAGTGTGTATGCAACATAGCGACAGAACGCTACGGCTCAAAGACTAAAGCCCTACAATTTGCTGACTTCCTGTCAAGGGAGCAAACATGATGTTCTACCTTTGAAACGTCGTTATAAGATAATTATCGCATACTCGGTATGTATTAATGCATCCAGCTAGCTAAGTAGCTATTCCGTTACGCTCGCTACCTTTTATTCTAGTCAATTAAGTTTCCGGCTAGCTAATAAATTTGTCCGCTCCTGCAGTAACTTCTGCTCCTGAAGTCCAGGAGCTTCTCTACGAAACGTAACTTGCACTCGTAAAGAATTTGGATTTTCCCAAAGGAAAGTGATGAGGAGAAATCATCAAGGGCGCGTTAAAAAGGGTATTTAAATGGGGCTGCAAATATTTTTAACAAAATCAGCGGTGAGGGAGTAGCTAACGAGCACTCGCCCCCAAGGGCCTCGAGCACACTCGTCTTACTGCAGAGCAGCTCCAAAGAAAACAGCCGGCCTCCTCCGGTCCTGGGCCTTTGGGATTTCTTTTTTTTTTTTTTTTCAGAAAAGCTGAAGCTCACAGTGGGGGGAATTTGAGCTTGATTCATGAAAGCTCTGTGAATTTCTTCTCGGAACATTTTAATTACAGCCGCAGCTGTAAAGATCATTTAGGTCCTCGTGTGCCCTAGTTAGCGGTTACTGTCTCAGCCTCGCTACACTGACGCAAGCCGGCTTAAAAGAAACTGTGACGGATGAAATTCCTGAAAATTAATTTGGCCAAACTTTGCTGTTTAGAATAGAGCACTTGTTAATAAGACGTCTATTATCTACCTACTGCCCTTTCTAGCTATCTCTCTGGCAGCCTATCATCTGTCTATCTGTGTATTAACCTGATTGTCTGTCTATCTGTCTGTCTGTCTGTCTATCTATCTATCTATCTATCTATCTGGCAGTCCATCTAAAAATGTCTATGTGTTGGTTATCTATCCATCTGTCTGTCTGCCTGTCTAACCATCTATCTATCTATCTATCTATCTATCTATCTATCTATCTATCTATCTATCTATCTATCTATCTATCTATCTATCTAGCAGTCCATCTATGTATGTCTATGTGTTGGTTATCTATCCATCTTTCTGTCTGTTTGCCTGTCTGTCTGTCTATCTATCTATCTATCTATCTATCTATCTATCCATCCATCCATCCATCCATGCATCTATCTGGCAGTCCATCTATGTATGTCTATGTGTTGGTTATCTATCCATCTTTCTGTCTGTTTGCCTATCTATCTATCTATCTATCTATCTATCTATCTTCCAAAGCCGATCTACAGTAAAGGACAGAAAGTGAAAACTATATAGTTCTTCCACTCTCTCTCTCTCTCTCTCTCTCTCTCTCTCTCTCTCTCTCTCTCTCTCTCTCTCTCTCTCTCTCTCTCTCTCTCTCTTCAGCCTTCAGCACACGTTGGCAGCAGATAAATCCGTAGTGGTGCTGCGTGAGTGAAGCCAGGATGTGACACGGCACGTCAAAGAATCCTCCCGCTCTCAGTGTGAATCAGACTCTGTTCATGAAGAACAGAGATGTTGAATAACATTTAGATTCCTCGTATTACTCTATCCCTTTTTCTTCTTCTTTTCCTCCACTAGTTAAGACACATACCTGCCTCGGCTGCTTCAGAAGCATGTAATGGAGCATAATTGCGGTATTTATGGTGGGAGATTTTACACCTGAAACACAATAATTACCCAAATTGTAAATATGTTATAGCTCTGTTGCAGTGCATATTGTATGGCAGTTACATTTTACTACGAGTTTTATTATAGGTATTAAGTTCCAATAAAAGCCCGAATCAGGCCTCAGTGGGAAAAATCACAGTCAAGGACTTTATCAGCACAAACTAAGCGTTTTTTTTTTTTTCCTTTTACACACTGACATATATAATATTGCTCTAAGTGCTTGGAGAATAAGAGAAAGGCACTAAATGTACAGACAGTGTAATTTATTTGCTAATGACTCTGCTCGGTGGGAGCGCCTCATGGTTGAACCGTGGCTGTTTTGATTACCCCTATTTAGACTTTTCGGCTTTAGAAGTTTCAAAGGGATATTCTTTTCCCCCTCCTTCCCGCGTTTTCCTCCGCTGTGCGCTCGCTTGCTGTGTTTTATGAATTTAATATCTTAATTTAAAGAAAGTGATGGGAAAGCCTTGTAAAAACACTGCAGTAATAAGCTCCAGATGTCTTAACAAAGGACTGCAACTCCCCACAGACCCATTTCTCTCTCAAACGCTGTCCTGATCGCGCCACGCCGCCATGAAAAAAAAAAAGAAATCCTGTGCTATGTTATAAAAATGACCGGACCTTGTTACTGACCACCTGGTGTGTTGGATAGTTTTGTGTTCAGATACATCACAGTCTGTTCTCTGGAACCTACCCTTATATATATATATATATATATATATATATATATATATATATATATTACATAAATGACTAATTTTGCTCGGTGCTAATATTAGCTAAGCTAGCCAGCTTCCTAGGTGAGTACAGGATCTGTAGCTAAGTGTAGTCAATAAGAAGAAATATATACTAGCATGTCTATTTAAAATGGTGTATATACAGTGTATTTATCTTATGACCTGGATTTATTTATCAAAGAGTTTTGATCTTTGAACTCAACAGCCAAACTAATACACACTTCCCTGTAGTTCTCCTTCAGAAACCACGCCCCCCCCTCCCCCAAACTCACGGACACACGTTGCCAAGGCAACGAGAGTAACAACGACACCTCCAGCCCCTCCCCCTTTCCTACGATTGGCTGGAATACACCCCCTGTTGCTGGTTGGATGGAATAATGTCATGCATTTCTTACCTTCATTTATGATAACTGTTTTTACAGATATTACAATATCCACTATAACTCAGTAATGCATGTTGACACAATTGATCACAATATCTATATCACATCACCTAGCCGTACGTCAGAGTCCCAGGGTTGAAATGGAAAATGCAAGCCACTATTATGAACGTTATTATATTTATTATTGGGTCTCGTATATTTATTAGCCTATTCGACTGGCCCTGTTAATGAAACGTTAATAACTCAGCGCTGGGGCTGTCAGTGGAATTTATCTCACAGTTTAAAGGGATCTCTGGCTACGGAAAGTTTAAGAACCCCTGATTTAAAGTGTCTTGTGGATTTAGGTACTGAGCGGAACAAATCATCGGTGTTATCCTGTTGGTTTTTGTACTTGTGAATGTGTTTCTGTCTCTCAAGCCTGATGTGGACTGATGGATGAGAGAGAACAGCGCAGCTCGACTCCAGACTCGAGACACTGACGGCTTCCAGCAGCACGGATAGAAAAACAGCAGGAGTTTAAGAGGAAAATGATTCTCTCTCACTCTCTGTCTGTCTCTCTCTCTCTCCATACATATATACAGTACTGTGCAGAAGTCGTAGACATATGCAAAGAAATGTAGTAAAGAAAATATGTACTTCAAAAATAATTAAATTAAGTCTTTGTTCTTAGAAAAAAAAAAAACGACAACATTCAGTAAACAGTAATAAACTAATCAAAGTCATTAGTTGTTGTGATGACCCTTTGCCTTATTTTCTTGAATAGTAGTCCAGGGTCCAGTTGTGTGTACAGTTTTATAAGGAAGTGTGTCTGTGTGTCTGTGTGTGTGTGTGTGTGTGTGTGTGTGTGTGTGTATGAATCCGGAAGGAAGCACCGGAAGGAAGACGAGGAAGAAAGAAGAGGAATCGGAGTTTGCTGGTGCTGGATAACAAGTTTGAGAAGCCAAAATTTGAAAAATGGATTATCATATTTATTATTTATCACGGAAAAAAGCAAGAGTGTGTGAATGTAAGTACTTGAAAGTACGCTACGGGCACCTGACGGCCACCGTACGCTCAGGGGGCTGAATCCTGCATAGTGGACCTTTAAGAAACAGTCCATTAACAGTCCTCTGTTTTTCAGTGTGTGGACAAAATATTTTATATTAAATGCATGATCGGCGATATTTTACCCCTCTAGATGCTTATACTGTTAGAACGGGTCACGTTTCTGTCTGGACAACATCACATGCGCACGATTTTAAACGTGACGGAAGCCTTTTGAGTTGCTCATAAATCCAAATGTTAATCTGCATCATGCACGCTGCCAAACCTCGGAGAACTTTAACTCCTCAAACACCTTTTAAGCTTCACTAAGCTCACCCCATCCTTCAAATTCTGAACCGAAAACATTGATTCGAAGTTTCTGATGACAGACCGGCACTCAGCGTTTCTATGGTTAAAACATTACAGCTTTTGTTACAGGGACATACACATAGTAATATGAATGTAAATGTTTATTCAGACACGCCTACACAACTCAATCATAAATCTATCAAAAATGGAGCTTAAGTACATATTTCTTTTACAAGCAGAATATTAGCCAGATTCTGTATAAAGTCATTTCGGAGCTTTGTTGGAACCAGAGAGTTTTAACACTCCTTAGAACCAATGTTATTAAAATTGCCATTAGATTCCGATTGACATTATTTACAGGCGTGATTACTTATTACGCTCTTCGTGATTTCTACCTCTGTAATGATAAAATCGCAGATAATCGGTCCAGGCTATGCTTCCAGAACCCTTATTTGAGAATCTATGCCTTAAATGCGTTGATTAAAGTGGTACTATCTGGACTGTGGATAAGTGTCCCAGTATATTTGGCTCAAGGTTCATGAAGAGAATGTGGCATTTCATAAAAATGGGTATTTTTCAGTGTTAATTATACAGGAAAATTATAAAACATGAGGAGATTTTAGTGACATGTGACTTTCTTTCTAAAAAGTCAACAAAGAGTCCACAAAAGACCAAATGATTTGGTCCCACCTAGTGGCTGATATAGGAATGACAGTTAGACACTGGCTTTGTCTTGCATTTACTGCCGGCAAGATTGAAGGAACGTGGCACAGAAATCAAACCAGGTGTTTCAGAGCTTTTTGTACCTGTTTATTAGATTTATACTCAACAACATGATGGTTCCTGAAGGAAGAAATGTACAAAAAAAGAACAAAAAAGTATTCCTGTTTAATTTTACAGTTTGTCAAGCAATCGATTAGCATTTTTATGACGCCTCGTTCTGTACCAGTGCTGTGTTCTGGTGTAAGTCTCTGGTTATGTGACAGGCATTCTTCAGAAGAGTGTTTCAAAGCCAATCAGCCTGACAGAGAACATTTTTATGCACTGTTGTGGCTTCTCCATCAGTAAGAGAAGCTAAATGTAGCTAAACCCCTTCACCATTTGAACCGTCCGGCACCAATTAAAGATTTTTGCAATTCAACTAACACGTTTTCTCAAACTATGACAGAAACAAAAGCCTGTTTAAGACGATAATAGCTTGACTAGCTGGTGACGTGTCTTGGTTTCTGGTCATGCATATTCCATCCAAAATATATCTGCTCATATCTGTACATTAACGCTTTTTACCAGAGGAATTTGGGGGAAAATGGAGTTTTGGGGTTGCCCGTGTTCAGGATTGAATGTATTTGTGATGTCACACTCCACAGCAGCAGATAGCAATCTGTGACGGTGAGCTAACCGTGCTGATATTCAGTACAACAGCACGACCTCGAGTGTGATATTGATAGTGCTTTTATACGACAGTTGTATGAACATGAGCTACTTTCTGCCCAGCTAGCAGAAATAGATCCTGAAGAGGCAGCACTCGTGTCATAGCATGTCGGCTAGTTGGCTAGCTAGCTCACGTCGATTTGTACGTTCCAGTTAAAGGAGCTTCTGGTAAAATTGGCTTCCCTTCTTCCTTTTCATCTGCATCTGAACAGCTTTCACATTTCAAATCAAAAGTTACATTCCTTTACCATGTCTGCCGATGACGTTGCTAACACTATAGTAGTAACTGGTTCCAACTAGGAAGTGGATCCACGACATCGAGTGATTCCGACTCAGCGGAACAGGAAGTCCAGAAAATGAACAAGAAAATTCGCAGAAACTTTTTATTAAGTGTGACATGATAAACATTGCATAAATTAAATGTGTACGTTTCACACTTTTGTTACTGACATTTCAATAGTCCTGAATTACAAATAACCCAGGGTGGTCAAGGCTTGGTCACAGAAGATGTATAAAGTCTATTTGGGGTCATTTGCCCAAAATGTTTGAGAGCGGCTGTGCTAGACCCTTGGGTAAGACCACTAATCTTCAATTGTTCAGCTGTATATAAGGATTAGAAGTCACTGGAAGTCACTTTGGATAAAAGAATAGCTCGATTTTAAATCATCCTTTCAAGCAACAACCTTGTAGTTTATAGTGTTTGTACAAAGTCCAAATTAGACATCAGCTAGACGGTGTAATGAAGCACTCCGAGTCCTGTGTGTGTTCTCCTCAAATTACAGGTTGGTGGTTTTGGCTTCTTCTGGTGTCTCCACCTCGAGAGCTAGGTTTTCATATACTTTACAGACCTTAGGGACAGGCTCCTCTTCATCCCTGTTGAGGAAAACGTCCCTCGAATTAGACAAAATCAGGTATAAACAATAAATTTGAGTTAGACGTTTACAGAAATCTACCAACACTGGAACCTTGGAGGCTGGTTAATCATTGTGTTAATCAGAGTGCTTTGGCTGGAGTCATAGACATGCGTGTTATGGACGTGATTTGGTGCTTGTGTGAGACCTCGTGGCGGCGTCCGAACACGTGCAAAGATAACGTCGTATCACCTAAAAGGCCATAAAACGCTATAAATTGCGGAACAGCTTGGCCATTCAGTACTCAATCATTGTAACATGGTTCCTGAAAATTAAAAAATAAATAAATAAATCATAGAGAATGGGTCTGGGCTTATTATTCTTTGTAAAAGTTGTACATTTGTATATATATATATATATATCTGTAATTAGAGACAACCAGGAAGCCGCACAGGTCAGGAGCTCGTTTCTTCTGTTTGTATTTGTGTTTAGAAAATGTCTTATTCAAATACACAACTTGCGATGTATTTTCACTTCATTCCTTTTTCAAAATGTTTTCTTAAACCTCGAGTTTGTGCATCTAGTGACTAGTATAATGACAAGACGTCTAAGGGACAGTATTTCGTTGCTCTGGTAATGAAGGCATTTCTTATGCTCTTAACGTGGACACTTTAAAGAAGCTGGTTCACCCTCCCAGAATCCAGTACTTTGTTTTTGTTTGCTTTGGTTTGTTTGTCTTCATTCACATGGACGCTTTGAACGAAATATGCCTTATCTTTTCTTTCCTCCGTGGACCGCGTGAGACGGCCGAGGCCGGTTCTGGTCCATTTCATACGGAATAACCAAACGAAAACGGAATAGATCGGTCTAAAGAATTTCAAATATAGATACTTTGACAAAATAGGTTCAATTTCATGTTACAATTTCAGATGTATGGCCTAGGTTGTTACGGATTGTTTTTAGAATATCTATGGCATTGAAAACGATGACTGGCGCAGAGGATTCTGGGAAGGGTGAGCCGGCCGCTTTAATAAGGAATGAAATACTACATGGCATGAAGCAGATATCACTCCAAAATGAATTTTTCCCTATAACAGCACATCCCCATCTGTGTAATTTACTTTTAAACCACCTTAAATGACTTGCCAGTAATGTCATGTTCAAATTTATTAATGAACACATGACCCATACTGTATTGCTTTTATCCTTTGTAGCTACATTTACTCTTAAGGTAATGTTATAGCAGCAATAAATGGCCGTTCCCTCACCAGTGTCTCTTTTTTTAGAACCTTGTCGTTGATTCTCTCTATTAGTGAACCATTAAATACTGCGTAAACCATTCTGGACTGTTTCCCTAATAGAAGGGAAACTAAGACTCTAAATTAGGAAAAAGAACCCTTCCTTATCCAACTCTTAAAGGTCTTCAGCATTTGTATAACTCTTAGTTATAATTTGTAATCTGCCCGAAGAATAGAGGTAAATGTGAAGAAAACACCTTTCAGGTTAATGACGTATACTCACTTGTCTTTCTTCAAAAAGACTCTTTTCACTATGAGGATGATGAAGACGATGAAGAGGAAGCCGGTCACCGCCGCCAATCCCACCAGTGCATTGGTCAACAAGCCTTTCGACTGAGTGCTGGTGCTGGTCCTCAAATCTCCTGCGTTTGTTCACATACATGAAAAGGTGTTTAAGTTATTAACTAACATATAGCTGTTTGGTAACTAATTAAACCATATACCATAATCTCTCTTCTGATTGGTCAGAACGGTTTATATTAATGTGCTTGTTGTAATGTGTTATCGTTTCTATAGTTACAGATCATTCTCAGGGACTTGTATGATGGAGGCTTCAGAGTGAAAGCACATGTGTAATCACTGATATGGTGAAGTTTTATGTACGACATGTTTGACATTTTTGGATGGAGTCTGCAGTGTCAGCTCATTGTAACAGGCTGTAAAGCTGTACCGTAAATGATAACAGGAGCTAACTTGTCTATAATAGGATAAAAAGTATAGCACGTCGTTCTTTGAAAGGTATCATTTGGAATTGTTTGGATTACACAAAAAATACAAGATCTGAAACTCACAGGCCGTAAAAACCCTTAAGTATAATAAATCGCTAAATCAGAAAATGGATAAAAAATGATAAAAGATGAGTTTTCTTACCAGTGTTTGCCTGGCAGATTGAGACGAGAAGCGATAATCCAGCGAGGACCATCCTGAGGTACGACATGATGGCTTCGTGCTCTTCACTGACTCTCTGACTGCAGTGAGCTAGTGGAAATATGTGTGGGTCTCTGTACAGAGCAAAGTGCAGGTATAGCAGGGACTCGAGCAGGCCACTGCAAGTCACTCTTCCACCCTCCACACACACACACACACACACACACACACACACACACAGCACAAGCTATCCGATCAAGTTCCTCGTAATTATGCTGTAAAGATAAATAGTTCAGCTTTTACTGCTACAGATTTGGCTAGGGCATTAACGCATGAGCAGATCTGCATTTTATAGTTTCATAATACATCAATGTTCATTGGCTCGTGACTGGGACTGAAGGAACAAAGTATAAATGAATTCCTGTTTAATTAATCTCTTGAATCGAGTAACTACTGAAGCAGTGCTGTATTTAGATAAATCAGTCGATCAGTGAATAACAGTGTGATATCAGTATTAGGAGATATTGTAAAGGGAAACACTATGTCGATATTATTTTTGTGCTTTTAGAATATTTTTTTATTGATTAAAGAACAAGAAGTCCATCCATCCATCCATCCATACATTCTCTTCCGCTTATCCGAGATTGGGTCGTGGAGAGGGCACTCCACCCTTTTCCAGCTGAGGACCATGGTCTCGGATTTGGAGGTGCTGATTCCCATCCCAGCCACTTCACACTCAGCTGCGAACCGATCCAGAGAGAGCTGAAGATCACGACCTGATGAAGCAAACAGGACAACATCATCTGCAAAAAGCAGTGTTCCAATCCTGAGTCCACTAAACCGGACCCCCTCAACGCCCTGACTGCGCCTAGAAATTCTGTCCATGAAAGTTATGAACAGAATTGGTGACAAAGGGCAGCCCTGACGGAGTCCAACTCTCACTGGAAACGATTTTGACTTACTGCCAGTAATGCGGACCAAGCTCTGACAACGGTCGTACAGGGACCAGAAAGCCCTTATCAGGGGTCCGGTACCCCATACTCTCGGAGTACCCCCCATAGGGTTCCCCGAGGGACACGGTCGAACGCCTTTTCCAGGTCCACAAAACACATATAGACTGGTTGGGCGAACTCCCATGTACCCTCCAGGAACCTGCTAAGGGTATAGAGCTGGTCCACTGTTCCGTGACCAGGGCGAAAACCACACTGTTCCTCCTGAATCCAAGATTCGACTATCTGACGGACCCTCCTCTCCAGGACCCCCGAATAGACTTTTCCAGGGAGGCTGAGGA
>JAQQZR010000039.1:2423984-2445666 GCA_030068235.1 Notoglanidium macrostoma | reverse complement strand
ATTATTATTATTATTATTATTATTATTATTATTATTATTATTATTATTATTATCAGTAGTAGTAGTAGTAGTAGTAGTATATAGAACGATAGAAAGTAAAAACCCATACGACTCATAGAAGCGAGTCGACTCTTGACCTAGAAGAACCGACTCGGGAATGACTCACTCGTTAAACCCTGCAACACTCGCTTTATGATTGATAAAAGTCATTTTAATCTAATTCCACGCAATTTTCATATTCTTTGTTAGATATGTGTGTGAGAGTTTAAGCCAGGGCCACCTTTATTAAAAGTAAAAATATACAATTTGTTGTTCAACGTAGATCATTTAAATGCATTAAAATAAAATTCGTATTTTTGTCTAATTCCAAACAAAGCACGCCATCTTGTTGATACTCTCTTGCTTATGGAGAACAACAGCGCTCAGTTTTTTATTTATTTATTTGTTTTATCTTTACATAATATATACATATAGAACATGTAAAGATACGGCCCGACTTAATGAACGGTCATGTATCCATGGCAACGTGACTCCTTTTGTTTTGTTTCAAATTTCGTGACGTCAGCCCGTTCAAATTATCCTTACCCACAATCCTTTGCTGCGGCGTCAATATATATATATAAAAAAAAAAAAAAAAAAAAAAAAAAAAAACATACCAATCTCTGCTAGCGAGTTTCAAAGCGAACTTTGTAGCAGACTGATCGATTTTTTTTTTTTAAAAGAAACAAATTTCAAAACGCAACATTTTTCAGTGAATATTTATTGAACGGAGAGCTTGAGGTAAGTTGCGTGAAATAATTAGCTAGCTAGCACTAGCGTGTTAGCTTAACGGATGGGTTAGCTAGTCAGATGATATTTATATTAATATTAATAACAATGCGTTGCATGGTTTCATGATTATATGATGTGTGTGTGTCGAAATTATTGCCGAAATAATAAAAAAAAAACGCGAATTGGCCGAGCCTTGCTAATAACGCTGAGTTAGCTTAGTAAGCTAGCAAAGCTGGGAAAAAAATGGTTTTAACAAAAGAGCCGCCGGCTTTAGGGCTAGTTACAGGGTTAACTTAACTAGTTAACAGTAAAAATAAGGGGTTTAGTCATTTGAAGGTTTGTTAGTTGTTGCTTAATCACGTCATAATGTTATTTCTGACCGGAAACAGCTGTAGACAAAGCTTTGTACCGGTGACATTAATCAGCTGTGTATGACCCGCACTGCTGTCACTGTGGCTTTTTATTGGGTTTTCAGTGACTGGTTTGAAGCAGCCAGGCTGAACAGTTGTCTCACACTGTTTATAGCCCAGTTGAACAGGTGTAGAGGTGTGTGTGTGTGTGTGTGTGTGTGAGAGAGAGAGAGGGGGGGGTTTTATATACAACCTTGGGTCTTTTGGTAAACCTCAGCCTACGTCACTTCCGCTAGAAGGTCAGAGGTTTAGTGTAGTTGTATTAAAGCATTAAAGCTGCAAAGCTGTACCGTCTTTATTTACATGCACGCCATCCACGTACGTCGCTGTTCCATTAGCGTGTCACGCTGTTACCAGGACAACCTCCGCGTCCAGCGTTAATGCCGTATTCGTATGTGGTCAAATGCGTCCCGGACCACCTCGGGACGTGCGCCTTGGAGGTCGTTCACACTTGTATTTAGCGCTGTCCAGTTGTGATCAGATCGCCCAAAGACGCATTTGAACACCAAGTGTAAACGGGGTCATTGTTAACATGTGCGTTATTACAGGAAAACTCCTCCCTGAAACCCATTAAATATGTTCCTGGAGATTCTGGTGCTAGTTTGATACTTGGGTGTGTATTTTTGCTCTTCCTGTGACGAATCGGTGATTGTAGATTAACGCGCACGGTTCTCTTGGTTTATAATTTATCTACCTCGTTAGCATGAGCTCTTAACGATGACTTGTTTACTTATTTCAAATCCGTCTGCAGTTTGGTGCCAGAATCACCCGGACCTCCTCCTCCTCCTCCTCCATGGATCAGGACTACGAGCGCCGGCTTCTGCGGCAGATCAACGTCCAAAATGACAACGCCAGCCCCGTCGTGAGTGCCACTCGTCACGTCCGGCACAGCATACACTCTTTATGAATATAGTGAATCAGCCCGGTAAAGAAACTCGCTTCTGTCGCGTTTCCCCACTCACGCCTGCTCACGTGCTTCCGTGTTATTCTTTAATCCGATTGGTCAGAAGGTGTTGATTCTTTTCCTGTAACCGCAAATCTCCGGTTTCCATGAATGCGCTCGTTCGAACACGTTATCGTTTCTATAGTAACCTCTTACACACGGGTTCATGGCGTCTGATGGACACGGCACAGACTCTAAGACTCCATAAAACACTAGATTAAAGTGCGCTGCTGTCTGACACAGGAAACGTCTGCGCACTGACATGGCCAAGGTTTCTGTAAGGAAACGTTTGTCATTTATGGAAGGAGCCTCCAGCGTCGCCACTCCTCCACCACGGCCGCTTAAAGTAACTATAAACAGATAAAAGCTGTCAGGTGCTGTTCTTTAATCTTTAATGTGGTAATTGGCAGACCAGAAAAATGGAAGACCAGACCGAAACTCCGCTTCATCACACCGTTACATTCTTGATTATTGTCCGATAGCAGCTCAAAAATAATGTTTTATTCCTTTAATATGAGACGCCGTTATCTGTAACATCGGACAAAAAGACCGAGAAGCAGAAACTCGATGTAACCGCCATGTTGAAGCGTTTGTCCCCCAGTGAGGCGAGCGTGCTGTGCACTTTCATTCATTCGTTCATTTATTTATTTTTTTTCCGAACCATGAGCCTCCGAGCTATTTTAAGGAAGCGCAATCTTGCCATTAAGGAGAGACGGAGAGATTTGGGACTCCGTGACTTTGTTCTGAGATTTATGCAAGTACTCGTATGGTAACGCTGTTCCTTCTCTTCCTTTAAACCCCTACAGAAAGTCACGGACGTGATCCGCCACCTGACACCCACGAAGTCGCCCATGTCCTCGCCCAGCAAGCACGGAGACCGCTTCATCCCGTCACGAGCAGGAGCCAACTGGAGCATCAACTTCCACAGGATCAACGTAAACACTCGGCTTCATTTCCAGTCTAGCTAGAGCAAAGACGCTCGTCTAAACAGCGAGCGTCCGATTTGGCCCATGTTCAGGACGATGTTTCCTTCGTGAGGTGTGTGTATAAGGAGTACTGACTCTTATTTTTTATTTTATTTGTGGTCTGTTTGGTGCAGGAAAACGAGAAGTCCCCAAGCCAGAATAAGAAAACCAAGGACGCGACCTCCGACACCGGCAAAGGTGAGATTACAGCCTGATGTTCGGTCCCACCTGTTTTCGAAGCCGATTTGAAATCCGATTCGTTATTGAGCTTGGTGTCTCGTTAGCAGCGGACGGCTTGGCGTACTCGGCCCTCCTGAAGAACGAGCTGCTGGGAGCCGGGATCGAGAAGGTGCAGGACCCTCAGACTGAAGACCGGAGGCTGCAGCCTTCAACACCGGAGAAAAGAAGCCTCTTTAGCGTAAGACTATTCTGTCCTGTGAGTTTTAGACCTGGGCCTCGACAAGGTTCCTGCAGAGCTCCAGGTGCCGATCATCTACAGGCTTCCCAAGGCTGCGTTCACATTACCATGCCGGAGTGACCCAAAACTGATTTGATTTTTTTTTTTTTTTTGCCTTAATGTGACGCAGAAATCCTATCTTTTCAAATCGGATTCGAGTCGCTATTATATGCGGTCCTAAATCCGATCTGCAGCCATGCGACCTGAAAGAGATGCTCAGTCGGTGTTCTGTCGAGTCGCGATGCGTATAAGAGACACGCTGCTTAGCGGTTAGCTTTAAAAGTTAACCCTAAAATCTTAGCCTTACGGTTAAGGTAAGGGTTAAGGGCTACGGCTAAGAGCGAGTTTATTCCCTGCTACCGGTAGCATTCATTCACACCACGGTAGCATTTTGTTTGTCAAGGTAGCACAAATCGTCAGAACGCCAGTTTAGGATTGATTGGAAATCCAATCTGAGCAAAAAAAAAAAAAAAAAAAAAACCCCATCAGAATCGAACAATAAGGCTTGTGATGTGAGCGTAGCCCAAATGTTCTTTTAGTGGCTTCTGAAATGGTGGTAATGACGGTAACGCGCTCCTTCGTTATCCTGAATAGCTACGCTAACGTGGCTTACACTGTATCTTAGCCAAGACGGCGCTGACGTTTCCGAGCTAGCTGACGGCAGTAGCGAGATGTGGCGTCCGATCCTGTTAGAACGCTAATCTAGCAATAAGGTTGAAAAGAGTCGAAGGATATGAGAGTCAAAAAGAAAAACCATCACGTTTCGGTTCCTGAAAGCCATTTGGCGTCCGGCTTCACCACGACCGCATCGCCGGTTATTTTCCTATAACGACACGAGGCAGGTTTTCTTGCTCGTGTTTAAAATTCTTCGTGATCACTAGGATTTAGGTTTACGTATGGAGTAGAATTTCATACACAAAGTGACGCAGTTCTGATTATTAACAGACTCGAGTTCTCCATTAGACAATAGAAACTGATGGAGAGTCCAATCCAAAGAAGCCAGTGGTGACTAAAGGTTCGACTGGCTCGAGGGAAAGGAAGTCTATAGACTCCATCATCTTAATCCCGAGACCAGCGCTGTGACCGATCAGTGTGCAGTTAGATTCCCGTCGGGATTAAAATCATCTCTCTGTTTGCAGTATACGCTCAGCGCCAAGAGAGCCACGCCTGACGACGGCAACAACGTCTCCCCTTACTCTCTGTCCCCAGTCAGCAGCAAGAGGTACGTGGGGGAAAAACGACCACTGACGAGAACCTGTTGAGAGATCAAAGTCCCAACTTTGTTTAAATTGCCTCGTCTTTTTTTTTTTCTCTCTCCCTCCCATTTAGTCAAAAGTTGCTCCGTTCGCCGAGGAAGCCGACTCGGAAAATCTCCAAGATCCCATTTAAGGTGCTCGACGCACCCGAGCTGCAAGACGACTTCTACCTCAACCTAGTGGACTGGTCCTCCTTAAACGTGCTCAGCGTCGGCCTGGGGACCTGCGTCTACCTGTGGAGCGCCTGCACAAGCCAGGTATGTCGTCACGTCACGTCACGTCACAGAGGATTCCCTCCTAAACTTCCTGTCCGTCTCTAGACAAAGGCAGCGTAAAAAATCTTGATCAGAAAATTCCTGCTCAGAACGTTGCACTTTGTTTCTTCCGCATAGAAGCGCTCGCGGGTTCGTTCTTCTTGTAGTATGTAAACGTTTCTCTGTGCAGGTGACGCGGCTGTGCGACCTGTCTGTAGAGGGAGACTCGGTGACGTCGGTCGGCTGGTCAGAGCGAGTAAGCGGGACTGTTGTGATTTCGACGCTGACCGTTCCGAACGGATTGTTTGCGGATCTCTGACGGGATCTCTCTGCTTTTCAGGGGAATCACGTGGCAGTGGGAACACACAAAGGATTCGTACAGATCTGGGACGCAGCAGCCGGCAAGAAACTGTTCACGCTCGAGGGACACACAGCCCGAGTCGGTACGACCCGATACGATCCCGGAAGGAGCGTGATCACGTGACCTGACGTCGTCCCATACCACACCGATTTCTTTCCTTAGCGTTCCATACGGCCGTGATTTCTGTTGTCACGTGGCCCTGAAAGAACGTATACTTTATATTTATACCATTTATAAATTTGCACACTGAAGTAGGACGTCACCCAACGGACAAATGTGCAATGGTGAATGATATCAGTGCAAAAGATGATTTAGATTTTTAGAAAATGCTAAAATATATTAAAAAATAATAATAATTTTCCCCACGTATTCTTTGTGCATCTGTCTCTAATTTAATACATTACTTATTAGTGTTATTCTGTGTGGCCAAGTCTCATTCTGTTTATGTAGTGCACTATGAAGGGTCTAATACCCTGTACAGTGAGCACACAGGAAGTAAATAAAGCCGTTAACCCAGCTCGCTGTGTTATTGTGATATGAACGCACCTGCTTTTTTTTTTTTTTGTGTAGCAGCACTGCTAGTTTTTGCGTTGCCATGGCAGAATCCATGTGTAGCCTCGCTGATTAGACTTTTAAAGGAGTTTAGCGGCTCTGCCTGAGACCGTGTGATCTCTGTTTCCTTCACCGTCGTCATCAGGTGCGTTGGCGTGGAATGCAGATCAGCTTTCCTCGGGCAGTCGGGACCGTATGATCCTGCAGAGGGACATCAGGACGCCGCCGCTGCAGTCCGAGCGCAGACTGCAAGGCCACAGGCAGGAAGTGTGCGGCCTTAAATGGAGCACCGACCACCAGCTGCTCGCCTCCGGAGGAAACGATAACAAGGTAAACGCCGTAACGAAGTGTAGCGTCGACGTTATGTTTTTAGGAATACGCTGATGAATCTCTCTCTCTCTCTCTCTCTCTCTCTCTCACCTAGCTGCTGGTGTGGAACCACTCGAGCCTGGCGCCTGTTCAGCAGTACACCGAGCATTTAGCGGCAGTGAAGGCCATCGCATGGTCTCCTCACCAACACGGCCTGCTGGCGTCGGGAGGAGGAACAGCCGACCGCTGCATCCGTTTCTGGAACACGCTCACGGCTCAGCCGCTCCAGTGCATCGACACCGGCTCTCAGGTCTGCAACCTGGCCTGGTCCAAACACACCAACGAGCTGGTAAGAGTGACGCGTGTATACACACGTACCCCGAGTCTCGCACGTCATCCTCAGTTTAGAGCAAACAGGTTTCATGAGTCACTGCTGTCGATTCATACGGAGATTTTGAGTACAGGAACCGGTTAGTCATGTTATTGCAGTAATTCAGCCGTATGCTTACGCTTTGCAGAATCAGTGCCGTTTTCCTGACATTATCTTATAACCAACTGATTTGCTCATCAGTCCGTGTACAAACAGGTTTATTCTTAAAGACCTGATGTCTTAGAAGAAGTCATGTCGTACGTTAGTGTGAGCGTGCTGTTATCTTGATCCTCCGCAGGTCAGCACTCACGGCTACTCTCAGAACCAGATCCTAGTGTGGAAATACCCGTCTCTCACCCAGATAGCCAAACTGACCGGCCACTCGTACAGAGTGCTTTATCTGGTGAGTATCTTCTCTTCTCTTCTGACTGTAGATAAAAAAGGCTTAGCGGCTTACTTTTTTTTTTTTTTTTTTTTTTTTTTTTTTTTTTTTTTTTTAAACTAACACTTTCAAGTAAAACCGAGTCTTTCAATCAACAACCTTACGACTAAAAAAGGTCTCGTCGGAGAGAAAGTAGGCTTTGCGGCCTCGACGCTTTACAGGCAACATGTAACACTGTATCAACAAATTACACACATACAAACCCTTGTGAGTTGTTGCTATAGAAACAGCCTTTGATTTGCAGACGAGCTGCTGTTGAACGGCGCTTATTCATCTCATACATTGAAGTTTTTCCTCCTTTTTTTTTAAGGCGATGTCTCCAGACGGGGAGGCCATCGTGACCGGAGCGGGCGACGAGACGTTGCGTTTCTGGAACGTGTTCAGCAAAACCCGATCAACAAAGGTAATTCCGAGGAGGTTATGACACTTCTGATATTGGTTAATGAGCTCCGCGGTGTTGCGGTTCAGCACCGAGCGCTTTGTTTAATTACAGGCAAAAATCTGGCTTTGTTTGCTTTCAGGAGTCCGTGTCCGTTTTAAACCTGTTCACCAGAATACGGTAAAGGCGCCACCGCCGTTCCAGGATCTCATCGTTACACCTCACGGGCCCGCTCACGGACGGAGCTTGGTTTTTTTTTTCTCCCGCGCCGGACGCTGTGAAGCTGAGAAGGCCACGCCAATGTTTCATTTGTACAGTTTTGGACTCCGGATGCGTCGCTGCACTGCCTTCGTTCTGATTTCTGTCGTCACAATCGTGTTTATTTAGTTTTATGTCTGTTGTACAGTTTAGTTCATGTTTTTATGTTACCATGACGTGTCTAACGGCGCAAGCCTTACGGTCATACTGCGGCTGCAATGTTCATGGAGAAGGGGTGTAAAGAGAAAAGCATACGAGACACTTGAAAATCAGCATCTCAGAGAATGTGTAGCAAATTCATCATTGTTTATTGAGGGGAGGGGGAAGCTTAAAAAAAAAAAATAAAATAAAAATCATGACTGTATGAAAGCATGCCTGAAAGGCGCCATGGGAAAATTCCAAATACAAAACACCCTGAAAGTGCAGTGCTGCTTGATTATTTTCCTCTAACGAACACCACGCAGCCACAGCTCGTGTTTTTAGCCCCTTTAGATGCAACAGAGCTGCTTGGCCCCGCCTCCTTTCTTCCTAAAAAGGAAACCGGGCCGGGATCAGGAACGCTCGTCTACATTTTCTTCCATGCCTGCAAGAGCGTTTCCCGTTGTTGTTGTTGACTCAGATTGCATTTAAAAATTACAAACTGCTCCTTAAGAAGGTGACTAGAGCGTTAATTAGAAATACAGTTCCAAGATTAATGTCTGTAATGACACTACATCATAAATCCCTGTGAGTTTAAAGTTCCTTTGTAGCCAATTTCCATCTCTGCAGCCACTGCTGGAACGTCAGTCCCTCCTGCTGCATGTCTGGCGCAGCAAACTGAGCCGGCTGTTCCCACCTACACACACACACACACACACACACACACACACACAAATCATCATTACTGCGACCGTTCACACACCTACCTTCAACACCCTGCGAGACATCGACACCTTGCCAAGTGGCATTAATTCGGAGTTGACGATCAGCAAAGCTATTCTTTTAAAGCGTCTCGAACTTCTCTTCGATGTGTGAAAGCGTCACTTCCTGCTTTGTTTCACAATCCAGATATAGACACGAAGAGGAGGGAATCGAAATACAAGGGACTGAAAGATTTTTCACACAGCAGTGGCTCGGCATCAAGCGGCGGCAGAAACACATTCATTATATAAGCAGTAAAAATAACACCCTGTCTATTATCTTCTATAATGATCACATCACTCCACTCCATGCATGAGACTTCACACCAGGGTTGCCATGGCGATCTGTTTCTCATTCATCATTGTTCCGCCTTAATCTTATGTGCTGTACATTTTAAAACGCGCTATTTCTAAGATTTCTCCATCTAAACATGTTAAAGTCCTCAGAGACGTGACGATCGCTTGTTAACAACGTGAAGCGGAGTGCTGAATTACTTCGGTTATCGCGAAGTTCAAATAAAAAGCAATTAAAAGTTTTAGCTCAGTTTAAGAAAAACAAACTGGTTCTACATTCGGTCAAATAAATGCTTTTAGAATCCTGCCTCTGTCTTCGTGACGAATTTAGCCTTTAGGCGGCGATTCAAGTCTGTATCTCGATGCATTTTCTTCCGAAACAGGAAGTTAGAGTGGTGGCGTGTTGTGTTGAACTGCTAGACTGATTTACACAACAACCTGTAGCGTAGGTAATGGATGGGCCACACCCCCAGCCCAGCCGGGCCAAACCATGTTTACTGCTAACGAGCTACTGTACAGCAGGACACGCCTCCTGGGGGCGGGGCTTATACGATCCTAAACAGCTGGATGATCATAAGCGAAGTCGAGATATATGCCGTGAAAATTTCTTGAAAAATTTCCCGGATGTATAAAACGGGAATATCCGTGACGCGCCGTTACAAACCGGACACGTGGGTCAATTTTTCAAAATCGAGTTATTGTTAGGCACGTAACGATGCATCGCATGTCGATAAATCGCGGTTCGAATCTACGACCATTCGAATCGATGGAAATCATTATGAACTGCGATTCATCTCTTAGTTTTTCCTAGCTGTAATTATATTGTTTAGACAGCAGAGGGTGCAATAGCGGGAATACACGTGATGTCACTGTAGGTGGAAGTGGCACAGCTTTAATCCTGCAAAAACACCAGCTCGAGGGAGCTGTTTTGTGTTTAAGCTTTTTCTACTTTTTAAGTAATAAAAGGACGATTTTAGTTAACAGCCTATTATATTTAACTTTTTAAAATTTTTAGCCTTTACAAAAGGTGGTAAAATAATTGTTGGCTAATAAGAAAATGAAACAAAAGCATTTTTACAAATTTAAAAAAGGAATATTTAAGTGGATAAAGATGAGATCAAAATAAATTCTGCATTTTTTTTTTTTTTTTTTTTTGGAAGGAAATTCTTTTTTTTTTCCCCTACAAAAACATTGTGAATCGACTCGCATCGTGAATTGTTACACGCCTAATTATTGTGTTTTCATAAAAGTCCGACGCACTCCTCGGGTTTTCGTGATTAGAAATGAATTACGTTGTTATAGATATTCATGTTAAATGTACACATGGAGGAACATATTAAATACGTATTTGTGAAAACTTGACCCATGTGACTGGTTTTGTAACGGAGGGTCATATATACAGCACCACATTAGTGTCCAAGACAATCAAGGCCAGCTCTGTAACATCAGGCATGATTTCAGGTGCACCTTGCGGTTATTTACTTGTGGTCAGTGACGAGATTAATAATCGAGGATTTTTAGTAAACCGGTACTACTTTTTACTGTTTCAGAGTTCTCTTTACAGTTCTTCTAACCCGAGCGGAACCTTCTGTTAGGATCATTTCGATCTCTCGGCTTTAAGGTGCCGTGTGTGGATGGATCTGCATGACTACATCACGCTCGGTGTCGCTGTACAGACGGACACGCTCCTGTGTGAGGTGTGGGTTTAAGGCTCGTCTCCTCACCAGTGCGTGATGGCGGTGTTGACCTGACTCGCGTAGGCCACGCCTTTAGAGCACCTCTGTGTGAGCTCCTGAACACGAGGCAACAGAGACTGCAGCAAGTCTGCATCCTCCGCTTTCACACGCTGCAGCAGAGCTGTCTCACACACACACACACACACACACACGATATAAAAACACTGGGCAGTCACAGGATATGAATATAGAGCAAGGAGGCAAGTGTGTGTGTGTGTGTGTGTGTGTGTGTGTGTGTGTGTGTTACCCTGCTGATTAGGAGCAGGCAGCTGCGCTGTACGGTTCTGCATGTCCATTAGAGCGTCTGTGCGCAGCTGCAGGAGGCGACGGAGGAAACGCAGCTGCAGCCTCTGAGACGCCGCCTGAGGGAACAATAACTCCGGGGCCTGAACAACACACACACACACACACACACACACACACGGCAGCACCGAGTGTTATATTAGCCTAAATATCATGCAAGACACATTTAAAACACTTCCAGGGAAAAACACCATCTGAACTTGCTGATGCTGAACCTGATCGATCCAGATTCCTCACTGCAAAATATACACAGCGTGTCCTAAACGTCTGGGTCCGCAGGCAGGTATTTATCTAAATGCAGACGTTAAACTAGGCAGGTAGCGATAGATCACGCATCGATAAACTGCAATGCCGATTGAAATCGATGGAAATAAAAAATTATCTTTCTTAGCTGTAATTGTATTATTTAGACAGCAGAGGGCGCAATAACGTACACTAGCAGGAACAAGCATGAGGTCTAAATAACGCAATCAACGCGACGCGTTAATATAATACAATGCTGCGGTGTGTAAGAGACTCACCGTGTACAGCGGCGTGCAGAGGCTCCGACGGACGGCCTGCAGAGTCGGAGAGTTCGCGCGGTACAGGGAGAGCTGGTCCAGCGGGATTCTCTCACTACAACGAACACGGGAAAAGAAAAGCTGCAGGACATCGCATGCGATATTTATTCAAATCACCTGTTGAGTGACAGTGTAACGGCTAATATAAACCGATGTGATTACCCGTCTACAATCCTGCGGTCCAGAGCAGCGAGAGACACCGAGTTAAACAGCTTGGCCTCCTGGGACGCGGCGTTACGGAGCTCGCTGGCAGACCGGATCACGCCTCCAAACTGTGGACTGAGCTTCTCCCGCACAAACGCCCTCAGCTGACGGGAAACGACACACGGCATCATTTCGGATTTATCAAAACACCTCGAGGTCAGAAGTCTGATCTAGGGCACTGTGGTGAAATCATCTCTATAATCATAACCCACTTTTCTGAGATATTCCAGGCATCAGTCACAGACTCTGACTCTAGTGTTGTCGAATCTTTAAAACTGTAAAATGCCACATTTTCTTTTGTAAATGTTACTGTTGCATTGGGTAAAATTACATTCCTCCCCCAAAAGATTAGGTCTCTAATGATTGGTCCTCAAGCTCCGCCCCCTGGAGCTACGGCGGCCATAGCGTCTGTAGTGTCTATAAAACGACTGACACACACGAGCGAGCGTTCCGGACTGGAAAGCAGTTTTTCAAAAACACTTCAGTTCAGTGATAAAAAATTAAGAGTCAAATAAACAAAGTTCAGCCTAGCGGTGTGTTAGAGAGCCGACGTAAAGGTCCGGATGGAGTAAAGAGATGGAACGCGTGCGGACGCTCGTACCTCCGAGTGAGCGCGCGAGAGTTCGGTCTTCATGGTGGAGTTTCCTTTGATCAGACTCCGGATCTGTTCCTGTCTAATATCCTGCGTCACACAGAAATGGGAAGATCCTGAACACTCCAGATTATCACATGTTAATTATAAGGAACTACGTGCAAGTCATTGAGTGCGGCCATGTATGTTTTTCCGCTGCTGCGTACCACGAGCCGCCTGAAGTCCATGATGCTCTGCCACTGTGTGTGGAGGCTGCGCAGAGCCTCGCGCTTCTCTCGGTTCTCCAGCTGGAGCTGCGCGCACTGCTCTCGCACGCTGTCTCTCACCGCGGCCTGTCTCACCGCCTGCAGCTCCGACTCAAACGCACTCCTGGGAACGACAGACACATCGATCATGCAAGAGTGCAACATACTCTATCTGTCAGATCTGCACACACACACACATTATATACATATCTTTATTTAAAAAAAAAAGAGGGGGCGGAGCTTAATAATAATAATAATAATAAAAAGATTGCTCTAGCCAGATCATTTTTAAATTGGATACAAGGGGTGTTAAACCGGCAGGAACACTTTTTAATTCAGAACCTTAATTACGTTTAGCGATGATGATGTAAAGGAGTACTCAATTCGTACAACGTTAAATGTAATTATTAATGGATAACGTGTAATCAGCACTGCTGTGTACGGAGAGTGATCACACCGGGCCACGGGGTTAACCAGATCGTCCTGTCCCAGGATTCTCAGCCGGACCTCCTTCGTGAGGGCGCCGAGCTCAGCGTGACGTCTCCGAGCTCTGCTCCGAACCTCCTCCAGGCGCATGTAGCACTGCTCCACCTCCACCCAAGCGGACTGCACGCACACGCACACGCACACACACACACAGGATTTATACAGAATACGCACACAAAGAAAAGGAAGGAGTCTCCAGTGTCAGTGTCAGCACTTGCATTATTAATTCCAAGAAAGAACGTTCTTTCCACTTTCAACGGTACTGTCCGTGTTTTTGCGGCACTGATCTATTAAATTCAGCCGACATTCAAATTCCGATTCGCTCGGTCGGCCTTCCGTTTAACGTAGTCATCGATAATAGCTTTTTGAGTCCACAAGGGGGCGATATATAAAATCTACAGGCTCCATCGAGCGGTGCTTCCTTATGAGACACTGAATGCAGATCAACGTTCGCAACTAAGGGTTCGTCTATGTATTAACACCCGTTTATTTCTAACTGAAAAATGGCGATACATCATCATCGGGAAATTCTGATTATCGATGCATTTGATCAGCGCAGCCGTGTTGCTTTGACGTCGCTTGCTGAGAAAACCGTCCTAAGTTTCAGAGTCGGATTTGAGGTGATGGATTTTTCCCCCCTTTCTCAAGTCGGATATTCCGGGTCGACATTTATCGACGACGCCGTCCTGCAGTGCCCAGATACGAGACCTTCTCGACACACGCGGACATCATCTCCGCTCACCTGTAACAGACTGCGAACCGGCGCCAGGTCCTCCTGTTCCCCCACGGACACGTCGAGCAGGTGACTCCTCTCGAACCGAAACCTAGAGCCGCCAGAAATCATCGCATATAAACCAGCGCGTCTTTACGTCTTCTGCCACAGCAAGAACACCTGAACAGTTTTCATACCCGAGAGCAGAAACGTCATGGTCCACGTCCAGAGCTGCGGTTTTCTCCTCCAGCGCCACCTGCTGTTTGGAGGCCAAAGCCTGCAGAGCTAAAAGGACCTGATTGGGCGGCTGAGATCGCAGCACATCCTGGGGACAAACACACAGGAGGATCAAAGTAAACAATTTGATTTGAACTATTTTAACAACAAGGACAAAAAAAAAAAAATTCTCATTCATTCTCACATAAAAGCACAGAATCTAGATTTTAATCCATTAACTCAAGTCATGAGTCATAAAATGTTTTTCAATTTACACTTTAAAAAAAAAAAAAAAAAAAGTACACGCACACATGCACGCACGCACGTCTCACCTCCACGGCACTCAGCCAGTGCTGATGAGCTGCGTTCCTCTGCTCAGGAGTAAACCTGCGGAGAAACAAATAAACAATCAGCGTTAATCAACAGAAAAATGATCTAGAAAGAAAGACGTGAGGTTCCTTACGCGACGCTGCACTTACCCATGAGCCGTGGATTTCAGCATGCCGCGCTGCACAGACTGGAAGAAGAGGACGCGCTCCCTGCAGAGATCCCGAACGTTCCTCTGTAGAGGGAAACGACAGATACGACCGTCACGCAGATATTACGAGTCTTTACACAAATCTGTGTGTGTCTAGGTGTGTATCTGCTGCTGGATTAAGTGGCTGGAAAGTATTTTGTGTGTGTTTGTGTGTGTGTGTGTGTGTGTGTGTGTGTGTGTGTGTGTGTGTGTGTGTGTGTGTGTGTGTGTGTGTGTGTGTATCAAAATACATACATATAAAAAAACCCCAGTGAAATGTAAATTGTGATCACACGGCGTGTAGAATATTGTGGCTATTTGGATGAAATTATTTCTCTAACCTGAGATTTGATACCTGAATACATTTTCTAAACAATAAAAATCACCGAATCAACTGAATGTCATCATATTATACTATCAAACTTGCATATTTTTGAAATACGGCTGGGAGATACGGAAAATAAATAAATAAATAAATAAATAAATCTTATCGCGATATATTTTTCCATATGGGTGGATATCGATAGAAATCCAATCGGGATTTCTTGAAGCTTTTTTGCTCCGAAGTGAGACGCGAGATATCGTCAGGTCAGTTTCGGTTTAAATTCGAGCTGCGCGATGTGACCTGAAAATTACATCACGATGTTTTCCTGATAACGATACGGATCGCGATTATGCGATGAATAATAAAGGACGTGGCAGCACGCGTGTTTATAAAACAAATCTCTAAAGTACAATGCTGATTTTTCTCTAACATGACAATGTCATTCTTTAGTAAATAATAAGTTGGTAAACTTGGTGTAAGAGGAATAAATCACTCCAGGATGTGCTCTCACAGGAAATGAATCAACTCTGGTGTAGTTACAGTAACTCCGCCGCGTCATCACGGCACTCCGCGGTGATTATTCTCCTGAAACAGCGCCAGGCGGAGCACTTTAGTCCTTATGTGATGGTGGAGGTGGAGAATCTCCATGTATACTGCAGGTGTATATAACCGTGCGGTTCGTGACGTTTCTCTCACGGCGGAGCGGATCAGGTCTTACCAAAACCAGAGGCTCTGCGGCCGTTCCGCCGTCGGATCCTCCGAACGCCACCTTCGTCTCGGCTTTCCTGTAAACGCAAAAAAAAAAAAAAAAAAAAAAAAAAAGTTTCAAATATACGATTCAACTAAACATGGTCCCGAGATCATATCCGGAATATTCCAGCAAAAAAACAAAAACACAACAACAACGGTGAATCAGATATCGCAGGTAAACCGGATCCCGCGTCAGATGGAAATCGGATTCGGAAATGGAAACGCATAAAAAGACCTGCCTGTTTATTTGATTACATTTATACCGTATAGTATTCGCGATATTTACAACACAGCTGATTATTGCGTGAAAGTGTTCAAGCTCGGGTATGGAGATCGGCCGATGCTGAAGGTTTCCGTATCAGTATCGAGAAAAGATTTACCGCTTTAACGCCAGATTCGACCAGCGGCTCTTTCTGGGCCGCGCCGATATTGCGCGTGATGAGAGACGTTCACCTGGACAGATGTTCTAACGCCTGCCGCTGGCTGCTGATGGTCTGCGCGTGGTGCGTCACAGCGTCTCGTTCCTCAGCGCAGCGCAGCCTGAACGAGTCCAGCATCAGCTCCCTCAGTCTGCTCTCCTCATACTCAGCCACGTATCTGTTCACACTCTGCTCTACTCCAAACACACACACACACACACACGTACAGAGACATACGAAGATAACAGTACGAAATGTGGAAATGTTCAAGGGGTGAATACTTATGCAACGCATTATTAAGAGTGAGAAAGGAAAAAAAAAGGAAAACAACTTCAGATGCCGAACAGGTCGCCTTCAACTAAACTTGTGATGTAAGCGATGACGTAAGAGGATTTAAAAAAAAAAAAAAAAAGGTTAAAGGGAATCTTCACCTTGGTTAGCGAGCTGCTCCTCGGCGGTGCTGATTTTCTGGTCTACGTGACCGAGTTCTGTCTGCAGCTCGGAGATCTCCCTCTGCAGCTCCACACGCCGAGCGTCTTTATTTCGTCCCTCCACCTGCTTCAGCTGCGCACACACACACACGCACGCACACACACGCACGCACACACACACGGCAGGTCATTTACACCCACTGTAATCTCCTGCAATCAAGATCCAGAAGAATTTGTAACTCCTTACCTCTTTATCCTGTACAGCCTTATACCTTGGGAATCAAAAGGTCAAGGAAAACTGATTGTGTTCACGTGTCATGCGACACACACACCAGGATTCATCATCAGAGGTGAAGAAAACTCAGCAACACCCCGATGACCTGCTGCAAATCTTTCGTTTCTTGTCGCATGTTCGAAGCCTAGGTTTAAAGAATTACAGCTGAGGCTACAATCTACTCGTAAGCACTTCGCTTGCTTGTTCTGTGCTGGGGTGGAGCCGCTCCATATGTAATTATCAAGGGCTCAACGATTCATATTTACCGGTAATTACACACTCACGAGAATGGAATATATAGTCCATTTCTGCTAACTCCACACAGTGGACCTTTAAAGTGAAATCTATGTAGTAATGGACTAGAGGGATGATTAGTGGGGTGTATTTGAAGAAGGTTTTCTCCATTATAAATGAAAAGAAAAGCTACCAAGCATTATAACCATGAGAACGAGTCTCGGAGGATACCACTGCAGATTCCCTCGCACCAGGCGCACCTTCCTGGGGAAGAAAATTCATAAATTGTTTAAAAAAAAAACAACCAATATGCAGAGTGGAGGTAAAATGTTATAAGAGGAGAGACTTCACATTACCTCTCACTGTAAACATGCTGTATGACATACCTCCAGATTGAGGCTCCTGTACCTACACATAACCTTAAACAACAGTTACACCATAAATAAATTATAGTTATTTAACTGTCATCAGTTACAGCAGCATTAAATATAACATTGTACTTCTTATTTACGTTTTAATGTAGCTGTCGTGTGGGAGGTTGTGAGGAGGCAAATCCAGCTCCTCTGTCGCCCAACGCTTCACCTCCTGAACCAAACTCCCCATTTTGTGAGTTAATTCCTTCCCCAGCTAGCACTTTCCCCAATTATAAACGCTAAATTATTAGTAATTAATAACTTTCTCACAGATCCAGAACGAATCGTTAAGCCGTAGCGTACGTTATTCTCCAGCCACCCGTACTCTGGTGTAATCCCACCTCCTGTTTACGCTGATTGGCTAGAAATTCATACTCAAAAGAAGTCAGCCTATCAGAATGTCTTGTTAGAGTGTATTATCCAATTACAACTGACTCGTCAGTATACGGGTAGGATATTTAAAAAAAGCTGAATTAAAGTTAGCTAACGGGTATTCATGTATACGAGGTCTAACCCGAACCAAATTTGGGTTTATTTTCCATTATACAATTGTGCAAGAACCCCCGAGACAATCGTATAACATACTGAAATATATTATTTTATTTAAGAAAGGTCGATTTAAAAATTTGTTGTTTAAAATTCGCACCGCTTCCCGGGTTTATCTCGCTTCCGGCGACGTCTTAATACGTCATCAATGAAATAAATAAATTGACTTCGAACACATTTTTACCGGTAAAAGAAAAATAATTTTAAATTCATTTTATGAGCCTATGCGGTACAATAAATGATTTTGAACGTAGTTTAGTACTTTTTTGTAAATAAAAATAAATAAATAAATAAATAAAAAAACACAGCCTCGTCATCCGGGCATTCTGATTGGACGAAACTTACAGAAAGATGGCGGAAGACGATATTATTTATTCCTAACCGTCACTGTGAAATCAGAGAATCTCTCTAAAATGTCAAATATGTTTAGCTCAGATACGTCCCTTTTATTCGATATAGTACTTACTGCAGAACCAAACGTCCAGGGGGCGGAGCTGGTTCGGATCCAAGTCCTCCCATATTAACCCCTAATACTTACCCTAACCAACAGATTAAACACATTTATCCACCTGCTGAACTTTTGGACAACTCGTACTCATACAAGTGCACTTTACTGTTTTACTGTTATGTATGGTTGTGTTAATGCTACTTTTAAACAGGTTACCGTTTCCATAGTAACAGCTCACTGGTACTTGTATGGCGGACACGCCATTTAATCTAAGACTTACAATAAACACAAAAAAAAGTGATTTTTCATTTAATGAAAAAATGCATATTTGTTGATTTGGTGAAGTTTTCTGTATTTAACATTCAGGGAAGGAGTCTCCAGTGTCCAGTGCTGAGTTTTTTGGTCTCATTAACTTCAAAAGAGAAAGACAAAAACCGGCTGGTGAAGAAACGACTGTTTATAGCTTCTATAACATACATGATAACAGCAACTAACTTGTTTTGCGAACGTTCCATGACATTAAACGTTACTATAAGGGAATAAAGGCATGCGGTTGGGGTTCAAGATGGCGGCACGCACAAACGCAACGGCTTAGTGCTCCTGATGATGTTCTGCAAATTTCACTGTGCAAGAAATGTGCAATGACAATAAAGGCATTCTCTTCAATTCTATAAATAGTATTACGCGCCAAATGGAGCTGCACTAACAGCATGACCAAGAGTGTTTCATTACTTACTCACACACACACACACATAAAAGTCATCACACATTGGTTATCTTACTACAAGTAAATAATATCATCGAGGACAGGATTCATAAATAAGCAGGATATACAAAAGAGAATCAGGTTGTGGGATGAAATGTATTACTTTAGAACAAGGCATAAATACAATAGTGTTTTCTTGTAAGCCAGCATAAGCTCATCAGCGTTAAACATTTATATAATTTCTCTTTAAAGGACACACACACACACAACACAGATCACATTATCCACTACATACCAGTATTAAATACTCTCTCATTGATCCCTTAATTCATACATTCTGATGCATTTGTCTCAAGCAACCTTCACACTCAGTCTAATCTAAAAACGTCACACAGGGATGACGGATAGTGAAACATCGGACACACAAAAAGCTCAGTTTGATTCATACAGCACGTCGGCTCCTTAACGGCCGGGTTGTAAATTTCTACATTGCACATGACTGAAGCTGCTGCTGCAGTTGGAGGCTTCTGCAGTTATTTCTGCTCGCGCCTCCAGACGATGACCATGCCTGTGGCGTCGGAGGAGGCCAGCAGGCTCTCGTCACAGTTGAAGCTGACGTCGAGCACGGGGCCGCTGTGGCCTTGCAGCTTGTTTACGATGGCCTTAGTGTTGCGCTCCACGTCAAAGAAATACACGCACGCATCCTCACTGCCGGTCACTGTGTGAGGAAGAGAACCAGAAACACGCTGTGTGTGGTTTATGATGCAAATCTTCCTTTATCATCAAAAGATCGTTTAACATTCTCGTTAGGACATGTTTGGTGAGTAAAATTTGCTTCTTTCGCTACAAGTACCGGAAGCGTTAAACCACTTCCAGCTCTTACTTATCTGTAAATATGAACAAATCTCACCATCTGCTCGGCCACTCTAACATGACCGTTGGGACAACCGGAATCCCTTTTTTTTCTACAAAAGAGCACGAGTGACTACACGATGGTTGAGGTTACACACTCCACATCCCAAAGTTGGTCCCAAAATCTTATTTATACCTGTTTTTTTAATGCAACACTACAAAACATGTGTTGTATATGTGTGGCGGTCTGGGAAAACCCTTTGGATGTCATGTGACATGACTGAATTCTGCCAACAACCAAAAAAAAAAAAAAAAAAAAAAAAAAAACCGAAAAGAAACACAAACAAATTCAGATATGGAGAAAACTGGTTTTTTTTTTTTTTCCACACCTCAAACACAATTCTGCGGCAAGGTAAACTCCTTATGTTTTCAAATCTTGCCCAGGGCATGTCCTTGCACAGATCATGTTGCGCAAGGAGGCCGCTTAACCAACACGACAGTGAAAACAGTCTGACTGCACAACAGTGTCTACGCCCTGACCAGCTAAGTGTGATTTATTTCACATTCAGTCTGTCCAGACATCTGCTGTTGAAATGTCCGTGATGCTCCTGCGCCTCTCACTTTTCATTGTGAATTCATTTTAAAAACGCTAGAACTTTCCTTCTAACGAGGGAAGGGAAACATGTTCAGCTCTGGAAAGTCTGTAGCGTTCACAATAATTCCTTTAATTATGTCCAGATCTTACATTCATACATTTTGAGTGCAAATGTGAATGAAATCACAATGGACGGACAGCTAGGGTGTTTCGTTACCTGGACGACAGAGCATGTGACTGGTCACTGAACCCAGAGAATAGTGTTCGGATAGACAGATGAATAAATAAATAAATAAATAAACAAACATGCGACGTTATGGTTGTGTACTGACGGAGGCGCAGATGTAGGTGAGGTAATCCTTACCGACGCAGGCGCCCTGCCTGAAGGACATGAGTGGGCAGAAGATGCTGTGGAGGTGCTGCGAGCCATGCTGGATGGGGAAACTCCTCTTCAGCTGCAGTGTGCCTTCATTATCCACCACCCTGCAGAGCCATAACCACCTTCATCATCTCACGACCCATTAACTACAGCTATTCATACGCATATTATTTTACTAAATGCATATTTTTCTTTCTGTTGATTGATTTGGAGGAGAAAAAAAATATTCTGTTAATCCTGAACCATATGTAAGTGTGTGTGTGTGTGTGTGTGATCTGACCTGTACAGCAGCAGCTTGTTGACGCAGGCGTTGATGAGCAGAGACGGGTCCCGAGCCTCTCGGCTGATCCAGGAGCGTGCAGAGATGCTGGAGATGGGGCTTCCTTCATTCACCACCAACCTCTTAGCTTTAGTCAGCTTCCCTGTGCAACGACATGACTTCAGTACACACACACACACGCTAACACGCAACTCAAATTATATTTCTGAAGAAGCTCTTAGGACTATTTCTTACACTACTACATGTTTGTCATGTGATAATCAAATTCATCTCCATGAACATTCGTCCTGTGACTTCACAGATGCATCCTTTAGCCAGGTAGCAGGTTATATTACAGATACACTGCCTGTCCAAACAAAAGGTCACCACCTGGATTTAACAAAGCCAATAGGTAAGAGCCTCCCTTTGGATAATTGCTGCATGGATGATTGTTTCAGCTGGCAACAAGTTATTTAACCCGAACTGATGCAGTGAGTAGCTTCTCATTTCTTAAACTACCATGTCGGGAGGCATCCCGTGGTCGTGGAAAAGATGTTAAT
>JAQQZR010000039.1:2398172-2418795 GCA_030068235.1 Notoglanidium macrostoma | reverse complement strand
ACACACACACACACACACACACACACACACACACACACACACACACACACACACACACACACACACACAAAACCCATGCAGCATCCCAGAGCGTAAAGGGGACCAGTCACACTTGGCTAAATTTTGCAGTAAGTACTTCATTGGGGCAAAATTTTGAAACAATTGTGATATTAAATTAAAAACAAACAAAAAAAAATGTTGGGGGGAAAAAAAATAAATCTGCAAAAGGAATAAATGCCAAGAAACAACAACAATCATGGTGTGCATTGTCGATGCTCTATCCCAGCAGTTCTCTAACTTTTTTCTCCCCAGAAAGAGACATATCCGTGTAATTACATGGTCATCATAATTAAATATGTGCCAACAAACGTCTACTTTTACCCCCCCCTAAGTTTTGGCCAATTCCTGTTCACCAGCCTGCTCCCCTCATACAGCAGATAAAAAACCAGGCGAAGGCCATCTCAGCCAGCTAACCAGACCCGTGCCACGGAGCACCGTAACACACTTGGAGCGAAGTGCTATCCTCATACATGAGCTCTTAAATGCTCACGGTTGGCTGGTGATTGACAAGACAGGGTCTAATTTTGCTCAGGTGGACTCCCGTGTGATCGTCAGCATTCAGATGTTTCACGTCCGGGGTGAACTTTTTTTTTGCTGATCCACTCGGGAGCCTCTACTAATGTCTCTTTTTAAACAGGTACCACTTTAGATTTGGCTGAAACAGACTTAATAAATTCAGAGAGGAGGAAAAGAAAATAAAGAGTAAAAAAAAAACTTTAGAGACATGCATGAAGGCACGGCTAACGAGAAAACCCCACCAGGCGAAACAGAAAAAAGATGAATGTGTCTGTGGATGAGAGCCAAGCAGCAGTATGACAACAGCGAGGCAACAGTCTGGTGAGACGCACGTAATAATTTGGGCAGTAATTTGACTTCGATTCCCCACTGTCCCGCTCTCTTGTGTTTTTTAGCTCAGAACTGGCATGTTAAATTTCACCTTGGGAGTGAATATAACCGGTACCGGCTGCATCTCTCTCATTACGCGTCCTTCCCCTGCAGTGAATTCTGACTGCTGCTTTAACTAAAAAAAATGCAGAAACGTTTCGTTTTCAGGTGTCTCGTGTGTCACTGTAGGAAAGGATCAGATATCGTAAACGCTACAGCGGAACTGTAAATATTGGCACCTCCGCTGCAGTCCACGGAGCGCTCCTCTGGCCCATCCTCTTTAAAAACATGCAGACCATGACAGTAGCGCTTGTCATGTCCGTGTGGCTTCATCATCAGCGTGACTGTTCCCCTTTAATGAGATTACACTGGACACTCATGGACAAGCTGCTGCATTTTCGCTCAAAATGCAATCGATGTAATTCAATAAGCAATGGCTCGGTAAAAATTTCCGACTCCGAATCGTCTCGGCACTGAGCGAGAAGTTTAAACTGCGTTAGTTAGTTAGTGAATTTGTGATCGTGTTGACCATATTTTTTTCCTTTGTCAGGTTCTCAGTGGGCTTTGAGGAGCCTAACCTCCATGCGGTCCAGTGTGGTGCGGGAGCTGCGCACGCTGCTGGCTCTGAAGCTGCTTTGCTCGGACAGCGGGCCGTAGCGCAGGGCGAGCAGCTGGCTGCGCAGACGCAGGTATTGCCTGCGCAGCACCGGCTCAAAGCCACACTTAGCGTTCTCGCGGAGCAGCTGGCTACGCCGGCGGATGTACTGCGTGCGGAACTGGGGGTAGGAAGGAGTGCGGTAAGCATTGTACCTGGATTGGGGAAGACCAAGAAAAAGAGAGAGAGAGAGAGACAGAGATATTATTTGATATTATTTTGAATTTGTATCATACCATCTGATTTCTAAAATCTGAAACTAAAACAAATGTGTGTTGAAGAACCCCTCCAACTAACATCGAACATCTAAATGATATACGTACTGCCAATATCATCATAAAGTCGTCCAGCTGAATCTTATTTAAGATTCTTATTTAAGATTAAGTTCGACTGTTTATTTTGTTTTCCGCGGTATTAAAAGAAGGAAGGAACGTTTTTCCTCCTGGAAATCCTGGCTTGGAAAATTCACACTGCCTGCTGTGCTGCAATATGCTGTGTGTGTGTGTGTGTGTGTGTGTGTGTGTGTGTGTGTGTGTGTGTGTGTGTGTGTGTGTGTATGGGGGGGTAGACTTCTGCTACACGTTACCTGGATGTTATTGTGAAAGCAAATCTATAAATATGAACCACCAAGACAGACCGGATGCTGTTTAGAAACACGCACCCCGTTGATTTCAAACGTTCGCTCAAGTCGTTAAACTACGCGGGAAAATTTCAGTTTAAATTTCGATATCAAGTTTAAACTGGTCATTCGAAAATGACAATCACATTCTGATTTTTGCACTTACATGCAACTATCTAATGTCCAACTCACATTGCAAACATTTCAAAACAAACAAACATGTGTAATGTGTGTAAAAAGTGTTTAGGTGATGTCTTGTGTTTAGTCCATCCAACTTAGTGAGTGATCACTGGATTTGGTGACGTTTAGACCACTTTAGTGACCGTATTTAAAAAAATAAATAAAACAGCCTAGTGATATGTAGCAGGTTTTTGAGCAGACATTAGCGACTGTCCTGCAATCGACTGGCTTTTCAACTCACATCACAGGTTTAGTCGACTCACGTGCAGCGTTTAAAGCCTGACGTGTTGAGCTTACGTGAGCCGATATTCCTATCAACCAATCCCTGTTCGTCATTAATAAAATACGTCTTCATTCTGTCTGCGTTCCTGATAATAACTATAATATTTTCTAATTTCATACAAGAATTGTTTGTCGCTCTTTTTTTTTTTTAATTCTCTACAGTGTTCCGGAAAAAAAACCCCAAAAAAAAACCTCTATTCTATTCTAAGTATCTTCAGAAAATCTTCCTCCTTCACGCACCTTGATTTGTAATTTGATATGCAAATCATCACGATGAAAACCATGAATATGCAAATGAACCGATGGCGTCATCCTGTGACATCGAGCTCGTGCTTTTATCCACTCTTTTTTTATTTGAAAACATTTAGTCCACCCGAATGACTTCTGCTCACCTTGCGTCCACAGCCAGCACCTGCTGCCACACTGCAGCCATTCCACACACACTGAGGGGTACCTGGAGAGAAAGAGGATTACAAACAAGCTCATGAAAACACATATTTACCTTTCATTTAAAAAGGAATGCCAAAACCAACGCTATAGAAGGTGTCCCTTGATGTTGTAACGTCATTCCTGTTTCCCGGATACGACAAAAAGGGCAATACAGCTGAGCTAGCATAGCTTAATTTTAGCTTAGATATATAGAAAGTAAATTAATCATACGTATTGCAGTACAGGTGAATCACTCATACTGAAGCAGTGATTAATCCACTCGGCGTTGTTTTTATTGACCAAAAAAGCCAGTGATGCTCAGACGCTAGTCTTAGCTCAATGCTAAGGAAACCAGCCGAGACGCTAACTAGCTTAGCTGCTGTGACAGACGGAAGCCAGGCAACTAAATGATGTCAGCTACACAAACACACAACATGACATCACTGGGGACATATATATATATTTTCGATAGCACTATAAACGAACTAAAAACTGCAATTCTTCTTGGTAGTAAACACCTACCGTCAGTTCCTCACCGGAACATTTTTCCCCCCTCAGGAACAGAACGGACGGAGGAGGTCACGTGACGCGGACTGGCTCCCTACGCCTGGAATTACGCAGGTCCCCATGGCAACGTCCGCACTCGCATACTACCGTACTGAAGAGTGCGCTACAGCCGGAGTGCTGGTTTGCACACGCACTGTTTATAAGTGCGCACTAAATAGCTTGAAAATAGTACCTAATATCTAGAAAAAAGTATATCTGAAGAGAAAAATGAATTCTACGAACAATCTGTTTCTGGTAATGAGATGATTTAAGCTGATTTAAAAATAAAAATAATCGAAATTTTAGTATGATTAGTAAAAATTATTATTATTATTTAGTAAATAAACACATTAGTATTTGGAAAATACAGACATTTTATAATATATTTATTACCTAATTATACCTATTACAGGCAATACATATAAACATATAAATATGTTAATGGTTAAGTAGAAAGAAGTCACAATAGAAAACTTCATGAGTTGTTGAAGTATTAAAAAATGTACATACATGAATACAAATTAAATAATAGTAAACATTAAAATAATAATAATCGCAAAGAAATATCAAATTCTACAATATATGTATTAATTCGTTTGATCGTTTATTGTTTTTTTCCACTAAAGATTTATATTTTAATATTTACAATCTAAAAGACTTAACATAATGTAGTACTATTACATCTTAATGCTACATTTCATGAATAGTAAAATATATTTAATTAAAATAAGGTAAGAATCCGCTGTAAAATCAAAATCATTTTCCAAATTATGACCCTGTTTGTTTGTTTGTTTTTATTATTATTATTATTATTATTGTTTTAAAGTGCATGCTATAGGCTAATTGAGGGAAAAAGTTGAATAAGCATTAAAAACACATTACAAATATATCGTTATGTACAACTTTATTTTTTAATTCGTACTGAATAACACCACAAACTTTTGCATAAATAAAGCTATCAAATGTACATGAGATAAATCCAGATACCTTAACATCGACAAGCGACTAACGGAGCAGTAATTGTAATTGCACTCAAGTGACAGATGATTTGATGTCATTCTGCCGGTCTGATGGAAGATAAAAGAGATTTAAAAGGTGAGCAGCTGCTATAAAATTATAAAGGCTGAATCATTTCCCCCCCCCTAAGGTCTACATTTATTGCCCCATTACACTGCAGTTACTTGCTGGATCGCTCTGTAAATTTGTCACCAGCAGGCTTTTAAACAAGCTGTAAATGAGGAACAAAACAATGAAACGAATAAACACTAAAAGCTCTCAGCATAAATATAAGGAAGGAAAAACTGGTTAAAATGATTGTTCTAGGACATGCTAGATCATTTTACGTTTGCTGTTAACAGTGTTTACTGCCTACTTGGAGTGTGATGTTCATTATTCAGTGGCATTTCTTATGTTGGTCAAGTTTGTAATGTTTTGTATCTTAAATTTTAAAATGCTATTGTACAAATTGTCTCAAGGAGAAGATTTCAGCATGTTGACTTTTGCTTTTTTCGTTTGTAGTAAATATGAAATCGGTGACAAAAAATTTGGCCGAATATTTGATGGCAAACAATATTTTTCTTTCAGTATGACTAAGATTTATGTCCATTAGTAGATATCGAATTAAGATAATAATACAATCCATAATTTCTTTAAAACATCTTAATACTTTTTTAAGCCTAGAATTTAATAACACCACAGTTACACCCTGAATTTCTCTTTAAGTATGAGTGCTGCAATTTAGCTATAAATAATGAGTGGATGTCTCAATAGAAAGCCATATATGTTAAAAGACTTATTTGCAGTGTTTATTCCATTAACCGAGCAAAACACTGTCCTGGTCTACTTATAACTATTTATAGCTCGTAGAATATTTAAGACACAGCCAAAATATTAGTAACACACACACACTGTGTACTAAATATCCAGGATCATATAATTTATAAGGAATAAAACACGTTAAGGGTTCTCTGTTATAGGAAAATATTCAGTTATGAAAAGCAGAGTTTCTCTTATTACACTGAAGTTGTTTTTTTCCCCCCCTAGTAACAGAAGTGTCTAATCTCTCACATCAAATCAATTAGCTGACTATAGCAAATTTATATTTATTAAAATGACCGGACGACATGTCATGCTTTTTATCCGCGTGTGTATGGATAAATTTAATGTTGTGGAACGTCAGTGAAACAAGACAGCTCCTGTTATCACTAGTTATAAATAATTAATATTGACACTGGAGACTCCTTAAAAAAAAAAATGCTATACTGTTGTTGCTATAGAAACAATAAGATGTTAGTATATTATTTGCAGCTGGAGTTACTGTGAGACAGTGTTGCGGTATAAAGATGCGTAAAATCAAACATACATTTCCGACCTTAGGATATCTCTTCCCAATTCATATTTTGCGCAATGTTTTGTTTTTTAGCACAACGTAAGCAATAAGAGCGAAACGTCTATCATGTTAATAATAATAAAAAGGATTAAGTGTACAATAGTTGGGCAGGCGTGCATGGTTTCACCTGAGCTCAGCAGAGGAAAGAGCCAGGGTCGTGTCCAGGCTCGGCTGACAGAGCTCTTTGATTTTTCCCTGCGTTTTTTCCCGAAGGGGCCCCGGGAGCGGAGCCATTCACAGTCCAAAGCAATAAATGTGCAAAGCAGGTCAGGACTGGTGCTGCATTTTCAAAGAGGACGTGTGAACACTGGAGCATAGCCAAAATGCCTGGAAAAGGTACACTGGGAGCATTTGAGGAAACTCTGCATAACTTTTCATACTGACATGTTTCTTTTAACCCATGGATGATAAACAATTTCAGCTTGACAAGATGATTGTAAGTTCCCGTTCATGCCATTTTTGTTTTTTTAATTCTTTCCAGGTAACAAGTCGGACAAGAAATCCGCCACCAAGGTAAACAGCTTCGGCGTCTTAAACATCTCTGCCCACACAGCAAATTCTCCCTAATAGTTCATCAGCAGTGTTAAATTAATCCCCAGATCGCTTTAGAAAGTAGCTGCTCAGAGTCAGCTCTTTTCAGCCAGATATGCTGAACATTCCCATGCACATGCATAATTATATAAAAAAAAGTTTATCAATGGCACTAGCAGCTTGTGTCTTTCTTTTCACCGCATAGCCACCCCAGAGTCCTAAAGACCAGCCGAAGAAAGGTGATCAGAAAGGAGACGACAACAAGAAGCAAGGAGGTAAGCATTGACTGCACTGCAGCACATCAGTACAAACTGGATTGGTATTTTATTTCAGTTTAAAACTATATTGCTTTTTCGCATTTGCTTGCTTATTAAAATGAATGGATGATACAATATGAAAAAGTCACACGACTTATACACAATCGTTACAGATCTTTCTAGGAAAATATGAAGCTCAAGGAATATCAGCTCTTTTCTGTAAGTCGGATCATTTGGCTCAGCTCACTAAGAGTCGACTCATTCGACCCCCCCCAATTGACTCACTGCTATTTTGTCCTCAACTGGACAAAGTTTGCAATGACATAATATAACATAATGAGGTTTTTTTTTTGTTTTTTTTTTAAATATGACATAATGAGCATTCCATGGATGCATTTTGATAAAATTTTATTCAAGAATTACAGTTTTGTCTACATATACAAAAAGAAGAAAAGAATGGCTCATGCAACATAAATGTGAGTCAGGCGTCAAAATTCAGCTAAAAGAGTCGGCTCAGTGAGTTGATTCATTCACAAATGTAAAGAAGTCTTTATACATAATCAAGAAATAATACATGCAAAAGGTGTGTAGTGATATTCAGGATTTACAACTGATTTTGACATGGCTAACACTTTTAAATTAGCTTATTCTGATTAAACACATCATTTTTTTACCACAGCTCTAAGTTTGTTCTTGGTTCTTCAATCAAAAAAAATATTTAGTATGAGTTCACTTTGTTGTCACAAAATAGGCTTAATAGCTTTAACTGTATGGTCAAATATGCTGATTATTAAAGGGTTTGGTGTAGTAACCGAAACTAGCTGCAAAACATTCATGCTAAGTTAGATAGCTAGCTCACATTTTGCTTATGAACAAAATTGTGAGTGTTATGGTATAGATTTAGTAAGGTTTGGCTACTGATAAATAAATCTCTGGCAATAAGATGATCCTCATCCGCCTCTACTAAGTTTACTAGCAACCAACTAGCTGGTTAACTCCATGCTAACATTACTTATTGTAAATTACAGTGTAGAGGTTTTACTGTAGCAACAAGTTATTGCATTAAACACTGTAGTAAATGTAAATAACTGAACTTACCCTTCTAATATGCTAACAACCTGAACCATTTTATTAAAATCATAGAATCTGACGTAATCTAAGTTGCTAATAGTTTATATGACTTTTAGAAGTAAATAAGTAACTGGATCATTAGTGGAAGACGGAAGATGCAAACCAACCTCAGTATCTTAGTTGAAAATTCCTCAGGCTGTAGGTTATGCAGAATTTTTTTTTTCCTGAACCTGCCTTGTGTTTCCAGTGAAGGTATCTATCTATCTTTATGTCTTCTCTCGCAGGACAGCCGAAGGGAGAGAAGCAATAACTTCCAGGCCTTCGTGAAGCTGGCCCTGGAGACTCTCTTGGGCTCCTGCAACCGCAAACACAGAGACCCTCGGGGTAGACAAAGCTGAAGAGACAAAATAAGAACCGCATATCCTACGCATTTCAGCTCTTAATTGGAGCCTCTCGGTCCCACAACACCTGCTGTCACGGGTTTCAGAGTTTCAATCATACCCTGCTGACACCATCCGAGATTTTACACTTTTCCAGCCACTTTCCTGTCTCATCCTTTCACACTCCGCCTACGTGATGGTACTTTATATTGTATATAAATAATTGAATTACCAACCCTAATAAACATTATTCCATACTGATATCACACAAAGGTTTGTGTTCTAATTGAGTGGTTTGAACTGCACTAAGAAGTCCATATATATTCGATTCCATTGTTGGACATGTATTGTTTGTTATTTATTAATTTTGTATACAGTTCGTTTCAATATACAGGTCACATTGTGAACCGCTCAACAATAACATACTGGCAGGAATAGGACCTTGTAGACCTCGTAATGGTAGAACAGATGCTTGTGTCCTTCAGAACGACAGAAGTAGGACTTTGTATGCTTCAGGATGACAGGAGCAGAAGCTTACTGCTCTCAGAATGGCAGGTATTGAACCTTGGTACGTAAAGTACCTGATGAACCTCAGGATAGTGTGTGCAGGAGCTTGTGGGGCTGAAGATGGTAGGAGCAGGAGCTTGTGGGCTTCAGGATGGCAGGATTAGGAGTTTGTTGGCCTCAGGATGGTATGAGCTGGACCTTGTGGTCCTCATGCTTGTAGAGACAGGAGCTTGTGAGCTTCAGGATTGCATGAGCAGGAGCTTGTAGGGCTCAGGGTAGTATGAGTAGAAATTTGGGGGCGTGAATTTGATGTTCCTTATGATGATAGGAACAGGAGCATGTTGGCTCCAGAGTGACAGGAGGTTGTTGGCCTCGAGAAGGTAAAATCAAAAGATTGTTTGCCTCAGAATGGCTGGAGTTTGAGATCATGGACATCAGGTTAGTAGGTGTAGGAACTTGTGGGCCTGAAGAATGGTAGGAACAGGAGCTTGAGGGCTTCAGGATGGCAGGAATAGGAGTTTGTTGATATCAGGTTGGAAGAAGAAAGGTTCTGTGCAGATCTACTACATCTGGCATGTGGAGTAACTCATGGGTTGCAGAATGGTTTGAGGAGGAGCTTATTGTCCATCCTTATCCAGGATGGAAAGAAGGGGCCTTCATGGGCCTTCTAGTGGCAGGAGCAGGTGCTGATATAGGTCTGGATAGTAGGGAGCTGTCGTTTATGAGCCTCAAGATGGTAAGAGCAGAAACTTGTGGTCCTTAGGATGGTTGAGGGCCAAAGAATGGCAGGAGCAGGATCGGGATGCAGGATCCATGTACAAGGGGGTCTTTAGTACAGATCTAAAGACAACAACAGAGTGGAAAGGCAGGAAAATCCAAAGTCAAGGTCAAGCTTCAGAAACACAGTCGGCAACATAAACAACGCCAAATGATAATCCAAAGAGTTAATCAACAAAAAAGCAGGGTCCAGAACATGCTAGTGATGCCAAGACTTGAGTCAATGCACATCAAATGCTAAAACAGTCCAAATGAGAAAGTGATATTGGAGGTTGTACTAGTACTCAGGTGACTGAGACCTCTGATGGCAGAGAAGGAAAATGTCCTGGGGTCGTGTTACACTAGACGTGTGCAGAGGTTTGTAATTCTCATACTTTTAGGTAGGGAGAGAAGAAAAGTAGGAGAAAACGTTCGGTATAGTGGAGTAATATTATTTGACTTCAATATTTATATCAATTCTCTGGCAGGACCAACTGACAACTCTCTATTTCCATTATGTAAAAGCAGATTAATCTTAATTATTTTGCAGTGGGATTAATGGGATTTTCTTTATGTTATAAAGCTATTTCTTTAGACAGGATCGTGGGATCATTAAGTGGGTTTTATCACTGTTTCAGGAGACTCTTAAACATAAGCACAACACATTGTCTTCTGCCTTCCTGTCACTGACATTTCAGATGTCCTCTGTGCTTTTGTGTGTGTGTGTGTGTGTGTGTGTGTGTGTGTGCTTGTAATGCAGGGACTCTTCCACATTTTGCATTTAAAGGCAGTTAGCATGAAAATTTTATAAGACCTAATGAATATTTCCTAACACTGCTAAAGGCTGTGCTAGTCCATCATGCTTTGTGAGCATTTGTGACAAAAAGTTATGTGAGGTTAAATGGAAAATGGAACATGATAAATCTGTGCGTTGCTCATACTATATATACACTCACATAATGTGACGTGTAATTTGAGCAAAAAAAATGAAGGCATGAAAAAAATGATATAAAACATTAAATAAAACAGGCTGTCACCTTGATATCCCTATTCTTTATGCTCAGAGTGTAGCTATCTGGGCAAATATCCAGCTAAAGAAAGCAGGAAAAATACAGGATCCTGATTGGGTAATCTGGTTTCTCACCATAGCAACTGGTAGCCAATCAAATGTCATAAAATAAACAAAAGGGCAAAGGGACAAGTTAAGTAGGGAGGGGTTTTAATGATGACTTTTATGGTCATCATTAAAACACCGTTGTATTAAATTAAAATGCATGAAGTGTTATGAAACATTTACAGATTACAGAATGTGACTTATATCTGTAACTACAAGACTTTATGTTTACAGAGCCTTTAAAAAGGAAAACTAAGAACAAATATAAAGAATGATGTCTTATTTTCCATGAAATCTAATTGCTAGGTTGCAACATGCAGCATTATTTACTGTCTTTATTACACTGTGAAACTGTACGACCCCTGCTTAAACGATTTCAGGATTCAATGGGTAGACATAATAATTAAATGTCAAACACTCGTTGAACACTTTGACTAAATGAGGCGTGCCTTCAAGTGGGGATGAAAAGGGGATTTTGTGCATCATTATTCCATCTTAATATTCCATTCTCTTTCTACAGATTTGTTCAGAAATACTAAAAGGGCTCTGGCAGACACTGAACGTGGTAGAAAAGAAAAAGCTGCATTCATCTTTGATCATGACTGCTTTAAATTTTATAGACCATTTGCTCAATAGCATTCACTGCCTTGTACAAAGAGCATGTAATGTCCTTCAGACTGTCTGAAAACACTGGATAAGAGAGAGAGAGCTAGAGCCGATACACCTGCGACTGCCATATGGCCAGCCATTTCTAACCCACATTCAGAACGAGAGAGAGAGAGAGAGAGAGCGAGAGAGAGAGAGAGCGAGAGAGAGAAGGGGTAAAGTGAAGGATACAGTCATGAGATAGGGAGAAGGAGGAACAGCTTGAAAGGGAGGGACAGAAATATATTACACATTGCCCTCTCCACTCTATTCAGATTGGTCAGAACGTGTTCATTAGTCAACACTAACAAGTATGTTCATGCGATATTCCTAATATATTATGAATTAAAACTAGAATGTGTTTAAAAAAGATTCTTAAGTCAGATAATCAAAAATATTGAATAATACAGTATCAAATATATATATAATGCATCAAACGTCATGAGGCATAAAAGGAGTCAGGCTACACGGTGATGGGCTTCATCAATTATCTGTTTACTGAGCAGCAACATGAATCAAAACTCTCTGTATAACAAGATACCTTGGCATAATAAAAAAATACATTTTCTGTCTGTTGTAAAGCTGTCTGCATCCTCTGTAAAGAGACTCTGGTTTTGAGAAATGTGCTATATAAATGAGGAATACTATTATTAAAAAAAAAAAAATATATATATATATATATATATATATATAACAGCTTAGTGTCAACAATTAATTCTAATCAGATGTAAAGCTGTTTTTTTTCCTTTCAAGAGAAATAGAGAAATAAATAATAGAAAGGTAAATACAGAATGATGTATAAAGCTGCTTCTGGAAGTGATAGAAAAATTAACACTGATTATTTTTTTATTTAACTGCACAGCTTAACTTCATTACTTGTATATACACAAACAAGAAACAAGTTTATGATGAAGAAAGAAAGAAAGAAAGAAAGAAAGAAAGAAAGAAAGAAAGAAAGAAAGAAAATGGAGGAAAATAAGAAAGGAAGCGGACCAGAGGGACCAAAAGAGGAGAGTAAAGGAACTGTAAGTGAGAGACACTAACAGTGAGACAGTACAACAGTGAGAGAGAGAGAGAGAGAGAGAGAGAGAGAGAGAGAGAGAGAGAAAGACAAGATAACAATACAGAGAGGAAGAAAAGAATGAGCGAGAGATTGAGGAGTGACAGTGAGAAGGAGGGAGAGACAGGGTGAAAGAATAGAGTGAAAGAGAGCATGAGAGAGAGACTTTAAGAGAGAGAAGAACAAGACAGATAATGTGAAAAAGATGAAAGAGAGAGACGGTTACAGCGCAAGGGAAAGAGAAAAAATAGAGGAGTGAGAGATGGATAGACAGAGAGAGAGAAGATAAAGAGATAGTGAGGGAGAAAAGAGTGAGCAAGAGATTGATCAAAAGAAATGGAAGCGAGATATAGTGAGAAAGAGAGTGAGTGAGGGTGAGAAACAGCGCGCGAGAGAGAGACAGGAGAGAGAGACAGGAGAGAGAGAGAGAGAGAGAGAGAGAGAGCTCCATCCTCAGCTCTCAGTGCTTGGAGGAGAGGAGGCTCGTGCACGCGCTGAGGTGGACATCACGACACGTCTTGCTGCTGTTTTGAGCACGTTTCATCCGTGAGGATGTGAGGATCAGGCAGGAGGACGTGCACCCAGGTTGAAGATCAGGCAGGTCGGATGATTCGTTCGCGCGGAATCATCGCCGGATCGTTGGTTTTTCAGCAGCTGTCACACGCGCGCGGCGCTCCGTCTTCATTAAGTCCGTGTGAAGTGACGCGACCGACCGTGCGCGCGCTCTGCGCTCCCGCTGAAGAGCAACAGCCTCGTGCCAAACAAGCTCCAGTTTATTTCTTTCTCATTACTGTCTGTGGAGAGCTGTCACGCCGCTCAGGAGGGTGCAGTTGGGTTTGTTTGCTCTCTCTCTCTCTCTCTCTCTCTCTCTCTCTCTCTCTCTCTCAGCCATCTCCACATTCTAACAAGTGCTGATGATTTCCACATGAATGCGTTTTAACCATTTCGTGACGTCGACTTCTAATGTGTCATTTTGCATCATAGAAGTTAAGTATTTTCAGGTGCAGTCTTAGGAAAAGGGTTAGATCTAGCACCATAAAGGGTCCTTTAGATCTGGGAGAACCCTAAAGGTTCTCTAGAACCCTACAGCCGAAGGTTTGCATTTTAGAGAGACATGAAATAAAACCATTTGTAGACAGCTAAAATAACTGACGTTAACTTTAGTGATGGTGTGATTTTATCATACTAGTAATAAACATAGTATTGGAATAAAAGCTTCACTTCTTCTTAAGCAGCATGAAGCAGAAGAAAGTCGAAAACTGGACAGAACTTTTCTCCAAGGACGTAAAATAATCCTACGTTTCCTTCCATAACATAACATTTGATTTCTGACGTGACCGCATAAATGTCAAAATTACGATAACATGACAAAAGTCATCCATAAGGCTAAGGATATTTAAGTATTCAGTGTATATAAAGTGTAGCTTTGCTTTCTACAGAAGTCCCCACTTTCTTGCTTTGTACGACTTACGCTTACCAACACATTCGTAAAAACGACTCGTAAAACCGTGTAATTTTCTGAGAGAGGTTACAGTTTGTCTCATACAATCTTAAAAAGGTCAGATCTAGCACCCGAAAGGTTTCTTTAGTTCGTCTTCTAAAGGTTCTTTATAGAACCCTATAACAAAAGGGTTTTGAACATTTAACATATCAGCGGTCCAAAGAATGTTTCTAAAATTGTAGCTGTAGCTTTGAGGTTTTCATAACAAGCACGGTATGCTGACGATTTTAGTTCTTCTTAACCAACATAAAGCGAAAACTAGCATAAAGATAGCAGTACGATACGTTTTAATAGTAATTTCTCCAAATCCCAATGACAACAAAACAAGCCAGCATTTAATTTGGTAGCATTTTATTACTGATGTGAAACATGTAAATGTAGAAATTATGACTTATGAAAACAAGGTGCATAAATATAAGCACATGAGGATTGATTTATGGCTTTTCGCTTTATTCCGTGTAAATTGTCGTTCTAACTGAATACACAAGGCTCAGAAAAACAATTGTGTCCTGTGTCCCTGGCTTTTTTAACGATTTTCATCCCAAAAAAAATCGTAAGTACATTTTCTGATGTGTGCCATTTTCGATAATTGCAGAATTTGGCGGGTTTTGTGACGTAGCCTATTTAAATATCCATTCCCGTTCGGAGTCATAACATTGGTGAGGCACGTTTTTAAAATCATAATACACCAAAATGTTGTACTAAAAAAAAAAACATACCCATTTCCCCAAACCCATAAACTGAACAGTGCTGTAGATTTCAATAACACAAATTTCATTTGTCTAGTTCTGACGTGACTATTTGAATACAAGCCAAGCGTAACCGTGACTCACAAAGTCATAAATAAGAATTTACGAGCGGGTCCTGAGGACTGAATCACAGTGTTAGACTTTTCTCTGTGGGAACTCCACATCAGAGAAGTGATTTTTTTTTTCCTTTTTGCCTAGGCAGGAAATTGCTACTTAAAAGCGTAATGCAAATTTAGACTTTTAAACCCAAGCGCTGGTCCATGTCGAGTGGCTCTTATTGTTGAGAGCATCCATGAAATTATACCGTCTGTGAGTGAGGATCCAATTAGCCACTTTCAGAACCCTGAATAGATCCACCAGACTGAATCTAAAATGCAAAAATCAAAATATTATTGGCTGGAAGGGTGAAATATGAGTCTGCTACTGATAAATTAAAGAGATATATCGATTAGTTGTTGTGTGAATGGAGCTCAAAGTGATACACCTGACGCTGACTGTATAGACCGGAATATCACTGGTTCGGATTCTGGACCATGTGCACGCTGTAGGAACGTGTAGAAGTCGTGAGTTTTTTTGGCCTGGGAGAGAAGCAGGAATCACTCGGAATGAACGCTGCCAAGATGATGGATGTGAAAGTGGAGCCGGCTGCAGAGACAGACAGCGATCATCCGCCTCCTCTCCAGGTGTTCGCTCTCACGTCCACGCTGCACGGCATCGCTCACATCTTCTCCAACGAGAGAGTGACGGTGAGATGCTGCCTGTGGCTGCTCTTCTTCCTCGGCTCCTTGGGCTTCCTGCTGTATGTCTGCATGGACCGAGTTCAGTTCTACCTGGAGTTTCCGTACGTCACCAAAGTGGACGAGATCGTAGCTCCTGCCATGCTGTTCCCCGCCATCACCATCTGCAACCTCAACGCCTTCCGCTTCAGCAAGGTCACACGCAATGACCTGTATCACGCAGGGGAGCTGCTCGCCATGCTCAACTCCAGGTGACTTCATTCTATTCTATTCCACTCTAGTTTATTCTCGTCAAACCATTCCATTAGTCTCTAATAAAGCATTATTCTATTCTCCCTAATCTTTGTTCTGTTCTCATTAAGCATTATTCTATTCGATTCTGTATTATTACTCTATTATTTGATTCTAATGGCTTCTCACAAAACTTCTTTTCTACTCCATCGTGAGCTATATTTAAAAAAAACACTTTGTATTCTAAAAATGTTCTATTCTCTCTAGCCTGATACAGAACTGCTGTATTCTATTAAATTATATTGTTATTCTGTTCTAATTATAATATTTATAAGTATTAGCAGTGAAAATCGAAATAAACATTTATACACACACACACACACACACACACACACACACACTCATATGCAAACACATATTCTAGTCTATTCTATTCTATTCTAGTCTATTGGGTTTTTGTTTTTACTCTAATTGTCGTTTCAGAAAAACTGCTCCCTGCTTCTAATATATTTTGATATTCCACTGATTACAAGGACGTTCGTGAATACGCAGATTAATGCTTGACGTTATTTAGCAACTCCTGCTAACTATTTGAGCCTCTGCTGAAATAAACCTGACAAGCATGATTGGGTTAAGTGTGTGTGTGTGTGTGTCCATGAGGAAAGTGTGAGGTTAAGACCGCAGCCTGATTGTGGTCAAATCCAACACTGTTTACATGAGAAGCATCCAGTGTCGGTGTGTAGCCTCCTGTAGAGAGATATATAAAGAGCCAGTCGAAGAGCCGGTAGGGTCCCGCTGCTGTTCTGTTGAAATGATGAGTAAACAGTCATCAGAAAGCAAGTTCTCAAGTTTTTTTTTTAGGTAAAGCCTTCAGGGTTGCTGGGCAATGCCTTTGGGCTGCTGAAGTGAAACTTACTTCCACAGAATCTTGAGATTAGATGTTATTTTTGGCTCTGCTTGTAACATCGCTGCCATTTGGCAGTAGGATACAGCGTGACCGGTTTTCCCTACTGCAGTGTTGCAGTACACAGGAGCAACGGTGTGACTGGGGTTCAGATTTGACTTTAGTCATGCCTGTAGCTGGCTCACAGATCCACGTATACACCAAGGGACATGCACACAGTCTCTCTTTATTCTCTATATTTTGTCTATTGCTGTATGAATTTATAATTTATCTTTCTTCAGCCTTTGTGAAAAAAGACTTGCGTGGTTGTGTAATTGCTGTGATGTGGTTAAGTTGTCAAAGGCATCAAATCATCTTCAATCACCATAATTACTACTAATTTCTTCCAGGGCTTTGAATTTTTAATATCTGAATGAAATATTTGTGTCTTCCTTTCCCCGCAATATTATATGTTCAGAATTTTCATGCATTAATTTAAGACGACACAGTTCCACTTGTAAATTTGTACTTGATTAAATGCTTTTGGCACAAAATCAACCCTATCTTAATTCACACTACTTAAAAAAAAAGGTTAAGGCCCGCCAAAACAGGGCGCTCTCTCAGGTGCTACCCGAGTCTGCAAATTCCTGCCCAATCTAAGGCTCATTCTTGCCCACACTGAGGCTTCTTGCTCTACTTGGGGCTTCCTGCCTAACTTGAGGCTTCTTGCCCGTCCTAGGGATTTCTCAATTACCTGACACTTCTTCATGCCCACATTAAGTCTTCCTGTCCAGCCTAGATGTTCCTAAATCCAATCTGGGACTTCATGCATGGGACTTCTTGTCAAACCTGGAGCTTCTGTTTGCCCAACATGGGGCTTAACCTTGTCCACCATGGGGCTACTTTTTCGAAAAGAAAAAGATTGTAAGAAAATTTCAGCATTTTTCTGTCTGTTTCAGATACGAGATTCGGGACATTCACCTGGTCGAGGAGAGCGTTCTGGAGGCTCTGAAGGTCAAAGCTGACTTCCAGAACTTTAAGCCTCGCCCATTTAACATGCTCGAGTTCTATAACCGAACGGGCCACGACATCAGAGACATGCTTCTCTCGTGCCGCTTCAGGACAAAGCCGTGTCGGCCTGAAGACTTCAAAGTGGTGAGTGCACCTCCATTTGCTCCGGCTAGCTATGGTTGTCTGTATTCTAGCCCCGAGGTGTTTACAGTGGCACAAGTGGTGCTGAATAACGAGGTAACAGGATACGACAGAACATAATTCAAAGGCTGGCAGGCGGCGAGACTCACACTCAGGTTTTGCTGAGCATTTGCCAGGATTAATCCTCAGTGATGCTTGAAGAGAGGCTTAGACAGGACCAACTGCTGATCAAGTAATAGCACTGGAGTGTAGTAATATTTGATGTATCATGGGGGGGCAAAAGAAAAATGTTTTTAGCTGCAAAGTTGGTGGTGACGGTGCATTTCGGCACAATTACACACATCTTTGAGGTTGCTACGGCGATTGTGTTCTCCTTGGGCTAATATGAATGAATCGCTCCATTATACACACCCATGGTCTCAAACAAGCCATTCTTTGCACAGCGGTGTGCCTGTGTGTGTAGCGGTGTCCTACTTCCTTGAGCTTCATACCACCATAACAGGCTGATTTTTCTTTTTTTATTTTGTCATTGTCAATGTATTTTGCGCACACACCTGCAAACCTGATGTCTGGTCTGTACGGTATGATTCTTCTAATTATCCCTGTCACTTTCGTTCCACTCCATACGAGAGCTTGGAGAGAACAGTACAGTCAGTCTCAGCCTCCTCCATCTTTTTTTCCTCAGGCTACTTTAAGCTCCCTGAGCAGGCCCGAAATACCCTACCCCGCAGCTTTTAAAATAGGTCAGCGTTAAATATTAAATCCAGTGAGAGAGGTGTGCTGGTGGGTGCCGGGAGATTTCAGAGCCTCCTCAAGCTCTTGTTCTTTCCCCATACTGATAAAGAGGGAAAAAAAATAGTTCTGAGAAACACACCAGACGGGTTTTTTCTTTATTTACGTCTTCAAAAGTTCTCTGAGAAATTCTCATAGTCTATAAAATATGACATCAGTCGTTCAATGAAATCCAGAAAATCATTTTTTTATAATGATATTTTATTCATTTCTGATCAAATGTGCAAGAAACTGTGCTGTGAACATTGCCTCAAGCTACTATCACAAGTCAAGCTTCATTTATGGCTATAGTTCTCAAAGTGGCTATGGTTCTCCATTAAACAAAGCCAGAGGGGTCTTTAATTTTGTTACAGTGGTGGAAACCCAACTATATCAAAGTTATTATGCCTATAAATAAAGTCTACTGGAATTTAATGATTTTGAATAAAAGCTGGTGGAAGGTTTAGAAAAAAAAAACAAACCCCAGTCTAGCGCCAATAAATAGCCAAAATATAAAAATGTGATTAATTAGGGGTCCAAGCACCATAGGCTATTGTATTTGTATGCTTTCTTATTATAATTATTATTATAATACTTTAATAAAGGAGACTATGCTTTTGAAATTTGGCATAGTGATAGAGGATAGTATCAGATACCTAATCCTATGATTCTTTGGGTCATGCCAAGTACAGCAGATATCAGTGAAGATGGAGCACGTTGGCAGCTTAGTAGTTTTGACATTGGGTTGCTGATCGGAAAGTCATGACTTCAAAAATCTTGCACTACCGAACTGCCATTGTTGGGCCCTGGAGCAAGACCGTTAACCCTCAACTGCTCAGTTGCATCCTTTCTCAACCATAAGTCACTTTGGATAAGAGTGTCGGATAATTTTTTTTTCCCTTTTAATACAAATTCTGTCCAATCACAAAGAGAAACCTGCAAAAAAAAAAAAAAAAAACAACCTCAGATTTTTCATCCATAGTGCACAAACAAGTGGCCAAACAGAAAGTGAGTGCATATTTCAACAATGGCTTGATGTACTGCCATCACATTCTGAGAACAGGACAGTGGGTTGTGGTCTTCCTCTGTTGCTAAGGGGCGGAGCCAGAAAGTGCTTCGCCCCTTATTCGCTGCTTGCAGCTGGATCGCTTAAAAAGAAATCTGTACTGAAGCAGTCAGTGATTTTTTTTTAACTTAAAGAGGTCCCTAGTTGTAAAAAGTTTGAGAATACCTGATTTATGATGCACAAAAGTAAAACTCTATGCACTCTTAAAGATACAGTCAGCGATTCCAGCAATGGTAGATGAATCTAGCACTTTCAGCTTCTCCCATCTGTGCTTTGCTTCAAAGTCACACCCAGAAACACATTTCTAGGCTAGAATCTTTAAATGTGAGCGCAAAAGGCAACGTTTTCAGCATTAACAGGCAAGAAAAGACGCCTTTATATTCTAATTGGGTGGATGTTTTTTATCCTCAGGCCAAACAGACCAGAGTTTCTTTGCTGAGAAGATACAGATTATTTTTATCTGGTTTGTTTAATAGTTCTTTGCCAGAGCTTTTTTTTTGACATCGTATCATTTATTTCCTCTGCCAAGGAGGTTATGTTTTCAGTGCGGTTTCATTGCCTGCCTACAGGATTGAGCAAAACCTACTAAACCGATTTCCATGAAACTTGGTGGAAGGATGTAGCACAGGCCAAAGAAGAACCCACTAAATTTTGGAATAGATCCAAGTCAGGGGCGGATTCACGATTTCTATAGTTTCTATTTCACTAACGTTGCGAGATACGGCATTTGGCCTTGGTGGAAGTCTGCACTTAACAATGCCATACGTCTTAAAATCTAGAAGACAGCAGTAAAATTCAATAGTGACAAAACATTTTCTGGCCGTTTCTGACAAAACACGTTTGTGCCTTCATGATTTCTGAATGCAAAAAGGGTAGTCTGTTTTCCAAATAAAAGGAATTCCAAGAAGTTAAAAGTGAAAAGTGAATGTCAACACAGCATCCAAAATGTTGGTCGAAATCAACTGGTAAATAGTTCCATCCATTATCTATAGCGCTTTATCCGTCTGGGTGGCGGGGAAGCTGGAGCCAATCCCAGCATCTTGAGGTGAGAGGCGGGGTACACCCTGGGCAGGTCGCCAGTCCACCACAAGGCCGACACAGACAAACAGCCACACACGCTCGCATTCACACCTATGGGCAATTTAGAGTAGCCAGTTGACCTAATCT
>JAQQZR010000039.1:2373691-2398072 GCA_030068235.1 Notoglanidium macrostoma | reverse complement strand
CACACACACACACACACACACACACACACACACACACACACACACACACACACACACACACACACACACACATACTTCTATCTTTGTGAGGACTCTCACAAAACCCTAACTATAACCTGAACACTAAACCCAAGTCTTAACTCTCTAACAGCCCTTTGACGAAGTGAGGACCAGCCAAAATTTCCTCACTTTCCAAACATATCCTCACTCTGTTAGTTAAATATATGTTTCGGTCCTCAGTATGTAGTAACTACAAGTACACACACACACACACATTTGGATCACTATCCTTTGAGAACCTTCCACTGAAATAATTACTAACACAGATAATTTACCTTACCCTACACCTAAATCTAACCCTAACCGTATCGTTAGTTACTAGAACAAAAAACTTTTTTGTTCGTTTAGTTTTTTAAATGAAACCTACGCATTTTGTAATAAATCAGTTTTCCTCTTGATGGCCAGCAGAATGTCCCCACACGGTCTACATTTTCAGATTTTCCTGTCCTTGTGGTGACATTTGATCATCACCAAGATATAAAAACATGACCAACCTCCCCTTCCATTTCCTGCTTCCCTCCACACATACACACACACACACACACACACACATATACATATACATATACAAATGCCTTTATGCAGACCACCACTGCTGTCACAAACTATCACATCCACATTGCGATACACACATTCACACACACACACTCTGACACTTCTGGTGCATACTGCTGAATATACACTCACACACACACACACACACACACCCTCTGACACAGGCCACCACTTCTGGTGCATGCAACACAGTCACACACTCACACATACGCATACTCAAGGGATAACTTATGATAAAATAGCAGATATGAGGACTGCTCCATGACCTTTCTTTACACCCCAGCACACGCACACACCCACACACATACACACACACACACACACACATACACACACACACGCACATACATACACATTGGAGAAAGCAACTGATGCCCAAAGCGATGTTACTTAAAAGAGCTTTAATAATTTATCAACGTGTCAAACAAATAAATGGACAAGGAGCCCATGCTGTGTTGGTGTGTGTGTGTGTCTGTGTCTGTGTGTTTGTGTGTGTGTGTGTGTGTGTGTTTCTTTCTTTGTTTCTCTTTATGGATGCTGTTACCATAGTAACCGAAGCTCTAATAATTCAGCAGGTCTAAATGGTACCTTTTCTCTCCCTCTCTGTCTCTCTGTCTCTCTCTCTCTCTCTCTCTCTCTTTTTCTCTTTCTCTTTGTGTAACCTTATCAGCTTTCCAATGTACTGTAATTCTGTTTTATTTGCAAACAGTCATAAGCCTGACAAAATGCCTGAGCTGTTAAACAATCCACCACCATCTGCAGACATGTTAAGAACTCATTGCGTGCTTAAAAATGTGTATGCGTGTGTGTGTATGCGTGTGTGTCAGTAACTAATGGTTTCATCTGTTGTGTCATTCTCAGTCTTGACAATAGTAGTGTCTGCTCGCTAAGCCGCTAAATAGCAGACTCAACTTCACTGAAGAAGGTAATGACAGCTAGATATCTAGACCTATAAACAAACAAAAATGAATGCAAATAATCAAACAACTTTATTCTTACAATTTGCAGTATTTACCAATTATAATAAAATAACAAGCTATATTAATTGTGTAAAACTAATTTTTACATCAAAACATTATGGATTCGGTTACTGATCACCCCTGCAAGTGACATCTTTACGTTTGAGATGTCAGTCATGTATATTACTGTTTCACTGATTTGGTTACAAGGTTTTGCCCCTTTGAGAACTCTACCAGTCATAATAAGAAGCCTTGTGTCCAAGCAGGACAAGCGAAAAGTGCATTGTCCGATCTACACAACAGCAACCCACCCACACTCGCATTTACCCCTAGAGATGCACAGCGTCTGGGCGTAGCCAAAAGGATGATCCAAAAGGATGGTCCAATGAGTGTTTGCTCCCAGTAAAATACTTTAGAAGCCCTTAGAAACCCACAGAAACCAATAGAAGCCCTTACAAACTCAGAGAAGCCCACAGAAACCCCTAGAAGCCTAGAGACGCCCAAATAAGCTCTTAACGCCAACCCCTAGAAACACATAGAAGCCCGTAGAAAACCCTAGAAGTCCAAAGGAATCCATAGAAACCCCATGAAGCCCATAAAAACCCTTTGAAGTCCAGAGAAGCCCTTTGAAACCCACAGGAACTTCTAAAAGCCCGTAGAAACCCATATAAGCCCACAGATATCCATAGAATGTCAGCTTCACTGAGCATCTACAAGGAGTTTAAAGGAGATTTTCACACAAGCTGCACTGAACACTGAAAACAGTTTGCGTTAAATGAACAAACAGTGCAGTGAGATATTTAATCATTTGATTTGAATTTCACCAAGAGTGATGAATAATATAGACCCTAATGCAAACATTTCACTGGCACATTTTAATTATGTTTTAGTGGTGACTGTGTGTTTGTGTGTGTTTGTGTGTGTGTGTGTGTGTGTGTTTTCAGGTGTTCACACGCTATGGGAAGTGTTACACATTTAACTCGGGGGAGAGCGGTCCACCACTGCTCAGTGTGATGGGTGGGATGGGGAACGGCCTGGAGCTCATGCTGGACATCCAACAGGACGAATATTTACCTGTGTGGGGTGAAACAGGTGCGAGACCATACACACACACACATAACAGACAGGTGGACCAATATGTAGCAGTAATAATAATAATAATTAAAAAAATTAGAAACACTGTCAGTTTCACTCACAGATCTGCCTTTACTGCTTTCATGTTCTCTCTCTCTCTCTCTATCTTGCTTTATCTTTCTGTGTTTGTCTCTCTGTTCTTGCTGTCTCGATCAGATGAGACGTCTTTTGAAGCGGGGATCAAAGTTCAGGTTCACAGTCAGTCTGAGCCACCGTTCATCGATCAGCTGGGTTTTGGTGTCGCGCCAGGATTCCAGACCTTTGTGTCCTGCCAAGAGCAGCGGGTACGGCGCGCGTGTACTGGAAATGTCACATTGTGTTAAATACTTCATTTGAATTTAATATTTTTTAAAAGGATTAGTATTCTAATGCAGAACACATCAAACATGGGAAACATGAAAATCTCTCTCTCTCTGTGTATATATATATATATTGTTTTTCATTCACTATTTCTGCTCACTACATAGGGTGATAATGCTGTTAGAATTCGACCTCAGAAATGTTGTGACCTTAATAAGTGTGCCTGTTGAAAATTTTATGTTTATGCATTCATCGTGTTTTTTAATATTTTATCATATATTTTTAAACAAATCTGGAATAAATTCGATATAAATTCAGAGCCCTAAGTCGAACGCGGCATCTTCGAACAGTGGCACGCGGATTTTTTTAGTTTCCTGATACGTAAACGTTAATTCCCGCCGCATGTGCACGTCTCTGTGTAATCATGCATGACGTTTATTTTAATTCTTTCCCCTGCTGCGCTGTGATTGTGCGTGTACACGTTTTTGAATCAAACCTGCGTATGTGCTTCTCAGCTGGTGTTCCTGCCGCCTCCATGGGGGAACTGCAAGATGAATTCGCCGGACTCTGACTTCTTCAGCACTTACAGCCTCAGTGCATGTCGCATCGACTGCGAGACGCGCTACCTAGTGGAGAACTGCAACTGCCGCATGGTGCATATGCCCGGTAGGCCACGAAACCATGGATGGATTACTGACGCCTGGAAGGCTTGGGCCTGGGGCCTAACGAGTCACGGGGCCCCAGAGCCTTCACATAAAGTCACTCTTATTAGCAATCCAAATTCAAAGGGCCAGAAATCTCCCTGAAAACCTTAAGAGATAGCTTACACATTAACCATCGTTACAATAACCATCTTTACTCCTACAAAGTCATTGTTTATTGCTTTAATTTTGTGCATCCGTGCCCAGGGGCCCATTGTCTCATAATCCGTCCCTGCATGCATTACTTAGGCACCCTAATCTTTTAAATACAAATGTCCTAAATGTTTATTTTATGGCTTCTTTATTATTGGGTCTGTAAAACAACCATTTGGTTTTGAAACATTATTTTTCCAACCAAAATGTTAGAGAAAAATGTTTGCATGCCAGTAAAGAAAGTAACATTTTATGTAATAGACTATTCACTATTCAGACATGAAATGAATACTGGCTGTCAGGGTTTAGCTTCAAAAACAGTCTCCAGAAGAACTGCGGCACTCTCTCTAAGATGCTCAGTAAAACAGTTTCCTGCAAACAGTTTCCAAAATCTCATTATGTCTGATAATATTTAAACTTATATCACGTCGCTGCTGAATTCTCAATTCTGATTGGTCAAAATGTTGATTAATTGTCTATAACAGCAGCTCTGACAGTAGTGCTGGTTTATGTTAATGTGCTCGTCCTTATATATTATTGTTGCTAATAGACGTGACATTTTTTTATTTATATCAAGAAGGAGAAAAATAGATGTTTGTGAGGGAGCAAGCTGTTTCTATTTGCTATAATGTAAGTGTTTCCGCAGATGTTCCAGACTAATAAATGTAACTATGAAAAATTACGATATTAAAAATTTAAACGTCAGCACTGGCATATTGCTCTGGTTCAGGAGGAATAAAACACTTCATGTGAAGTGCAAAATAACTTCGTTGTGCTAACAATAACTGCTATATTTGTTTTTTTTTTTTAAGTTTTAAAAAATGTATTTTGTTATTTCTTTAATGCATCGTTGCTATTTTGCATTTCTTTACCTGTACCTAAGACTTTTTCACTGTAATGTGAATGAGAAGGTTTTACTTTTCCGTAAATTAAAGCGTTCTATACGATGTTGTCTGCACTGCCCCTTCAGGTGACGCCCCGTACTGCAGCCCAGAGCTCTACAAAGTGTGTGCAGACTCGGTACTCGGTAAGAACCAAGCAGCGCTATTAATCTGTGTCATACAGAGACTGTCTCACTTTTCATGACATTAGCACTTTTAGTCTGTAACCTGTTCACGATTTATGGATAATATTATTGCTTTACTGGTTTATTTAAACCTATAACTTCTCATGTTTTACTGTTTTAGCTGTGATTTTTACTTGGCTACATTGCAGATGTGTTGTTCTTCCTCAGTATTGAATTGAATGCATTGCTAATTGCCTGTAAAACTGGTAGGCTCAATTAGAGTTGATTAGCATGCGAGGCTTATAATCATGTCCATACCAGTACAGTCCTCAGAGTATTTGCTCCATTTAGCGAAAATCATTTTGATTGTTGTAGATAAAGTATGGTGTTTTTGCTGTATGTATGTTCTCAGCGTACCTGGTGGAGAGGGATAACGAGTACTGCATGTGTGAGACTCCGTGCAACACCACGCGCTACAGCAAGGAGCTCTCTTTCGTCAAGATCCCCAGCAAAGCCTCCGCAAAATACCTCGCCAAGAAATTCAGCAAGTCCGAGAAATACATCACGTGAGTGCTCAAGCTGATGACAGTTTAAAGTGGCGGTTTGTAATGTTTACAAGCGTGTCTAGACCGGTTATCGTTTTCTAAATCGTTAGATACGTTAGAAAAACTGTGATTCGTGATATAATCATGCAAAGGATTCAGCTAATTTCTTCATTGTAGGCATTTTTTTTCTGGCCCAGAAATAAGCCCCGCCCCCAGACAAAATGATTTAATTGAACCTTACTTCAAAGAGAGCAAAGAGGGCTGTAAAAATACAAACTGCTACTTTAAGACTGATTTCAGTCTCAGAGCATGGATTTAATTGATCATATCTGAAACTAAAAATGAGCAATTTAACCATTTTCCAGTTTCCGATAATTAAACTATTGCTGATGAATTCTTGATTCTGATTGGCCAGAAGGTGTTGATTCATTTTCTGTAGCATCAGCTCTTCAGGGCAAATTTAAGGATATAACGATTGTACCGATGACATCATGATTCCAAATGAGCGTCTTGAAAACCAATCAAATAACACCGACACGCGTGGACTCGCTCTTTACACCGGCTACGTTGTTCCTAATCAAGCACAGTATGGTGTAAACCTGGCAACCCTGCAACCGCCGTCATGTTTCCTGAGAAGCAAGGGCAGGATAAATTATCATATGAACAAAACATTTAAGTTCTACATTTAACATTTAACATTTACATTTAACATTTGCATTTCTCTTTCGAATTTACATCTAATATTCACATTTACCTGTTAACCCATTATTTACATTTACAAGTAATGAGTAATGTTCGAGTCATTTTACGGGGAAGCTCTATGAATGTATGACAACTGCGTTAATTCATGAACAAAAAAATACAACCAAAAAAAGGTTAAACTATTTTCACAAACAGCGTCCCGTAATATTTATTTTGAAAACATAAACATGCTATGGCTTTTAGATAACATTTGACTTTATGAAACGTTAACGTCAGATCTACGTCGGTCGACACGTGCATCGATTTGGATGTAGCGAGTTACCAGCATGCTAGCTAACGTTGCCATTACCGTCTGATCAAATCTAGCCACACTGTTTTGGTTTTTTTCGACAGGGACAACATCCTCGTTCTCGATGTCTTTTTCGAAGCGCTGAACTACGAGACCATTGAGCAGAGGAAAGCCTATGAAGTAGCAGGACTGCTGGGTGAGTTCATCACTCCTGGGCAAATCTCTTTAACCTTTGATTTGCTTCATTTAATCATCCAGGGTGAAATAACCTCTGTGAGGAGCGCTGGGATTTCTCTCTCAGAAAGAGATGAGAAAATGAAAGTAATATGAGGTTCTCTGTATAGAGACAGATCCTATTTTTTTTTTTTTTAGTTAGGATGTCTCTTTCATATCTTCTCGGATTACTGCAATGTCACTCTCAAAGTACGTTACAGATTCTATCACAGGAATATTGAACATCGCAGCTGCTGAAATGATCGGATATCCGACAGCGTGTAGGTCTGAACAATAAAATACCGAAAACATGGATACATAATCATTTGAAGTAACTTTTATACCACAGCATGAGTGAATTCTTGAACCTGATTGGTCAGAAGGTATGCATTATTGTCATATAACAGCACTGGCAGTCAAGTTGTTTGTTAAGAGATATTATTTAACCAAGCGTAACCAAGTGTAAACTGGGAATTAGATGTCCGACAACATTAAATCAGCTGTAAAACCATTAAAATGCAAGACATGCCTCTCATTCACTCAGCAATTGACGTACAAAACTTATTAGCATCGCGGTGTGGCGTATATAATCCATTTCACTAAGCATTAATGTGTGTGTGAATGTGTGTGTGTGTGTTTCCAGGTGATATTGGAGGACAGATGGGACTCTTCATTGGCGCGAGCATTCTAACCATTCTGGAGCTCTTTGATTATCTGTATGAGGTGCGTTTATAAGCTCTAAATATGTGATTTATTTCAATCTGTCCTTAAATTAAGGTGGATGATTCTGACTGATCTGGCAACCTGTCTCCTGCTCAAATGAAAGGCACCCAGTAGACATTGTGTGAAATTAGTGTAAATGTAAAAAATTTTTTAAAGGAATAGCATTCATTAGCACATTTCAGATTTTTAAAGGCTTATATGTTATTTATTTACGTCTTATTATTATTAGTGTCCATTTTTTTTTACTCTAAAATTCATGTCTATGTAGAATTTTCTCTGCTTCTCTAACATTTCTCCCTGACACCCACAGTTATCATTAATATTCATTAGTTTGCAAATAGCCTGATGGACGAAAGGAGAAGCATTTTGCTCACCGACATGAGTGGACATCTTTGGCAGAAAAAGGCTGATTTATTTGTTAACGTTATGAAACCAGAAATGGACTCAGTCGCTTGCAGTCGCACCAACCTGTGTGTGTTTTCTCACAGAAATGAGCAGTAGTGATGTGATTCGCCAAACGAGTCGACTCTTTGATTCGACTCTTTTAGCTCAGCGTAGAGAGCCGACTCGCGTATATGAGATGTTGGGTTTTTTTTTTCTCTTTTTAGATTGTAGATGTATGCAATGCCGTGTAATTTATTCAAAATGCTTACATGGAAACCTTTTTAAAGTCTGCGTTTGTGTTTGACTCTCAGCGGTGTGTATGAGGCAGAATGACAGGGACGACCTGCCTGCATGCTTTCTAAACTTTGTTTGTGGAGACGGGTTTCATGAAACAATTTCAGAACACTGGTCAAACTTAGAAAAAAAATATATATATAAAATAAATGAAAATGGCGGCACGGTGGTGCGGTGGTTAGCACAAACGGCTCATTCCGTCAACGGCTCATCAAATCACGTTCGGGTTGAAGAGAAGCCTTTAGAAAAAACTCAGTTTGAGAGAAGCGATTCGGTTTAATTTAGAGTTGGATGTTAGCATTTCAGCTGCAATGAAACAACTGAGAAATTTACAGTTTAGATTGACAAAATGATTTAGATTATTGAGTCCACTATTGAGTGCACCACTACGTGAATTCGCACAAGCAGCCCAAATTCTCTTCACCTGCGTTACTGAGAATAATAAATCTAGGCTAATTTGTTAGCTGACACTAGCTATGAACGATAAACGTGTTTTTGCATTGCGGAATATCACAAATAGTAGTCCGGTCCGGGTTTTACTGGAAAAAAAAAAGAAAAGAAATCCAGGCATGAAAGCAGCCGTAAGGCACTTCAATCAAGTGAACCGGTGTTCCGTGAAAACGTCTGATTGGAACAAGCGAAGGAACCCGAACAGTCTTGGCGATATCGGGCAAAGTGGTCATCTTAACGGAACCTAAATATCATAGAAGTCAGAACGAAGCATTTCTGCTCCATCTCTGTTTTTTTAGGTGGCGAAATACAAGCTGTGTCGCTGCTCGGACAAGAAACATCAGAACAGCAGCAGCGATCACGGCACGGTGATGGGGCTCAACGACGTCAAATGTCACGTCAGCCAGTTTCATTAGCGCAGCGTTTCAGCTAAACTGGCTGCAGAGCTGTCAATAAACTGTCCTGATGCATAATACAGATTATATTTAGATCATTGTTATTATGTGAAGTCATTACACAGTATGTCTAAATAAATATATTTAAAAAGTCCATTCTAAACAGGCAATCTAGGAGGGTGAATGCATTTCCAATTTCATTTTCACAGGCTTTCCCAACCAAAAGAGGTACAGACCTGCAGTGTGTTAGGATCAGAGGTGGGGGTCGGTTCTCAGGTGTGCAGTGAAGGAAAAAAAAAAGCGCAATGTTTTGGTTTTCTATCATTCATTTCCTGTTTTGTGATCCTCTTTGATATTGACTGGTTTAAGTGACAGCATCTCCAGAGCCTGATGAATCTTCCCTAGTGTGTTTTCTGAGCTTCGAGGTGTGCTCGAGTGGCGTGTTACAGTTTTACTCCAAAGTGTTTATTGTGTTTTGAAAATTAGTACTAGAGGCTATTCAATTATAAAATATAACACAACATTGGGAACATGATATCGATGACACACTTGACACGGAGCTGGGGTTTATTAATGAAATCTGCCCTAACACCAACACTACGAGATAACAACAAGTCAAGGGTCCTGATTTCACAAAATAACACCGGGCTTGATTTTTGTGGTATACCTCTGATATGTTTTACTATAAAGCATCGAACCCTGTTCTGACCATTTCCTGTCCACTCTTCGTTCTTGTTTTATTTTCATCCCATTTTCTCTCAATTTTCTCATTTCCAAATCCAAACCTGTCAGAATGTTATATTCTGTAACCATAACGACCACTGCAACCACATCTGCGCATCACTGACATTAGATAAGTTAGCTAGCTTTGCACGCAGGTTCCGTTGATAACGTTTTCAGCGCACCATATCGTCGTGCTCGAATAATGTGTATCCAATACTTGTAATATCGAATGTGATTATAAGGTTAACTAGCCTAATTTGTTAATTACACGTGTTGCCATGGTTACATCATATCAAGTATGACTGATCTACATCAGAGGTGTACTGATACACGAAACTATCAGATCAGTATTTTTCCATAATCAATGGCATAATACATATTGTATCATTTTAAAGAAGGAAGCGGATTGCACGGTCATATTCTGATTAAGACGACACACACACTCCAATATGGGCTCCTTGATGATGTCATCATTCTGCACCTGCTCACAATGCGACGCTAAAATGGCCAGCGACGTTGCATGAAAGCTCTCGACTTGTGTGTGTATGCAGTGTTATGTCTTCTGGCATGTCGTCGTAAGAGTTGTGATGCGCATAGGAGCGCGTGTGTGTGTGCAGGAGTGCCAGCGTTCATGGGTGTTTATGTGCATGTCTGAGAATGCGCAAATGTCCCTGCATGTGTGTGTACTTGTGGTTGCGTGTCAGTTATGTTCCACATCCTGCAGGGCAAATGAGTATTTTGACAGACGAAACAAGTGCAGATGAGTTTTCAGATCTTAATATCAAGCCAAGCCAAATTGAAAATCCATTGGAAATGTGGCAGATATGTGTATACAGGCTACTGGCTATGTTTATCCTGTATGGTGGAGTTGCGTCCTTCTAGCTCAGTGGTGGTCGTGATGAATTAGGTGCAGTGTGTGTTAGGGATGAGCGATATGACAAAAAAAAAATCATATCATGGTACTCGAAGATATTTCTGTGATACGCTTTAAGTCTCGTGACGTATAAGGATTACTAACAAACTGCCAGCTAAACAGTGTTGCTTTTAAAAGCCTGGGAAAAACCGTGTTAGTATCATTTAACGCGGAAAAAGAAGTAGGGCGACAAATTTTAAAATTATGGGCAAAATGTTAACATTTTGTAGTATTAAAAGTTCAACGCAAAATTGTAACATTTCATGTACTGCTTCCAATTCGAGTCTATAACTGGTACTTAAACTGTTTCAAAGACACACAGCTTGTTTCACAATGTATGCGGTAGGTTTAGTAGCAAACTGCAAAATAATAGTGTTGATTTAAAAAATATATATATATACAAAAATACTGAAAATTAAGAAAAAAAGAACCTCTAATTTGATCATTTTACAATTCTAAAGGTTTTGAAATTATCCTTGATCATTATAATCACAATATATGGGTTTACCAAAATAAACTACTGACAAACAATGTAGCAATGGGGATTTTTTTTTTATTTATTTATTTTTTAATATATAAAACTGTGAAATTAGTTAACACTAGAAAGGAGGAAAAATTGAAAACTATCTCGATCATTTTTTGTAAAAACATTTTACAATTTTAAGGATTTAGTACAAAACTGTAACCTCAAAAGTATTTGCTTATAATCAGAGGATGTAAAAAAACATTTTCAACGTTACACAATATTTTAAAGATTCAGTACATCTAATCAGCTAAATCTTTTAAAATATTAAGAACCTGAAAACGTATATTGTGACAGTGTATCACGATATCAATACTATATCGTCATATCGCCCAGCCCTAGTGTGTGTGCTCTCAAAGTCTAAAATAGATATATTTGTGTTATATTTGTTTTAAAAAAACCTGAATGCTCAAAGCACAACCGAACTAGCGATTTGTACAGCTGCTTCCGTAGCCAGAATGTCTCTTATTTATTATTATTCTGATTGCTAACTGTATTGATTTTATGCTTATTACGTTGTGAAGTGTTTCTTAGTCGATGGTCTTTGCACATTTTGGTGTTTTCTCAGCTCACAACTCACCTCATTCAACTTAAAAAGCTTAAACTTGGGAAAATGTGCAACAACAAAAAAAATAATAATAAAAAAAATAAAGGTGCATTGTGATAGTACTCCATGACCAGGATTGAGAAACACTGATAAAGTATATGTGATTTTTTTTTTTTAAATAAATTAATAAATGTACTGCCTTGTGGTCTTTTTGTGTACTTATTCCGTGAGACGTGTGAGAGAAACAGGAAAGTTCATCAAATCTCTTTAACATTATTTTACAGCTAAATCGGTTCCACAACAAAACAACACATAAATGACAAGTGATGTCTTTTTTCCTAGATTATTACTGGATTGCAAGTCAGCTAAATACAACCGTGAACCCAGATTTCAGTAGCTAATTTCTAGCTAACATATAAGCTAAGCTTTCGGCAGCTGCAATTTGAAACATTAGCATGATGAATGAAATAGTTTAGCTTGTTCCATGTGACTAAAATGGCATGTGGATGAAAAACAGAAAACTCTGACAGCTAGCAAAATCTACCCTGACAAAAAAAAACAAACAAACAGCCTATCACTGACAAGCTATTTTTTTCTTAATCATTATTACATGCTAGTCAGCTAAATATTATGCTAGCAGCCGCATATCACTGGCTACTAGCTAGCTAAGCTCGCTTTGTTATGCTAGCTAGATGAACAAACAGTCTGCAGTTTAGGTAAAAATTAAATTAAATTAAATAAAACTCCAAGCCAGCAAGCAAGAAGAAATAAAAGAAACGCATTTTTCATAGTGAAAAAATGTAACAGCTTACATGTGATAGCAAGCTAGCAAGCACGGAGATAGGACGCTTTGCTAGCTAACAAGCTAGGAAACTGTCCACAGCTAAATTGCTTAAGTTTGCATGTTCTCCCCGTGCATGCGTGGGTTTCCTCCGGGTGCTCCGGTTTCCTCCCACAGTCCAAAGACATGCAGATTAGGTCAACTGGCTACTCTAAATTGCCCATAGCAAACACTCTAGTAAACCTAAAAAAAAAAAAAATTATAAAATAAGAATCAATTGTTTGCCATAAGTTTTCCACAAAGTTAGCTGGAAGTCCAGCAGAATTTGCGACAAATCTAATTTGCATCTGAAAATATGACCTTGCTGTACATTTTTGCCAAAAGTTAACCTCAAGTGTCAGCAAGAAACGGAAAATTTTTGTAAGGGTTTCAGATTAGCATTTTAGCAGCAGTAAATATTAACGATCTCACAATTTGGATTGATGCATCAATTTAAAAGGCAACAGTTTAATGATTTGAAGCAACAGTTATTAATTTATTATCAGTTATAATTCCATCCATCCATCCATTATCTATACCGCTTTATCCGTCTGGGTCGCGAGGGGAAGCTGGAGCCAATCCCAGCAGGCCGCCAGTCCACCACAGATCAATTATAATTGATAATTATTATTATTGATTATTATTTTCCTTCTCAGTGACATTATTTGCAAATTAACAGTACATTTTACTCCAGATTCTGAACAATGTTGGTCAAATATCGATCATGTGATACGAAATCAAATTGCGTCTTATCAGAATAACGCAATCAGTGATATCGTCAAATATCGAATGGTTTTCTAATTAATCAAACCAAGATTCTGTTGTATCATGTGGAAGCTTGTGGTTTACACCCCTAATAGAAAAAGAGAACCACATGGGGGCTCCTTTACCACACCAAAGCCTTTTGCAGTCGTCTGCTTAGCCTTTTGGACGACCCCGTCCTGGGGATATACATACTTATGGGTGTGGTTGTATGGAAGGCTACAGAGAAGTAGTCTGGCTTTTGTTTCTTCACTCTGTGTGATTAGCGTGCACCTCCTCCCTGAGCTTCATCACACAGTAATACTCTCCCAAACTGAAGAGTACTGTTTCACGGACAATTTCTGTCTGTGAGGCTTCTTCACACAAAGTGTCCTTTGTCGTAAATGTCGAAAACATTCCTAGGATCTCAGTCTTCAGACTGAATTGTAGAGCTTGTTTTTTTTTTCAGGCAAAAGAAGGGAGATAGAAATGGTCGTTTTTGTATGGCATTAGCGTGACTGAGTGTTCCGTGGAACGAGCTGATGAAATGTTGTTCATTCCACTGAAACATGGTTTGGAGAGAAAGGGCTTTGTTCATTACTTTGTTCAGTCAAATCGAACTTACTATGCAATAGAAACACAAATTTACACCACATCCGTCTTGAATTCTTCACTCCAATTGGTCAGAAGGTAATGATTAATTTTCTAGAACAGCAGCTCTGACAGTAGTGCAGCTGCAAATCACAGGTTTATATTACTGCACTCGTTCTAACCCAGCTAACACGTTTTGGTTCCCAGAACATTCCGGGAACGTTATTTTTCGGTTACAGGAACCTTCCGTTAAGGTTTGTTCGCTTCTCCTATGATTTACCAGGAAGGTTTGTTTTATGTAAATATGACATTCATTTTTGGTTACATGTTTAAGGAACGTTCTCCTAGCGTTTGTAATGTGGGAACCATTGACGAACTATTGGAAAACATTTCCATTTGGTTGTATTAACGTTCCTGTAACCATGGCATTACAAGATAACATTCCATCATTTCCGTCACCTGTTGTGTCTCAAGAAGGAGACTCCAGTGTCACCACTTGGACGTAAAATTTAACATTTCTTACACTGGTGTGTTGTGGTTTATCAGAAACAAGCTGCACTTTTTATGACTTACTCCAAGAGACGCCAGTGAGGTATTTCTTGTTTTTAGGTGCTATCTTTTATGTGATAAAAAGGGAATAAAAAAGAGGGGGTCATTCAAAAGTACAAATCAATCATGTGTCATTTGTTAATGTATAAAATTGTTAGCGTTGTAAACGTTTCTGTGGTAAAGGAGGAATAAAACACTTCAGGACATGCTGTTATAGGACAATAATCAACTTGGGGTCTTTATCACTTTGTCTCATCGCATCACTCTATTGTTTATTTTCCTATAACAAGTCAAGTCAAGTCAGGTGGCTTTTATTGACATTTCAGCCATATGATACAGTATGTAGCGAAATGAAACAACGTTCCTCCAGGACCAAGGTGCTACATATATACACAAAATTACAAAAGTGCAACAGAAGACAACATAAAGTGCACATGTGCAGACAGTGCAGACAGTGCAGACATTCCTTACTTAATGCCTTACCAGCAATGAGTCAGGTTTTTATTCTAATTCGTTTTAAACTAGAGCTCTAGATAGGTGACGTGTGTATTACCGAATACACCACACCAAGAGGTGCAAAAGTAAGTGCCCCATCCACTGACATTAACATATGCCAGATTTAAGTTAAATTTGTCCTGGCCTTTTCGGTTGTCCTGCTGTGTTATTAGAATGTCAATGTGCCTTGTACTTATGGGCCAATAATCACAAAACTAACATACTGTATGCTATAAAGAAATGGAAATACGTTTTACATGTATAAAGTGAAAACTGTTCAAGCGTGTCATGGATCAAGCAACTCAAAACAATCGTACAAAGGAATTAGAACCAGTTAAGGTTGTGGTGTAAATTAATTACCAACTGTTAAAGATACTTTTTATTGAAATGCAAGATCTGACAAGGATCGCGTTTCTGTTCTTCTTGTGAATGAATTACCTTGGGAAAATGTTAACCATGTGTGAATGGGAGGGTTTTTTTTTGTTTGTTGTTAAGCTTATCTCCATTTGTTTACATTACAACATGGTAAAATTCAGGTTTTACGATGACCTTGCACAGCAGGTTTCTACTCCAGATGGTTTATGAGAGCTAATAAATTGATCTCTGGGCTATTCTATGATCTATTTTATAAATAACTATGAGCTAATGAGAGTAACTGCTGTTATTTGTGTTAAGGGGGGGGGAATATATTCATAATGTATACATTTCTGCATTTATTTTTTTAAATAAATGTCTATTCTCAGAGGTACGTCCAAGGTTTCAAACACGATATTGAAAAGGTGGAGAAGTGAATGACTGAAAACATAATGACATCGCAGCGTTAGCTTGATAAGTCACAATACACAAATGACTTAGTCACAAGCCAAAAATCAAACACACAGTTCGATATGGCTGAAATACTCTCAACCTTGTCAGAAGTGCTGGATATAATTTGCAATCCTACTCACATTACTAACACTGTTTGGCATTCTTCCCTCCAAAGAAACAAGTCACTCCAACCCACTGATCTGACTTTATTGGCTTTTTACTTTATTAGCAAGAGTTCCTGCTCTTCCCACTCACTCCTTATGGATTTGAGATGTTTTCACGCGATATTGCCTGGGAATGTATTCAGTGTGAACTAAGGCTGCATTTGACTAAAGATCAAAAGTCATAATTTTTTTTAATTCTATCTAGGGAAAAAAAACAAAGAAAACGCCCCCTCAACTCCCAAATCGTGACGGTCTCCTCAACCCCAAGTGATGTCGAAACAGCATGGCTGCTCACAGCATTAACAGTAAACAAAGCGGCACTTCTTGCCTTTAAATGAATTATACTGTATATTGTGTATCAGTATTTGCTTTAGATATAAAAGTAACGCAAACCATACAAGCTAGTTAAAAAGTAAAATGAAATAGTGAATAAAAAGGTTGGTGTAAAAACAAAAACAGCAACAACAAATCAACGTACACTCTCGGAAGTGCGTGAGGGTGTATTTTATACATATTATGTCTCTTCTGCAATAATGTAAAAATATTTAAGATACACGATTGGACTTTTCCTTACCTCTAAAACTACTGAAAGTGACACCACACACACTTTTGCAAGAAAAAGATACACACTAAAGGTAGAAAAGATGCAACATTAATGGTACCACTGCAGAAAAACAAATTAGATTTCCCTATTTAGTACCATTATTTATGAGTGAATATTGAGGTCAAATCAGATTCTTTTTTCCTCCAAGCTCTTTTGCATTCTTGTTTTGCGTTCAATGATTAAAACTTTATCCCACAAAGCTCTCATTGTATAGAGGACTGTTTTTTTTTCTATTTATGAATGCATGACAGGAGGTCAAAAAGTACACCATGCTAATGAAAAAACAAAATAAAACAAAACAAAAAAAATAACAGAGCACTTAAAAGTGCAACAACATCCTACAAGGACACTTAAACATGAGCAGGATGTATGAGCAGAGTATTTATAAGCCAATAATTCACCTCTATATATATATATACACGCCAAAGGGCACAGGTGGGCGTGGCTATGAGAGCGAATAGAGGAACAAGGGGCGTGGTTTGTGTGTAGCACGCGAAGCTGTTGTTCTGTGTGTGTGTGTGTGTGTCAGCTGCTCCATTCGGAAGATGGACATGCCAAAGAAAGTGTGTATCGTCGGTTCAGGCAACTGGTAAGAACTTTAAAACTCGTTTTTACAGACTTAAAAACTTGTTTTCATATCCGAGGCTTGTTCTTGCGGAATATGAGCAGCTTTTTGAGTCAGAAAATCCATATAAACGGAGTGTTTACATCATAAAGCAACACTGTAGCCTGGCTCATGATTAAAACGATGATCAAAGAATTACAAATAAAATAAAATAAAATAAAATAAATAAAACACTTTGTCATAGCCTGGAATCAAAATATAAATGTATCTTGCTTTTAAAAAAAAAAAAAAAAAAAAAAAGAAAGAAAGAAATGTCACGGTCTTTATAATGAACTGTAAAGGTAGAAAAATAAATAAATTATTAAAAAAAACATTATTTCATAATGAATAAGTGTAAGACCTAATAAATACTGACTATAGGTGATGTTTGCTGATTGAGGAAAAAAAAAACTTTTAGGCTTCTGAAAACTTTAAAGTTTGGCAAGATATCATTGTTCTAAAGTTTTCATCTCTGTTGGTTTTTGTTTTAAAGGAGAAAAAAATAAATTTTCTTCATTTGATGTTTTCCCATAGAAACAACCCATTTTTTGTATTTGTATTTTGTATTTTCTATATTATTTGGTCACAGAAATTGTGCTAAACTGTACTATTGCTTGGCGCTAGGGTGGTCCCTTCATGTTTACACCTTTTGTGTGCCTTTTAATGTGTATCTTAGATTCATACAGTGTAACTTTAAAGCTTTGTTCAGTTATATACTCTAAATCCTTTTTAAAGGTTGAAATATAAACAGTTCATGGTAGAGCTTGTGTGTGTGTGTGTGTGTGTGTTGTCTTCTCTACAGGTGGTTAATGACCTAAAACTGTCAACAAGTTTATTTTAATCAGTTGTATTAAAGACATGAAAAGTCCAACAGGCTCAAACCCTCAAGCAGTGTTCAGAGCTGGAGACAAATATTAAACAGATATTTAAGTATTCCGGGATATCTATTATTGAAACAAGTGGAATCATTTCTATTCATTATTGTTCCACTCTTAATATCTTAACATACATTTCTGAGTATTATTAATACTTGTAATAAAGGATAATGAAGGGAAGTCATGAAAAACCGTCTGAATCAATTATTAAGGAATGAAAACTTGACTATGCAATCACCGTGCTCAGTTCTGAGATATTTGATGATTCTGGAGCTCACATTATCATTAGCCGTGCACAACAGGTGGGTATGGTGTCGGCCATGAATTGTTTGGCTGTGGCTGGTTCACTGCCGCCAAGCAATGTGCGGGGAGGTGCAGAAACTTGTGAAACACATGGTCAAGTCCATCAGCACGGTCTACCACGTTCCCTGCTTTACAGCCACTCACATGTCACATGTTTAACTTAGAAGTTAAACAGTAAAAGAAATGAAAGATTACTGAACAGATGCAGTTTCACAGAAAGTCACTGATTTGTTTATGCAATACGGCATTGCGGTAATTTACCCTGCTGAAGGATGGCGTAAATGTGATGTTCAGTGTGCTCTGGTAGTTTGTAATAAATTCTGGCTTGAAAGGTTGTTGGGAGAAGTTTTACTTTACCCCGTGAGGTCCAGACGGAACAAAACCTAATCAGGTTACCTTTAAAAAGCTCTTTATTCAAAAACCAAGTCACTGCTCGGTAGATAATAAATGCTGGAGGACTCATGGTTAAGACTGATTTTTTTAGAGGGACTTTGAGAGGGCCAGTTGTAGTTGCAAGGCCCAAATTAAAAATGGCACGACCAGCTTGTGTTACAATGCAAAATTGCTAGTAGACACGCCTCCTGACAGGCACCGAGGCCACGCCTACTTCGCTGGGACTGACGGGCACCGAGGCCACGCCCACTTCACTGGGACTGATGGGCACCGAGGCCACGCCCACTTCACTGGGACTGACAGGCACCTAGGCCACGCCTACTTCACTGGGACTGACAGGCACCGAGGCCACGCCTACTTCACTGGGACTGACAGGCACCGAGGCCACGCCTACTTCACTGGGACTGATGAGCACCGAGGCCACGCCTACTTCACTGGGACTGATGGGCACCTAGGCCACGCCTACTTCACTGGGACTGATGGGCACCGAGGCCACGCCTACTTCACTGGGACTGATGGGCACCGAGGCCACGCCTACTTCACTGGGACTGACAGGCACCTAGGCCATGCCTACTTCACTGGGACTGACAGGCACCGAGGCCACGCCTACTTCACTGGGACTGATGGGCACTGAGGCCACGCCCACTTCACTGGGACTGACAGGCACTGAGGCCACGCCCACTTCACACTTTGAGACAAATGTAAATAAAGGAATTTCTCTCTCTCTCTTTTTCAGGGGTTCTGCCATTGCTAAGATCGTCGGGCTGAATGCAGGACGGAACTCAAAGTTCGACTCTACAGTGAAGATGTGGGTGTTTGAGGAGATGGTTGACGGGCGGAAACTCACAGAGATCATTAACACAGAGCACGAGAACGTTAAATACCTGCCGGGACGCAGACTGCCGGAGAATGTGGTGAGTGACGAAGTTCTGCAAAACACACCACACACTCCACAGATCTGAAGGCTTCTGATTAAATACATCTCAGTATCTATTCAATGAATTTCATCTCTCAGACTTTCTCACACTTTCTCAGACTCTCATTTCTCTCTCTCTCTCTCTCTCTCTCTCTCTCTCTCTCTCGCTCTGCCTCCATTTATTATATTATATTTTACTGCCAGAAAGTAAGACATTACTGGCCACAAATAAATAAGTGGATTAATATATTATTATTATTATTATTATTATTATTATTATTATTATTATTATTATTTAACAATAATAATCATCATCATCTCTGTCTTGTGTTTGTCTCTCTCCCCGTCTCTCTCACCCCCTTCTCTCTCTCTCTCTCTCTCTCTCTCTCTCTCTCTCTCACCCCCTTCTCTCTCTCTCTCTCAGCTAGCAGTGGCGGATCTCGTCGAGGCTGTCAGTGGTGCGGATATTTTGCTCTTTGTGATCCCTCATCAGTTTATCAGCCGAGTGTGTGACAAAATGCAAGGAAAGATTAAACAGGACGCTCTGGGAATGTCACTTATCAAGGTCTCAGATTCACTCATACACACACACTCACGTGTACATCATTTACCACACACAAACACACACACAAACACACATTTAAGTAACTTGTATGGGTTATGAACCTTTTAGACTTTGCATTTTGTTGTTGTCTACTCTTTTCTGCTAAGCACACATTTCTCAAGGACTCTTGGTATCTGAAGATTATCACGTGCATGTGTGTGTGTGTGTGTGTGAGAGAGTTTCTCACACTCAGCAGTGTGCACACCAAAAGGGGAACGCTGAATACCAAGATCACAAGATGTCTGTGTTTAAAGAGTATGACAAAGCATGTGTGTGTGTGTGTGTGTGTGTGTAGGGGGTGGATGAGGGTCCCGATGGGCTGAAGCTGATCTCAGAAGTAATTGGGGAGAAGCTAGGCATTAGCATGAGTGTGCTAATGGGAGCAAACATCGCTAACGAAGTGGCAGATGAGAAATTCTGCGAGACCACCATCGGTAAGATGAATCCCATTCCCTCGCATTCATGCAGCGTATAAATACAACACTTTGTGGCATGCTGTTCAAGGAAAATGATCAACAGCAGGCTGGAGTGATGAAGTGAGTATTTTCCTGTAGCGCCACATTTAGTACAGCGAGTGTTTAATTCCACTTATACCACAGCAATAACTGTGTATGTACTGTATAAAGGATCTGTATCTATAAAATATGTATATGTTTAAGACAGCAATTTTGCCTTGTCTGACATGGCATGGGTACTAAATATTAAATCTAGAATAGTGTAGGGCTCACAAACAGCCAGATCACAGGGTGCCAAAATATTTGCAAATCATTATTCAAATAGTATAAATGATTGTAATTCATTAATCAGCCTGTCATTCAGTAACTAAGGACAAAATGTTATACTGTACAAATAGAACTTAGCTTCTGTGCGTGTGTGTGTGTGTGTGTGTTAGGCTCTAAAGACAAGGCCCATGGAGCTTTACTCAAGGAGCTGATGCAGACGGATCACTTCCGGGTCAAGGTAGTGGAGGAAGCGGGCGTGGTGGAGATCTGTGGAGCTCTGAAGGTTAGCCGATCTCTCCCCTGATTCACACCTCAGTCACTTGGCTTTGTTTTCTCTCAGCGTTTATAGAAGAGGTGGAACTTTGCCAGTGGAAGCAGTACATCTACGCCGTACTCACGTCGCCTTTCCAAATAAAGGATCTGTATACACGTAGTCCCTCGCTCTCAGTCTTTCATACACAGCCAGTAAACTGATGGAGCTGTTACGGCTGCGTACATCTGCTTCATATCCAACACTATCCTAGCAAAGCGGGAAACAGGCATGGCTACTAAGCAACAGGTCTTTCACACACACACACAAATAAGAGCATTTGCAAGCAATGCACCATTTTGTCACTGAGATAGTTTCCTGCAGATTAGTACAGAATTCCGTGATAATGTAATGCGTGGTTATTGAAAGCAGGATGCAAGTGTGTAAACTCAGCATGTTTTATTTTTTCTTTATTGCGGTCAGTCTGTGAATTGTTGTCAGGAATCCAGAGCACAGGCAGGCAAGAACATCAAGGATAATCCATGACCATAAACAGGAAAATAAAAAGATCGGTGAAACTCGTTACGCTTGGCTTTAAAGAGTGCAGAGTAAGACTTTGCAATGAATATATACGGTAATGAAAAATGAAATCGAGGGCTTAGCGGTGAACACACGGACACAATCGGGAAACAGGAAGCGAGGGGGCGGAAACGGGACTAGAACAGACCGAGGTGAACGTGAAACAAACCAGAAAGAAACCTGACGTGCAACCGAGGCTGGAAATTTGTGACCGATAATATTAATGACGTGTGTACTGTGACCTTAATTCATTTTGCTAAGACTAACCGATCTTGCCGCACTCAAGGTTACACTCCATAGTGGCGTAGCAGACAAATCAGAATAATGTTCACCCCATGGACCGAAAATCACGACAGTCCATGGCTGGGGGTCTTAGAAGAGAGAGCAGAGCGTATGCCCATCCTACCGTCAATCACAGCGACTCTAGCCAATCGTAGGCATCTCTGAGCTCATGTATGCAGAAGAGGGCGGATAGCGCTTTGATCAGAGTGTGTTCCACTGCGCTGTTAGCAGCAGCTTGGAACATTGCACTTTGGCAGGTGACCAAATTTGGGGGAAAATTATAAAATAATACAATTTTTTTTTTTTTAATACTTTCGTTAGCATACAAAAAATGAGAGCTGCTACAATAATAGTCTGGAACAAGTGAGATTTACTGTACAACTTAGTATTATTTTCATTTCATAAATTGCAGCTATGAGCAAATAATTGGGTGCATTAAAAAAGCAGCAGGTCAAAAAAAAAAAAAAGATCTAATCATGAGAGCTTTGCACTATCCAGCACTTCTTTTTTTTTTTTTTTTTCTTTCCCCTCTGTCTGTTTTATGTTTACCATCGAAAGGCCGTCTGATATTTTTTCTCAGTGTGCTGTATCCAAGAAAACAAAGGAACAAAAGGAATGGGATCGATCAGGAGCGCCGTCTAACTCGCGTGATCAAGTTAGTCGTATACTGTTGCATATAATGCGCATTTCCCAGATGTCTACAACGTTGTATCATCTACTTGGCAGTGTTAAGAGAAATACAACAAAGCCCAAAAGTCACTTGAATGGATTGGATTGGATTTGGTATAACAGAAAAACACACAGCAGCCATGCAGGAAATGTATTTTTCTCTCTGTGTGTTTCTGTAAGGCGGAAGGAACAAGCTAATGTGGTTAAATGGAGTAATTTAACTGTGTGCTGGTGTCGTTATACACACTTCCACACTTAAGCAATTAGACCCACAGCTGTTTCTCACTCAATACTCCGTGTCTAGACTACAGATGTGGGTTCAAACACCAGGATCAGTATTTCTCTTGTACTGCAGTCTTTTTATTTCATCATTTATTTAGGAAGACGGACATGAAGTTCGAGCAAGTTGATCACATGAAGAAAGCATTATTTAAAATGCGTTTTTAGTCACGCGAGAAGTCCTTTCTTGCTATTGAAATGTGTCTGTGCTGGAAAAAAGTTCTGCCTCGATGTTTAGCTTTAACGACTGCTGTGTATTATGTATAATTTGACTGTTATTTGCCGTGGCCTGCTGACAGCATTTCACAGCGCATTGCTGAAACACTCGCAATAATTTACATTTACGTTTGTTCATTCTGGCAGATTTCTTTTTTTTTTTTTCTTTTAATAAGCGCTTCTGCCAACCGACTGAGTGTAACGTATTATCCAGAATACATTTAAATCCAGACAGAAGACAATCCAAGCATACAGATGAGCAGTTGATGGATCTGCATGGGACAAAAGCTTTCTGGAATCTGAGCTCACAACCTTCCAGTCAACACTGGCCTAAGAATTTAACCAGTGAGCTACGAAATGCTAATTATTCGGATCATTCCTGATGGGTTTTTTTTTTTTTTTTAATTGAAACCCTGTTCCTCTGTGTGCCGCAGAACATCGTGGCGGTGGGAGCAGGATTCTGTGATGGTTTGGGTTTTGGTGACAACACGAAGGCGGCTGTGATCAGACTCGGCCTGATGGAGATGATCGCCTTCGCGCGACTTTTCTGCTCCGCCGGTCCTGTTTCCTCAGAAACCTTCCTGGAGAGCTGCGGCGTCGCCGATCTCATCACAACGTGCTACGGAGGACGCAACCGCCGCGTGGCCGAGGCCTTCGCCAAGACCAGGAGGGTAAGAGAACTGGGTCTGAGGAGCATCGGGAACATCAAGATTAGGGCCTGACCGATAAATCGGCGTACCGATATTATCAGCTGATACGATCTAACAGGTGATGACTCTGTATCTGCTTTTATAACGACTGATAAACGATGATTAAAAAGAATTGAGAATTCCCCATTGCTGAGGTGCAAGTAAGAAATAAAGCATAATGAGCCGTGCTGTCATATATAATAATCAACAGCGTGTTTATACCACATCTAATTAATAAAATTAATACTGTTCTCCTGTGTTGGGTGTGTGTGTGTGTGTGTGTGTGTGTGTTTCTTTGTGTGTGTGTGTGTTAGTCAATGGAGGAGCTGGAGAAAGAGATGCTGAACGGTCAGAAGCTGCAGGGTCCAGCCACAGCTGCTGAGGTCCATGTTATCCTCAAAAACAAAAACCTTCTGGACCAGTGAGATACAACACACACACACACACACACACACACACACACACACACAAAACAATATACTGTATATATATACTATTATTTATTTCACTTTAAATTCTGTATTTTTTCATATAATCCAGGTTGAGCTCATACTTCCTGTTTGCCAGCCTTTCTCTATAATACTTCCCCTCTCTCTCTCTCTCTCTCTCTCTCTCTCTCTCTCTCTCTCTCTCTCTCTCTCTCTCTCTCTCTCTCTCTCT
>JAQQZR010000039.1:2342623-2367044 GCA_030068235.1 Notoglanidium macrostoma | reverse complement strand
CACTCTGTCGCTCTCTCCATCCCTCTGCCTCTCTCCATCCCTCTGTCTCTCTCCCCATCCCTCTGTCTCTCTCTCTCTCGCTCTGTCGCTCTCTCTCGCTCTGTCTCTCTCTCCATCCCTCTGTCTCTCTCCCCATCCCTCTGTCTCTCTCTCTCGCTCTGTCTCTCTCCCCATCCCTCTGTCTCTCTCTCTCGCTCTGTCTTTATCTCTCTCTCTCTCTCTCCATCCCTCTGTCTCTCTCTCTCGCTCTGTCGCTCTCTCCATCCCTCTGTCTCTCTCTCTCTCGCCGTCCCTCTGTCTCTCTCTCCCTCAATAAATCTCTCTCACTCTTTCTTCATTTCTTTGTTCATTTTTTCCCCTTCTTAGTTTGGATTTTTCTCAATCTTCTTATTTTACCTTCTTACCTTATCTATCTTCTATCATTAAATTTAAAAAGGTTATATATAATGATAATTAAATCTAAGCTGATTTGAAGCTCTAATTATGAATCTGATGGTTGAAAATGCAAACCTGCTTTTTCATGACTACATCACCAGCTGCTCTGTCTGTACAGATGAGCAGAATGAGCGAGATGATATTAGTCATTATGATGTGCTGCTCTCTGCTGGTTGCACTGCACCTAAACCTGAACATGATGTCAGGAAAATATCAGAAGACTTTGTGAGATAAAAGCATTTGGAAATATTATAGGTGGCGTTCTCCCCTAAATTCATTATATAAAGTTCTGCACGCGTGCAAACGTCCAAGAGCCGGATTAGACAAGATTACAGCAGATACTTCAATTTTATTACATATTTCTATACCACAGAGCTGCTGAATCCTCCACTGTTTTCGATCAGAGGGTAATTATTGTTCTGTAACAGCAGCTCCGACAGTAGCTCCGACTGTAACTTATTTAAATCACAGATTTATAATTAAGTGCTCTTCCTAGTACACTACGCTTTCAGTAGCAACAGCTCGTTCCCAGGGACTTGTGTCTCTACGAGTAATCATAATGAACAGATAAAGAAATGTGTTATTCAGTGAAGCCTTCTGTAAGGACACGTTTGTTTCACAGTTATCTCCAAGTTCCTACTTCCAAGGAGTCTCCAGTGTCAGCGATGGAGTTTATGCTGTTATATCGTAAGTGATAACAGGAACTGACTTGTCTCACAACTTTAAAAGTAACTGTAAGTGGATAAAAAAAATGAAACAATGTGTAGTTCTTTAATAAATAAAAGAAAATGCCATTGTTAATGAATTGCTTTGGTGTTATAAGTGGGATGTGCTGATATAAGAAATTAATCAACTCCTGCTTATAGGAACTCGGCTTCATCACACCACTCCGTCACTGATTAGTTTCCTATAACTGCACGACCTGAAGATTGTATTCCTTACATAAGTAATATTTTGCAGTAAAGCTTCACATGTAATTAGTGGCATGTGACTCAGAACTTCAGAGTTGGTGGAGGATCGAATTGATAGATCCGATCTACAGGAACTAAATATTTTTGTACAAAATAAAACATTCTGACATCATTGTAGGGGAAATGCGTGCACAAGTGTGAAGTACAGGAAGAGCAAAAGAAGGCTGTCTCATCGAGTATGTCTCACAAATGGCAAGCTCTGCAATTTAATACACAAGATGGCCACACACACACACACACACACACACACACACACACACACACACACACACACACACACACACCCCACCAGCCAGCAGAGTGAACAAAACCTGTATGAAGCCTCAGACACCATCTGTTCAGACAGATATATTTTTAATATCCCAGGCCACAGTGACAAATATTTCCCACAATGCACCAGTCCAAAACGGACAGGACCCCTACCACCAAAACCCTGCCTCTCAGAGAGGAAGTGGAACTTACAGCAAACAACATCATTTAGTTATTTGAAATGAAGTGCAGAAATATTGGCACCCACACACTGATACAAATTTTCAATAATTGGCGAAATGTGTTTTTTTTTTTTGTTTTTTTTTTTTTTAAGTATTTAGCCTTTCAAAGAATATCTAAAATGAATGCAAAAAAAACCATCCTTGAATTTTTGGCTGATGGTGTTGATTAATGTTCTAGAGCAGCTGCTCTGACAATTGGTGCTGGCTGTCATGCAGACGCTTTATGCATGCGGTTTTACATGAGGAATTCCATCCTGCAGGACGTGCGGTTACTAGAAAATAATCCTCTGCAGGACGGTAACAGTAACGCTGCTTCATCGCAGCAGCTCATTGTTGATTGTTTCCCTGGAAGAGCACACCTCCAACTGTGTTATTCCTTAACTGCTTCATGGCGTTGATTCACTTTTAAGGAAAAGATTTGACTAGACATAGAACTGATGAACTGAACCGAAGATGACCACTAGAGGGAGACAGAGACATATGGACGTCAATGCGTAACGCTCAGACGTGATACCTTGCAGCACGTGCAGCCTTGTACGTTGTGTGAAATCAAATTCGTGCAACTCAGGAGCGTGAAATGGGTGGAATGAACACAACTGCATTAATAAATCTGATCTTATAAGCATATGCATATAGCCGTGTGGCAAGGCTGATCACGTGACTCCTGGGCGCAGGCACCATGGCTGCCGTCTTGTGGTCGTGACTCATTTCCTGGCTCGTGTTTAACCTGTGCAATCCTGCCCTGCGTTTACACTGCACTTACATCAGCCAGACTGTGAGAGAGAAAGATCTGGCGTTATCCAGCTCAAATGAAAACACATAGCTCGACCTTGCCTTGTCTAAAAGCTTGTTTGCTCAAGGTAAACACACGCCACGTGACTGCAGCTCAGGTGCTCGATAAGGTGGAGATCAGGAACACTCATGGCCTCGAGAGAGCAGAGTTTACTGGCAGTGCCTGAAAAGCGCAAGCTACTGCAAGATTGAGCAAAAAAGGTTTTATAGTACTCCGGTATGAGCCAATATGATGAATTAAGTAAGCAATAGTACACATGGGGTTGTGCTGTTAGGGGAAAACAATCAGTAGGGCGGGATGGTGTGATGAAGCCTAAAGTCTTTTATTCCTCTGACACGACAGCATGGATTCCTTTTTATCCGTTTATAGCTACATTTTAAGGTCCACCATGTAGAATCCCACACTCCCTTGCTTTTTCCGTGCTAAATAATACGCACGATCCTTCATTCTTCAAAATGTGGGTTCTTAAACATGTTATCCAGCACCAGCAAACACTGATTCCTCTTCTTGATTCTTCTTTGTCTTCCTTTCTCCTTCTCTGTCGTCCTTCTTCCTGGATTCCAGCTCTCTAGAGGTTTTATGGGCTACTGCAACACGCCGGCCCCGTAGAGGTGGCCCTGTGTCGATATAAAGGGCTCATTTTAAGCTCACGGAAACACGTTTCGTACCTGCAGGTACGCTAATACACTAATAACTTATGATACTTATGAATTCCTTAAGTATATTATGGAGTATATATTCCGTTTCTGCTGACAGATACCCTTATCCAGAGCAACCTACAGATGTTTATCACTAAATACATCCCGATAGTGGTTCACCAGGTCACGGACTAAGAACACCATCAGTCTAAAAACTAAGAAAAGCACACAGACAGCACTTTTTTTTTTCTTTTTTTATTAAAGATGTAGGTCTTTAGACGTTGTTCGACGACTGCCCGTGATCCAGCTGTTTGGAGACTTGATGTACCCTGAGAGAGGGCGGGACCAGTCCAGAAGTGCTAGAGGATCGGAGGGAGCGTTGTGCGATGCGGGGCCTGATAAGTGCTTAGAGGTAAGTGGGACTGTTTTTTGGCTTTGTAGGCAAGCATGAATGTTTTAAATCTGATGCTGGCAGCTGCAGAGGAGGGAGTGAAGCAACGGGGCGGCGTGGGTTCCTGTTCCTGTTCTCACTTTCATTACAGCAGCTATAAACACTCGTGCCCTCATCATCCTCTCTTTTTTTAAGTTCTAAATATGGCAACAAATGTCAACTCCAACGTCCTGAAGAGGTCTAAAAAAAATGTTGCTGGTACTTTCCAGACAAACCTTAGTATCAGTGTTTTATTAGCCAATATCAAGGTAATTAGGAATATTTTTAATGTAACATCCACTGCTACATTCCTGCACTACACCCAAAGGTTCTTATCTTTGTGAAAAGGTTCTGCATGCTACTCAGAACCGGCAGGATGATGGGACCAGTGGTGGTTCCATGGTTAAGGCTGTGGGTTACTGATGACAGGTTTGGGGTGAGAAAGTGAGAATTAAAGGCTTCTATGAAATTATTATTATTATTAATAATTAATACGCCGCTCAAAAGTTTGGTTGGATTAATTGTATATACACACACTGATGTTCTTCCATTCCACGGACTACGTTTGCAGAAATGATGCATGTTTATATTCTTCAGCTATTGTAGTGCTCACATGTGACCCCATCCTGAATATTAAGTGTTCATGGGTCTTTCTAAAATGCAACACAAACGCACACAAGTCTACACCTGCCTCAAAATTATTTTTTTTTAGCATCCTAGCAATTCTGATATCTAGGGGATACAAACGTTCACACTGTACTTGCACTGAATACACTGATCAGATTAACACGAAACACCAAGTCTGACAGCGAGTTTGTGGTTCAAAGTGTTTTATTGTTTCTTTTCATTAGAAAACAATACAAAATCCTGCAACAAGTCGTATGTCTTGCTTTGAGTGAACTGAAATCAGCCACGCGGTACAGTAAAGTGCTTCTATGGTTTATCGTTGTCCCGGGAGGAAACCCCGGGCAGCGGGTCATTCCAGGAAGCGGGCTTTCTCAGTAAAGCGAGACTGGGGAAGAGAAGAGGTCAGGGACAGTCCTACTGAACGACGCTTAACCGAGAAATCCCGCTTTGTGGAAACGACCCTGCGGTTTGGATTTTCTTACCCATGAGTCATTTGGGTTCTGGGTGGGAAAGTCAGAAGTCAGACAGTGCTGAATGCACAAGAGTTTTTCAACCTTCGGGTCACATTAACATGAAAAACTATTGAACAGAGTAGAAAAAAAAAAAGCATCTTAACCCCTATATAATGATAAATTCACTTGGGTTGAACATCATCAACATCCCACTGCTACAAGTACAACTGTCAGAAACAATGCTCTTCCTCCAACAAAAAAATGAACGGAAATAAAGATCTAAAAACATCCCCGACTCTAATACAACGTAGTCCTTAACTTCTGTACTGGGGGAAGAAAAAAACAAAACGACGCCGGGTCTCATCTCGGATGCTGGCGGGCGTCCGAATCCCTGCCACGCTTTGTTTGTGAGAGCAAAAAAGTCCGGTGTCTTTGCAGTGAAAACGGGATGAGGAGAATTCCATACAGGGGAGTTAAATACTGAAAATCATTCTCCAAACCAGAGGATTGCCTTAACTCATGAACAGCTTTGTGTACAGGTATAAAGGTAGTTTCCCGGGCAAAATGTGAGAAAGCCGCTGCATATACAATTCAAGTAAGTCTTACTATAAGACATAAAACCTCCACAAAAGATGCAAATGTAGAAATATATATAAAAAAAATTACAATCAATCAGTGTCCTATTCTCAACTAATAGGCTCGAGTGCCGTTTGTTTTGTCGTTTCGCAACCTACGAAAGAAAACGCACCGCTGAGCTGAACATTCAACGGGATTACTGAATAGTGCATGGATGGGAATTTGTCTTGTTTTTGCCTTCTCGTTTGTGACGTTAATGCCTGAAAGCGAGTACAACCCATCAAACAAGTTCCACCAACGTGGGCACGTGCGTCTAGACTCGATGATGCACTTCCTTTGTCAAACATCCCTCCAGCACAATCCTGTGTTCCGGGTCACAAACTTATACGGGATAGAGAATGAAAACGTATAAAGCGAACCAACCTGAAGTAGACAATGTTACCAACAAGAAATGAGGTGGACAAATCGCTAGCTCGGGACAAGAGGATTATGTGCGGAGGGGTTTTTGGATTTTTTGTTTTTTTGTTGGACAAGCTGGCTGAGAAGACGAGCGGATGTTTTTCTTTTCTTCAAGAGTAAGCCCCGTCTTTAAGTGAGCCTCGTCGGTTAGGTTGGGCTTGCTAATGAAGTTGTGATTTGTCCACCCCTGATAAAAACACTGAAAAGTAAAATATTGCCTTTTCTTTCTCACTTCAATTTTGTTAAAACAAAACCCCCCCCCCCCCCCCAAAACGTCCACGCGTTATATACCCCAACTTCTGCAAGAGCAATACATCACATGAATACTTTAAAATAAAAAAAAATAATAAAAAAAAGGGGGGGGGGGGGGGTGAATGGGGGAACCAAGAAAACTCTGGTGTTTCACCTGAACATTTGAACAGCACCTGCTTGAAAATGAAGATACAATTAAAAAAAAAACAGTAATAATAATAATAATAATAATAATAATAAATATAATAAAAAGCTTAAAACATCAGTGTGGCACAGTTTCAATATTCAAATGGAGTTACGCACACAAAAAAAAAAAAGAAAGCTACAGCTACATTGCCTTGGAAGACTTTTTTTGTAAGTGTTTCCAACTTATTTTTTCCTGGAATGCTTCCATTTTTTTTTTTTTTTTGTTTTTTTTTCCTTTTTTTTTTTTTAAACTACACATTTATAACTTTATGACAAAAATCTCTCCCCCTGCCCTCTCATTGGGTGGTAAATGCGTAACGTATTTGGCAGTGCCTACGAGGCGACGGGTTTATAAATCACTGTACCATCAGACTGCGGCACCGGTACCAAACTGAAGATTTTTTTTTTTCCAAAGCCTTATTCCATGACCAGCTGGAGTTGATTTAGCCATGTAAACAAACCTGTGCTTGCATAACCGCGTGATCATCCCGCCCAGTGTGCGCTTAATAAAAAAACTAACCCCTTGTTGTGCTGATCTCGAGCGTCGCCTTACAAGTGATCTCGGAGATTGCTCGCGTTGCCGATTAAACCTTCGGAAGACGAGTCTGAGCCTTTAACTTGCTTTAAAAAAAAAATCTGGGGGAGAAAAAGGGACTTAAGTAGGTTCCCACATGACCGGCGGAGGTGCGATCCGAGTTCTGAAAGTGCACTTCTGGAGAAAATGCGTTCGAAGATATGCAAGAACTCTGGCACTGATTTGGAACAAAACATTTAAACACCCCCAAAGAAAATATTAAGTGCTTCCATTAATTTGGTAGAAGAGGCCAATCCTGAACAACACACATCGAGTTTAATGCGAGAGAGTCTGGGGTTTTATCTGCTGATGACAGGAATTCATTGGCTTTGAAACGCTAATGGAGGCGAGGCGAGGCGAGGCGAGGCACAGAAAGATCTCCCAGAAGTCCGACAGCTTGAGTGATGAATTGATGCCATTAGGAATTGCATAAAGCGTGCGGATCTTAGTACTGACGATGGGGATGTCCGGGCGCGTACCACACGTACAGGAAGCAGAACATTCCTGGAAGTCTTTTCATTGAGAGGAAAAAAATAAACCAAAATTCACAGTGGACCCAGTTGTAAAAGTGGAAGCAGCTGAGGAAAGGGGAGGGGTTTCTGTGGGTGTCGTAGTCCTTTGGTGTCTTGAGCGGCTGGCTTCAGAATATTCTGCCTTTTAAATAAAAAAGAAAAGAAAAGAAAGAAAATTGGCGTATCCCTCTGCGCATCCGTCCCGAACCCTGCCGCTGGGTGCTGACTGAAGTGCTGGAGGAGCCTGAGGATGAAGAAAGGAGGGAGCGACGCCGCAACCGGGTTCGGGACCAGCCTCGGATATCCTCATTTTGCATACAGGAAATACTTCAACCTGAAATTTGATCACGTTTCCTTTAATAAGGAGGAGGCATGGATGAACAGAGGGACACCTGAACGAGGGGGCGGCAGAGACTTCAAAAAAAAATAAACACTTTGTTTTGTTTTGTTTTGTTTTTCTTGGCCTACTGTCCAGCAGGTTGAGAATGTCTCAGGCGCAGTCTCCGATAAGGACAAGCGGAGCGAGGAGCTGGCTGAGCTCGGCGGCAGAAACCGGCGCCCCCTTCATGGCGCTGCTCCTCTGCCTCCGTTTGGCCAGTTTGGAGTTAGATGGTGGCGAGAGACGCACGGAGCACGCGCCTGCCGTCACCACCTGAGGAGACGCCTCTTCCTGCCGCTGCGCTTCCAGGTCGTCCTGCTCCGCGAGCTGCCGGTTCACAGCCATCGCCTGTCCGGCGAAAAACGTCAGGTCTTTGGCGCTGCTGTTCCTACGGGCACGGAGGACGCGGACACGTGAGCGCGGCAGATAAACGAACACGCTATTGTCCCATAGCTTAACTAATAATACAAGTGAATCATCGTTAATGCTACATACTGCAAAACCGCTCCCGTAGGATTAGAGAGAAAGAAAAGAGCAACTCACCTTTGAAGCAGGATGGAGGCTGGGATAGAATCAGGAGCACCCTGACGGAAGAAAGAAGAGAAGACGTCATGGTCATGTCACGCTTCTAGACACTTACGTTAAAAGGCGTGTGCTGAATCCAAATGCAAAGGAAGGCTTCGGTCGGCTGGACATTTTCCTAACAGCTAGCCTTCTTGTAAATGATTTGCGCCGCAGGCAAAATTAATCAGCTGATTCTTAAAATACACCCAGGCTAGACTGGTTAACCCTGTTCTGTTGGTGAAGAGAACGAGAGCAGGAGAGGAGCACGACAGTCTAGATCCTTACCCCTTGCACCCAAGGGTGCTGCAGAACCTGAGAGGCGCTGAGCCGGTTCTTTGCGTCCCGGACCAACAGTTTGGAGATGAGGTCTTTGGCACCCCAGGAGATACGAGCCCACTCTTTCTCGGGAAACTCGTATTTGCCCTCCTGGATACTCTCAAACAGTGTGTTCTGAGAAAACAAAGGGAAACAAATTAATTATTAATATTTACAGTAATGACAAAAATCTGAACATTTTGGCTTCTCAGGAAAAACATACACTGCAATTTACGGTACTGCATCAAACTCAGTTCTGGCTCATTTCTCTGGCTCAATTCAAAACAAAGGCTTGACACGAACTCCGCTTCATGGATTGCAATTGAGCGAAAGGTATCTTTAAAACTGTATGTCTAGAGAACATACGAACAGCCGCTTTAACTCGTCGAAAGACTGAACGCTCGCTCTGAGGCGGACGTACTTGGCAGGCGTGACAAGGCTCGCCGTTCTCCCAGCCACAGTCGCTTCCACAGCGGCCCACGAAAGGAGGATAGCCACTTAGCATGATGTACAGGATGACGCCCAGGCTCCACAGGTCACAGCGTTTATCGTAGATGGTGGCTTCCTCGTTGAACGCCTCCACCACCTCGGGCGCCATGTATTCGGCAGAACCACACTGCAAAGGACAAAAACAAGACGCAGCGATGTCGTTAGTCGCTGTATGGGAATGAAGTGAACAGTTGCGACCTGGGCTGATAATATACAACAGCGTCATAAGGAAAAAGCAGTTATGTGTAGGTGTGGCGTGGCATAGACGGGAGGAACAAAATAAATAAAGAGTGCGTTAAACACCAGCTGCTTTTTACAAGTTTTTATATGTAGACAGAGGTCATGTGCTTTGAGGAAACACCATGTGACCGTCACATGGCAGATAATGAGCGAGATTAGAGATAAGCCGTGTGTATGAGATCACCACAAACGGACAAATACATAAATGATTAATCATACAGGTTCGGGGTTAGGGATGGACTCCGTATGAAAAGAATAAAAGATTTCGGGGGGTGTTATTATAGGATAATGATCCACAATAAGCTGGTGTGTTGACTAAGCTGTTACTATGGAAACGCTAACCTCGACGTGTACAGAGACCGAAACTGACCGAAAGATGATATATGTGCAGAAAGGGTTACTTTCGTGGCCGAGATGGTTGAGTCATGGAAAGTTTTGAAAATGCAGCTCAGTGTTTGCTCTGTACGTCTCTGCAAAACGCCTCCGTTCTGAAACTAGGCCAAATGCCCAGGAAGGGAAAAGAGGATCGAGTGTCCCAGAAAACCATCTCTCAACACCTCTTACACAACTCCACACACCCACACCGCATAAACAAAACACGACCACATAGACATGCTTATATATATAGATATATAAAAACACAAGCACATTTCCCAACACAAAGCCATTCGGTGAACGGGATCAGCCGACCAGGAGAACAAAAGATAATCCTTCAAACGCTGCAAGGCTTTTGGGTCAGTACGGTTAGATTTTCCTCTCCCAGCATTTTTTTGTGAGACCGCATTAAGCTCCAGTAATTATGAAATGCAGGCCAGGGTTATGGTTGCGAAATTACCACTTGTGGGACTTTTTTTCCTAAGAACCGGTAATCCAAGTGAATTTCTAGGTTAAAGCCTGGTCAGCATTTTGAAGGCGTTCTCCGGCTTAGCGGGGTTAACGAGGTGCTTTATGAGTCTATTTACAATCGCATACATGCAGCACAAACAGGTCTGACGCTGTTCAGCTTGCTGAGGCATATGTTCGCTTTGTTTTGTTTTGTTTTTCGGGGCTGACGTTCTTCTCCCAGCGTGTTTGCGCAGGCAGCGGGCTTCTTTTGTCCGTCTTGAACGCAGCTGTCGTTGTGCTCCGCCCCACCGAGCCTTTATGCAACGCACTTTCGCAGTGCAGGAATTCAGGGGCTGCAGACAAAAGCTCGGCTGTTCTGAATCGCCCCCTCCTCATCGTCCTCTGCCGCCTGCATGCTCGTCATCGCTCAACACCCCCACATTCAGGTCGCCTCTTAACAGCCTCTCTATCAGGGGTCAGACAAAAGGCGAGCCCTGAGCTGCTCCAGATGACTGCGTAAATGGTGCTGTTAGCTATTCGGAGCAAATGGAAAAAAACGACCGTGTTTCATGTTTCTTTGTTGGTTGTGTCTATAGACCGGAGATATGAGTGCTATCTCTAATAGCAGGAGATGAGAGGAGAGAGGAGGAGGGAGACCAGATGATAACCTGCATTGCAGATTTTTCTCTTCCTGTAAGTACTTGGTGCAAAATTAGCAAACCTTGCATCAGGCGCTTCCTTGGGTGGTGGGAATTACACCACATGGGAGAGACAGATAGCGGACAGGTGCAGACTTGTTGGCAAACTAAACGTGGGGTTTTCCTGGCCACGTGACAAGGAAGTGGCTTCTCAGCTGGCAGAGTGTTTCAGTTTGTGGCTCAGTTTTGCATCAGCCTCTCTCGCCCGAGCAGGTTAGAAGTAAGCCAGGTTTAAAATTCCCCTGTTTTCTGCGTGCATGCGCGTGTGTGCGTGTGTGTGTGAGAGAGTTCATAGATGCGTGGTGGTACACAGGCTCAGCAATAAGCTGTGCAACAGCCAGGCATTTCTCAGAAATCGAACCCACACTTTTACAGGAAGTGAACAGAGGCTGCATAAGTCAAACCAACAATTTCCTTTAAAAAAAAAAAAAAAAACGCTGCTGATGCTAAACCTGGGCACAAGTCCGTACGCAAGAATGAAGATTCTGATCATGACAAAACCAAACCAAAACAAAACTAGCAGAATGCGTGTTCAACACTTGGCTCCTCCTACCCAGCTCGCCCCAGCCAATCACAACCCAGTTGCTATGCTTGAGAAACACACAGAGACAGAGAGCACGAGAGAGAGAGAGAGAGGACTTCCCACAACGTTTGACCTCACTGCCACTCTCTACCAGAGAACAGAAACAAACAAAAAAGGTAGAGAAGTGAAAACGTCAAAGAGCAAAGGGACAGGCCGAGACACGAGGGACGAAAATTGAAGACACTTCTTCCGACGAACCTGCTTCCAGGAACGACTGGAATTTTTTTAAATTCCTGTTTGATAACTTCTGCTCAGAGCCTTGAGGTTTCCTGGTTTGCACAGCATGTTCTTGTAATCAAGGACCCGAGCAGATTCGGTTCCCGAGCATGATAATTCACAAGTCCAAACTGGGTGAGAAATGGAAACAAATCTCCAAGAGGCCACAAAACAAACACAGATTTTTTAAAAAATCTGGTGTCAAAGCGTTTGCATAAACAGACATGTCTCCAATATAAAACTCGCAGCTAGCGTTAATCAGATACAGGATGAAGTGGCGTGTAGAACGAGCCATGCTGTGCTCAGTGCTGCATGGGTTAAACGTGCGTAAAACTCTCTCCACCCGTTTGCAAATAGTCTGGAGACTTTCTAAAGACACACAGGAGCCTAGTCCAACTCGGGTTACACCAAACGCCCCCTGGAAAAACATTTCACTACACACACGCCACCTACTGGTTCTCCATCACCTGTTGTTATCCGTCCCGTTTCATTGATTCTCGCGCATGTCAAAAGGCGCAACCATTCCAATACACACCAATATATTGCGATCCATAAACAGATATTAAAACTCCTCCGACGATATGAATGTAGAGAGGTCATATCTGATCACCCTCCTGTAGCTGATAGCTTATTTATCTAACCCCAGCCCTGAATGTTTGTGTCCTGAATTCAAAAACTTTCCAGCCAGCCATAAATCCGAGCCTTGACCGCACAGACAAGCTTCTGTCTCACCAATAGGAGCCAGCTGTTCAGCTGACACCACCCGTGCTCGTCCAATAGCGTGGCGGGAGGGGACTGGATGATAAGAGTGGCATTGTAAAAACATTCAGCTTATCTATTCAAAAGCAACAAAGCAGGACTTATCTGCTCATAACCTTCCTAATAACGCATGTTTTGCCAGGCACACACACACACACACACACACACACACGTTTACATTCACATACCGGTGTGAGGAGCTCGGGAGTAGAGATGGGTGAGCTGTCGCTGTTCAGCTTGATTCCGCTGCCAAGGTCGAAATCACAAATTTTCACTGGTGAAATCTGAAAGCGAAAGAATCGACATCAGGAACCCGTCACGCGTCTTGACTGCATGGGCTGTCGGTCATGCTTATGATTATTCGCGTTCTCTCGACAGTAAGTCTATACTTCTGCTCTCATTCAAGACTTGTTGAAGATCAAAAACAAACAAACAAACAAACAAACAAACAAAAAAAAAACCCAGACTCACCCTGTCTTTATGTTCGCATAAGATGTTTTCAGGCTTGAGGTCTCTGTGGGCCATCCCTAGAAAACACACACGGGGGTCCGTGAGTTTAGATACGAAATTGGTTCTCTGGGGTTTTTGGAAGGAGGATGACAAAAGCGCAACAGAGTAAAAGTATGTTTCCAATACACTGGTGTTGCCAAGAGCTGCTATAAATAGATCATCATACGAATGTCCTCCAGGCGAAGACAAAACATGAGACGTTTTGCCTTCTCAGCGAGCTTCTCCGAAACATCTTTCAAGGAAGTGATACGTGATCAGGCTACGATTTGATATCCCATCCTCCAGCACCGTAGCTACCTCTCCCCCTACCGTTATCAGCATCTTGCTTGATTCCTAAACGGACTATTCCTGGTAAGGAACTTCTACTATAATTACACTATATAAGTATAGACAGTGATGTCATTCTGGAAATGAACCCGGTCACCTTTGTTGTGCAGAAAGTCCAGAGCGCTCGCGATGTCCTGCACCACAATACTCGCTTCCTGTTCACTGAAGTGTCTCCTTCTGTGAATATGAGCCAAAACAGAGCCTGGAGAAGGCAAAAACACACACACACAGCCATTAACACCTCTATCATCATGTAATAGACTGATCAGAGGTCATTCTGTTACACACAAGATCAATTTACTCCAGCAGCAGCGCCATTTTCCTTTTACATACCTCCCCTCAGCTTCTCAAACACCAGGTAAAACTTATCCTCCTCCTCAAAAAACTCAACAAGCTCCAGGATGTTTCTGCAGGGAGACAGAATAAAGGGCTTCAGCACTTACAGCCATACAATAAGCCAGGTTTCTAAAAGCATACGCTCAGAGAATATACTACTACTACTACACAGAGTCAGGTCACGGGTCATGTGCATTACACTGTGCAAATCGTGGCTCCAATTCTCCTGTATAATATCATAAACCTTATAATATTTTACAAAGCCTGGTTAATTAAGTTACGCCTCAGTTTGCAGTGGTAATGTTTTTACAGCACGTTACCTGTGGCCCTGGCACTGATACAGCATCTCCACCTCCCTGAACACACGGCTTCGACTGTGTCCTGGTCTCTTCTCTATGATCTACACAAAAAAAAAAAAAAAAAAGCCATTATGGTAGGATCAGAGTTTAACATTTTGTAGTTTTCCCTCTTCTTCACATGATCATTTGAACGTCTCTGCGACAGCTGCGAATGTCACCTTGCGTACCTAAATATACCCTAACCCATATTCCAGGCTGAGGAGCCCCATGACATTGCAAACACAAAGCCTTCACGATGTCCATGGGTCAAATTCCATCGACAGCAAAGGCACATCAAAATCAGAAGGAGCTAAATTGAGCCTGGAGGTTATGGAGAGCTGAAATTGGCTGTTGGCAGTAAATTACTCTCCCTCTCCCAGGCCCCCCATCAACCCCCTTCGCCATGATGGACGTGACTGGATTAGTGGTGCTAGCGAGAGAGAAGCAGCACACAATGTAGGTCCTGGATTAGAGCCTGGGATAAAGGCCAGCTCTGCATTCCCCTACGAACCACAGCGCGCCTGAGTCAGCAACCTCTGAACAGAAGGCACACAGACCCGTGCTAACCAAAGCGACTACTGATCTGAAGGACCTTAGATGTGGGGAGTGAAATCCATCAGGCCTTCCTTCTTGGTTTTCCCCGTTCAGGGTTATAAAAAGTCACGTGAGGAATTTTATACCACTCCGCTGCTGAATTCGCAATTCTGACCGGTTCGGAAGGCATTGATTAATTTTCTATAACTGGAATTCGGACGTTAGTGCTGACTGTAATTCAAATGTGTGGGTTTGTTCCAACATCGTCATGGTCTCTATAGTAGCAACTCGTTCAGGGAAACTTCTACAACTGCATAACTGAAACTTAATAAAAAATCTTTTATAATCAGAAGTCTCCAGTCTCAGTATCTTTTGTCATTATATTCAGGAACCGACACGTTTCACAGACGTTCCATACCATTAAATGTGACTACAAAGTCCTTGACAACTTGCTGTTGTAAAAGAAGAATCGCACACATCAGGAAGTGCTGTTATTGTAAAATAGCTTGCAGGTGGCGACAGAGTCAACGCGTCGCGGTAGGCTGCGTCGCGGTAGGCTGCATCGCACCTCTGTGTTGTTGCTTATTTCCCTTTAATGTCACACCGCGATGTTTCCTTCCTTACTTAGTGGCTGGACAGCACCATAAATCCTCACAGTAACCTAGGATGGTTGCCCTAATGGAGCTAGACTGAGTGTAAAATAAGCCAGGCCTTTAAACATGTCGCCCAGCAGTGCAACCACCGAAACCCTGCACGACCAAAAGGAAGGAGGAGGTGCAACTCAGGAAGGCTGGCTAGCGGGCTGTTTTCGCTCAGTTCTTTTGTTCAGACTCGGATACCGACACCAACCCCCCTTGATGCCCCAACCCCAGGGAGGGGGTGGGGAGACCATGACATCTGGTCTCAATTTACAGCCCCCCCCGGACAACAAAGCCCTGCACATAGGCAGTGTTGCAGAAGCAAGCATGTAGCCTGTTTTCCAGTTTTCTGCAACACCATCAATTATATTACACTCTGGTCATGGCGGCTGCATGAACCCTTTTACGTATAAAGTCTTTTTTATCTTGTAAACAGAACTTTCTAGCACGTTCTCTCCTTGCTAGCACGTGCCCATGAAAATCAAAACAACCACAGCATTTCTCAATGCTTCACTTCCTCAAAGTGTGTTTAACGAGGAAAAGAAAAAAGAAAAGAAAAAGAAAAGAAAAGAAAAAAAAATCACGAGGTATTACGCCTCCAGGACATAACGTTTACTCTTGAGGCCACGCCTTACATCCTCGTACAGTTTGTGATCAAGAAAGCGAGTAAACGTTTCAGGACGCAAGCTCAGACCGCCCTTCCTCCAGTTCTTCCTCCATTGGTGTGTGTTTTGGCAGACATACCAGAACAGAACACAATGTTCCCGCCACTGCCTGGCTCCCTGGCCAATAGGAGCGCAGACTGGAGGAGGATGTGACCCTCCCAGCGTTCCGATTGGCCGGCTTAACAAATGATCTAACAAAAACAGCTTCTTTGCTGAGCCAGCACTGAATGCACTGAACAGTTCAGCACCAACATCCTCTTTTTCTAAACACAGCCCGACAAGGGTACGACAACGATCGCGGGGCTGCCTATCGCGTCCGTTTAATCCCGACTAATATTTAACTTTCAGGGTTAGATAACGCTCACAATCTAGGAATAACACGCGGCACCTGGAAACACCTCGATGTCCCTGCTGTTGAGTACAACAAACCAACTCAAACACTGAGCTCGTTAGATTTCGAGCGGCTTTACAGGAACACGGATGTGGATTTATATTTGTAATTAACAGGTCAGAGGCGACGGAGATAAACAGCTTGCGCCCTGCAGGTTTACTGAAATGCAACACGCTCACAATAACAACCTGCAGTCGCGTGCAGACGGCGGCTCCGTTTCCAGTAACCTGTTTTATAAGTTCCTGGAAATGGCGCGATTGCAAAAGGGTAATCCCGTTCAAAACGCAGGAATCTACCCTGTTGACATGTACACCAATACGCATGCACTCTACCAGAGGGAGACAGGAGGTGCGTCTTACCTTCACAGCGTATTCCTTCTGTGTGATTTGGCTGATGCACGTTTGCACTTTTGCATAAGCCCCCTCTCCCAACACTTCGTCCTGCAGCTTATAGACATCTGAAATGTGAAAGGCAAAAGGGTAAACTCTGTTAACGGCAATGAATGCATGGAATGAATACAGTAGAAAACCAGGCAGCCGTGACCGTATCAGCATGTAGTGCATGAATCAACAATCACAAGCGCAGCATGATTAAATACCGCAAGATTATGTAAATAAAGAGAACACGAGCAAAAAGAACCTGACGCACGCCGTTACACTCACCCTCAAACCGTCCCGAGAAGCTGTCCGTCGCCCGGCACCTCTTTTTCTTCTTGTTTCGCTTCTTGGCGTCAGGTATGTCGATCGGCTGGCTGGACGGCATGTCTTCATGTCGGGAAGAGAAAAAAGAGAAAACGGTCATACGGGAAGGAACGAAGACGCTGATCGTCTCTTTGAAGCGGGCTCAAAGCACTGGCAGATGGGAGGCCGAGGATTAACTATAAAGCGACTTGGGCTCCGACTCTTTACTGTAAACAACCCGGCTGGGCGTGTGTCCCACATCACAGGAATACTTCCACAAAATGACAGTACGTCCGTCTGATGTGGTTCTGGAAGCAGATAATCATCGGCAAGCCAAAAAAAGACCTTAAGCACCGACACGGCTTTACGTAATCGCTGGTTTAACGTCGCGGATGTAAAGCCACTAACCCGAGGCATGTTTTAGACAAGTGCAAAGACGTCAGCGAGGGCTTCTTACTCACCGGGGCGACTGGAGCGATCGAAATTGAAGGCGGGATCAAGATGGCGGGATCCGGTTTTGGAGAATTCGTCCGTCTCGAATGGATTTTGCCCCTGAAATGAATAAACGTTAACTCCGATCAAAAGAAAGAAAGTGCACGGATGTGTTTACGCTTCTCGTGATATGGACTGTAATTAATGTATAATTGTTAGAAAATTGGTCGTTAATAACCAGTGTATAAACGGCTGCGTTTTCTGAAACGCGTCGAGGCAAGTTGACACAATCACAAACGTCTCTGCGCTTAGGAAGCGGAATCGGCGGCGCGTGCCAACGCACCTTGAAAGAGCGATGGAATCCGTTTACGGCTGCGATCTTGTTCTGAACCATTTTGCTTCCTGATTCGGTGACTTCTTCCCGATCGGATCAGAGGCTGCCGGCAACAACGGTTGGCTTAGCCGGAGCGATGAGTCTCACTTTGCTAATCCGATGTCTGGTGACTGCAGTGCTTTTAACGGGAGACCTGGGGAAAAAAATAAAAATAAAAAATTCGTTTTAAATCATACGTTATTCAAAGCATATACAGAACATCGATCGTGCCTACAACGAGACAGCTGAGATCTTAAAGTCAAAACAGCAAGGGGCAAAAATAAGTTCCTGTCAGCGTGCCAACATGGCAGCGAAGTGATGCAGAGTGCCAAGAATAATCCCCATCCTACCTGGAATAAACAATACTCAATCAATAAACTGTACCATGCAAAAACACAAATCTGCGTCCCTCTCTCTCTCACACACACATCCATGTGCTGACTTCACATTTAACATTTACCCCATGAATAAAAGTCATGCATGACCAACACCTAAATAAACATCCTCCCTGCATGCTTCCCATTCTCAGGGAGATCACATATTTCCAGTACAATTCCCAAGTCTGGAAAAATGAATTCCATCAAGCGTCTGGCTTTTTCCATGCCTGCATAATCCTAGACGAAGATGTGCGTATTAGCTAAATAAGCAAAGAATACTTATAAAATGTTAAGCTTCTGTTGGATTTATTACTGGCCTGTTAGCTTAACCTGATCAGTGTTTGAGGGAACATTCTGGAAAATGACTGGAAAAATCGTCCAAGTGCATTAGCATTAGCATTACACGACGGTGCTAGAAAAGATGTGTAATAAAAACACCATTCTAATCATAATTATTACAGAAATACACACACCTATATTAGAACAATGCGTGTCGTTATGTCAATTAACAGCTATTATTTTATTACTGAATAATGTAAAAGACCACTCAGTCAGAGTTCAACGTAAATACGATAATATGTCCTGGAGCCGAATCCCTAATTCAACGCTTAGTGCACTATATGGGCTGCGAAGGCCATTATTTTATCCTCGAGCTAGTGCACTTGCTCATGGATTCGATATCGATTTGGGATTACGCCCATTTCTAGACGTCCGTTAGCTACCGTTGGAGAAAGATAACTCGGAAAAAAAAACCGAAAGACTTGCCCTTGAATTGTAGATTTCACAAATTCAAAATACACATCGCTTAATAAAAAACACACACACAAAAAAAATAACATTCAGAAACGACACAAATGACTAACTTTGCGCTGTGCACGAGCGTGATTCGATATTGCGCTATTGTTTCCACAGGCAAGTGCTTCAAATGTTAAATAGCAAAACACTGCAAATGCTATATAAGATATAAATTAAAACAGTAATAAAAAAGCAGTAGTACGTGCTCACCCCGTTGATTTTGAGTTTAAAGCTCCAGTCTGGTTGCCGTTGTGCGACCCCTCTGACTTGATGGTGTCCTACTGTGTGAAAGCTACAAAGAGCTGCGCGATTGACTTTATATAACTTCGCTGTCATTTTTAACCCCGCCCCCTTTTCACAGCAAACCACGCCCATCGGTTAAAAAACACACACACACACACACACACACACACACACACACGCGCGCACACAAACACAGTGACGTTTTCTGCTTTAGGGCGGATTTCAAACTGCCTTTGTCTCCAACAAAACCAACAAAAACAGTCCTAAATGTTATGAAACATATATAATGAGTAACCAAAAGTACAATCCATTTTTTCCCCTCTCAAACTCAAACTTAAACGTACGGTAAATGTGCACTTCCGCTATTGCTTACAGTAAGCAGAGCTCGTGCATGATGCAAGTTTCTGTAATAACCCAAATTGCTGTCATCCTTCCATCCAAACCATGATGAGTGAGCACACGGTCAGTTTGAGAGAAACTGAGTCATGATGCCATTCAAATAACACTTAATTATAACTGCTCTCAGATATAGAAAGTCTTTTCTAAAATCAAATTAGTAACATGCTATAAATGCTTCGTTAAAGGTGCAATAGTCGATTTTTTTTTTTTTTTACTCCTTACTGGTATAAATAACATGGAAGATATGTAGAACATGATGAAAAAAATCGATTAAGCCAGGGTGTTCATGTATTAAGTTATAAACCCGTGCAAAAAACCCGTTTGTTAAACTGACTTCCGGTCCAGAACACTTGATAGTGTTCGTATAAATCTATACTTTACTGAGACAGTAGCTTGGGCTGTCACAGCTAGCACAGTTGCCAGAGCAACAATAAACAAGGAATGCATCACAGGCTGTAGGCGTGGCTAGCATGTGGCTCGATCACAGTTGTTGTGGTCTGCGTAACCACAACACGCAACTACATCTCAGGGACGTGCAGGTTAGGCACGGCGCAGGCCCGACGTGGAAGCACAAACCGGCCCACAGACAAACCAACAACGTCAGTCCTGTTCCACGCAGCCCCCAGAAACCCGACACATGCCCCGACACATGGCCCAGACCACCACCCACACGCCACCAACAAACTCAACAGAAGACACACACCCACCAGACTGCTCCACCCTGGCGAGGGGCTAGGATCAATGACCCCGGCATCGTCTCCAGGCGGTTCACCGGGGCACCCTCCCCTTTTTGCCATTTTTTCCTCTTGTCTTTTTTTTCCCCCCAGACTCTGGTTCCTTCGAGGAGAAAGGCGAAACGAAAAGGAAAAAAAAAAAAAGAGCTTGACAACTCTTAGCGGCGGATCACTCGGCTCGTGCGTCGATGAAGAACGCAGCCAGCTGCGAGAACTAATGTGAATTGCAGGACACATTGATCATCGACACTTCGGACGCACATAAGCCTCCTGTCATCATTTTATAGACACTCAACGTCCAACATAGATCTTGGGGGCGGTGCATCATGACCATGCTTGGGAATCAATCAAATGTCAAAACTTCCAAGCTGTCAGATACCTAATCTTGAAAAGAAAACAACTAATCTGACCAAAATCACCTTTAATTATTAGAGGCTTTTCTGAAATGAGACCAAAAACTAAGTGAAATCTAAGCCAAACTTACATGCCCATAACCACAAGCCAATATATTATAGATCTGTGTAAATGCTTCCATATCCTTAGATTTGTTATCTAGCTTTCACAAGCTGGTACTTCACTACAGGTAATAAAAATGTTCAAACTGCGTAGCAGTGAAAACAAATTATAAGAAAATATCAGCACAAATATTTGGATTTGGCCTTCTGAATATAAATATACTCTCATAGTATTAGCCAGTTTACAATACATCTGTCCACCAAACAAAAAAAAACAAAACAAAAACAGTCCCACCGAGTCCATTTTGTTTGTTTGTTTCGTTCAATCCTGCCTACGTTTCGCTTACCACTTGGTAATCCAATCATCATACTTTGTCCTGTGGAGTTCCTCAAGGTTTAACTTTGGGACCGACACTATTTTATCCTCCAGTTAGCCTGTATTATTTAGATACAATAAATACAACACAGCTCCATATGTCTCTAAGTCCTGACAATCCTAGGCCTTTTATTGATTGTTTAAAGCTGTTTATCGGCTAAATAATGATAACCAGTATCGCTGTTATTAGACTCCTTATCTAGGAAGGTTAAAAATTGTTTTGAAAGCCTCGGAGTTATTTTTGATAGCGGACCCTACTTTAATAGCGAGAAATGCTTTTTGTCGACTCGTCTGGATTACTGAAATGCTCCTTCATCTGGTTTACCAGAGAGCTCTGTTACTATATCACAGAGCATCCAAAATGCTGTGAATAAGGAATCGCATTACACCTAGTCCCAAACAGCTACAGTGGGTGCCTCTTGTAATCATCTTTTGTTTTTAGTACACGTCAAAGATCCATTATATAACAAAGTGCACTGAGATCCAAGAACGATGTCCTGGAGTAAACCTTATGTGTATTCATGTGACAGATTATACGGTGACCTGTGCTTCTAGGAAGTGTAGCTTGGAACTCACTCTCGCACCTTCTGGACCCTGGAACATTTTACAGTTTGCTGAGCAAGAACGAGTGAGGCGGTACACACTCTCACAACAGTGCTAATGAAATACCTCGGTGTCGTGATGCTCGTTCTTCGAAAGAGCTGTTCGAAGAAAAAAATCACATCTGTGTGAAAGTTAAACGTGCGCCATGCATTCGTTTGGCCGTGTTTTCGGTTGTTTGCGCGCTGTGTGTGTGTTTTGGTAGGAAGCATGAAATTGAATCAGTCAGAGAAAGTGCAGCATGCTTCATGCTTCATGTGACTGTATGAAAGATGAGAGAAAGATCTCGAGGCTCTCTGCTTACAAGTGGCTTAGAGGGGTTTTTTTCCACCTCAAGCCGTCCAGCAAATCCTGCGTTCTCCCTCCCTTACCGTGTAAGGGCACTCTAAAGTGGAATCTTATGACTCTCTCTCTTTTACTCTCTCCTTTCCTCTCTCTCTCTCTCTCGCTCTCTCTCTCGCTCCCTCTCCCTCCCCTGACCTACAGACTCGCTTTTGAAAACAGAAGCAGATATTGCGAAAGCTTTGCCTGCTGCTCGGGGAGGGAGAAGCACATGATGCAATTCCTGCTGGTGTTGACAACAAGCCGTGTTCTGGGGGGTTACTCGCGGGCTAGGACCAGCATAACATCATAAAAAAGGGCCGATGGGGCAGTTCTGGCTCACCTGCGGCCTGGAATGTGTTTTCCAGAATCGATAGCAGCACACGCCCGGCTGACGTCTGTAACACAAACGTGGCCTCTGATTGGCCGGGACGTGTAGGTGTTTCATTGGGAGCTCCTACATGCATTGATGGTATGTGCATGCATACTTTAACGTACGCACCATCAGGGTAGGATAGTTACTTCATGTAAGAGAGGCTGGAATGCATGCGTCTTCACAGGTGTGTTCATATATACGGTTGAATCGGTACTTATTCCCAGGTGCATTGTGGGTGAGAACAGGACAGGGAAATGTAGAATGACTTTGAGGATTGACAGGAAGTCTAGTTTGGGATGTTTGGATGCAGGACACTGTGTTTCTTTACAAAATAGTCTACAACTGAAAATAAAATTAATTATGGGGAATGATTAATAACTCAATTCAATTAGGTTCAATTCAGTTCAATTCAATCGAACCAGCAACCTTTCATTCCCAAGCCCACATCTCTAGCCTTTAGGCCATGGCTGACAGGATTTAGATAATAGTGAAGTAAAAATCTTTCAAATAAAATTTTGGAATCGGTAAAAGAATTTTAAAAAGAATGTACAAATGCATACATTTTAAAATGTCACGTTCAAGCTTGACATCCTTCCTCTCGCGCGGGCACGACACACACCTAGCCAGAGTGACATTTACTAAAATGAAAGGTAAAGTGACAAGAGAGTGAGAAGAGAAAGAAAACACAATTGTCTGTGGGTTTTCTTTTTGCTAGTATTAGTATGGAAAGTGGAAGTTAAAGTGGCTATGATAGAAATCTAGCGAGCAAAACTAGTTTCAGTGATGTGTTCAAGCAGACCTGAATGTTACATGAGCTTCAAGAGAGACGTCTGCGAGTGTGTACGAGTGTGTGAGGGTGTGTACAAGTAGTGTTGGAACGTGGGTGTGTGTGCTCTTATTCTGTTACATCTGAATATTTTCCAAGCTGGCAGCTACTACGTACACACGATCAAGACTTATGGCCGCTTCTACGGGAGAACCTGAAGCTTTCCTAGAGTTGAACTCCACAGAAACACGAGCCTCTGCAGTCCAAGGCTTTAATCATTAATCCTAAACCTCCACCAAAATCAGAAACAGAACACACGCCTCCCTGCAGACCTGAATGACTCTGTGTTTGTGCTTCATACCGATCACTATTACTGAAAAAATCATTTGAATATGAAGCTACTGCATACGGTATTATAGTCTGTAGCAAATTTAGTGGAACACTACATGAATCTCCAAGCTAGGCTACACTACTGCACCGTCTGGGACCTAAATAAAGGTATAAAGATGTGCCCTTGAGGGTATAACTGCCGGAAAGTACCATTTTCCCCCAGAGTATGTGAGACGTGTATTGTTGTTGACACATATGGATCATGCATGTTATTGATTTGCAAATGTGGGTCGTTTCAGGACAGAGGTGTGTTCACACAGAGGTCACAGGTCACGCACAAGCACTAACGTGAAAGCGTTACGACAAAACCGAGGGATCAGATCTGATCAAAAAAATAACGCTTGTTATTTGTCCATATCATATCAGTATTTTGAATAATCGTTACTGATGAACTTCGTTCCTTCTGACATTTTTACCTGTCGTTTACACGTGTATTTAGCTCTGTCCAGTTGTGATCAGATCACCCAAGACGCATTTTGATACCAAGTGTAAACGGGGACATTCAGTAAGTAATTATGACATTGTCACGGCACTCAAAGATTGACAGAGTATACACCATCAAACTTACTCTTACTGATGGAGCTCTTTATGGTGTCTCGTGTTGTAATGTGTTAACTGCAACACCGTGATTCCGGACGAACCACTTTATTACATCTTAATGTGATGCAGGGGCGTCAGAAGCATTTTGAATGTGGGGGGACACACTGGCGGGGAGTCTGGTGGGGGGCCCAGAAATGTTTTTAATGAATTAGATGCCATTTCCTGCATTCTGGTGTATTTTTAACACGTTGTTAAACACCTAATTTTACCTACAAAAGTCACTGAATTCAATGACTATTTTAGAGACTCAACAGTAAGTCCTCATCCAACTAGTCCATATTCATCAGCCTGTGTTTAACTG
>JAQQZR010000039.1:2305382-2319023 GCA_030068235.1 Notoglanidium macrostoma | reverse complement strand
GGCTGTTTGTCTGTGTCGGCCCTGTGGTGGACTGGCGACCTGCCCAGGGTGTACCCCGCCTCTCACCCCAAGATGCTTTGATTGGCTCCAGCTTCTCCATGACCCGGACGGATAAAGCGCTATAGATAATGGATGGATGGATGGACAAAGCGAGCTCCATGAAGACATGGAGTGGAAGAACTTGTGAGTCCTGACCTCAACAACACTGAACACTTTGGGGAACTGTAACAGTTAAAAAAAAAATCTAGTGGAAAGCCTTTCTAGAAGAGTGGAGCTTGTTATAACAGAAAAGACGGAATAACTGCAATGGAAATTTCAACACTCCGCATACTCTCGGCCATGTAGAGTGTGTGAAATGAACAACTTTGCATACATCTTTTTTTTTTCTTTTTGAGGAACAGTTAAAGCTCACATTTTTGCTCAGTTGTATGAGTACATAATATAAGATGGGTGTAATGCATGTAGCATGGTGAATTGGTTTTTATTTTATTGGCTTATTAAATCTATTATAATAATAGCATATTGTTTATAGCCAAGGACACCAGGCAAACACATCAAAGGAAGAAAGACCATGTTCTAATAGTGAAGAAAATTTAACATTTTAATTTAAATAAAGGAAAAAAAAAAACAATAAAACAAACTAATATAATTAACGGAAAAAAAGAGCAATAAAGGAAAATGCATGTTTTTATAAAGTTATGAGATGGAATGCAAATCAGTCATTTGGGTGAGAATAAAAGGAAGAAGGAAACTGTGTTAAGGTGGGAAAAAAAATGTGATTATCTACTGAACAAATGATGTTAAACTGTTAAAACATTTATAAATGCAATACAAACCTTGGCATAAAACAATTCACAGACACTGTATTTGCATAGTTTATTAAAACTAACAACCCAGACCACCACCAGAAAACCAGAAAACCAGGAATTCACACACAAGTGTAAAAATATCGATTATAACATTTGACTGAGATTTTGAATTTGACCAAAATCCCAAATCGGCAACATTTCTTACATGAATTAAGAAACCTTTGTTATTGACCACCAAACAGCAGTAAACGACTTCATTTTGTTTTGCATCTTTACCACGTACCATAGCTGCAAAGTTCATGGAAAATGACAAAGACACGTAAGAGGATAGCAAGGCAATAATTCTTAGAAAGTAAAACTGCTTGACTTGCATCATTATGTCAAAGAGGATGTGATGATAATAATAATAATAATTAAAAAAAGCCTTCATGTGTTTCATCAACACAAAGTTTTGGCTCTGGCCCCAGCTCTGAAGCCCAGCGAGTCCTGTAACAGGCGATGAATCTGCACAGATTTCTGTATTTCTGTGCCTTCTCTCACACACATGATTGAACACATCAGGCTGTTGCTAATTCCTGGTGAAAAGACACTACACTTTCAGCGCTGAGGCTAATTCTCTGGTGTCGCTGCCTCTCCATTTGCCTCAGTGGGATCCTTCTTAGAAATGGAGTAATAGTAGGTCCTCATCTTCTCCTCCACTTTTACGAAGCCTGGCCTGTCCTCATACCTGCACAGAAGAGGAAGAATGCAAAATGACGTTCTTCTGTCTGAAACAAACTTTGCTAAAAATAAACCTCTCTGGGTAATTCCATGCAAAGGTCAACCTTACCCTGGAAAAATAATGCTGTGAGCACAAGGAGAAAATAAAATCCTATTAAACCACACCCTATGTCTATTTTCCCATGTATAACTGTTTCTTTAATAATGCCAAATATCTGTAATATGTAGTTACGTCTAAAAAGAGAAAAAACCTCTCACTGACAGGTCACATGACCAGAAATGTAAACTAATCTCACAGATGTTGGCGATACATGACTTTTAAAGTCACGCCTACGTCACTATAATCGTCCAATAATCATGTTCCAATCCTGTATTGCTGTCGATAAACAGGGTTTCGGGAAAAAAAACCTCTCACATCGTGGTTTGAAAATTGACAGTAAACAGGAAGTGACACAGATACAATAAGACTATATGACTATACCAAAAAAAAAAAAAAAAAGGAATAGATTCAAAATTTCCATGTATATACGTTCTACCCTGAGTATTTTTGCAACCATGGCAACAACTAAAATTACAGTATGATGAATACTACTACACCCATACACAGACACGCAATTACGGCCTTCTCTGCTAAATAAACTCCAAACTTCATACTTAAAAAAAAAATCCAGAACCGTATATAGACATGTGCGATCAGTTAAACACCAGGGCGAGTTTTGTTATTCGTGATTCTCATCAGTAACAAGCGTAATCCATTGTGCCTTACATTTAGTTACATGTAACGTCCATGAAACAAGTTCGTTCCTGTTCCCTAATGTTATAGCAGCTATAAACAGTCGTTCCCTCACCATCCCCTCTCTGTTTATTCTCTCTTGAAGGTGATAAAACAAAAGAACCTCCCAGCTTGACACCGCAAACCGTAAACAACTCTGTTCTGAAGATATCAAAGAAAGTGTAGCTTCACAAACTGACATTTTTTAATCTGTATATGTAGACCCTGCACTGTACATGTCCCTGTTTAACCGGTTACTATAGAAACGCTAATGTATCAGCTATCATACATCTGTTGTACATCAGAATAATGAATTCAGACGTTCCGCGCTATGAAGAATTGTAATGAATGACACTAGTGGATTCGCACGGTTTTTTTTTTGGCTCATTCATAACACTTCCATTGCAAAGTAATAACAGCATTATTATTTCTATGTTACAAGCTAATGAAGCTCACGTACTTGAATGTCCAGCATTCTTTCATCAGCTCGTACATGGGCTCCGGGCAGCCAGGTGGATTGTCCATGCGGTTGCCGCTCTGGATGAAGCTGATCACCTCGGGACCTTTCATTTTCTGCAAATGATTTAAAAAAAAGTTTCTGATGTTTGCAAGCATTATTATTGTTACTTAACAATTCAGCTACCAAAATATAAACCTCCTGGAACGAGACTATCAAAAAAAGGAGAAACATTTTAAAAATCAGGCAAAATTTTAATAAAGCATTTGTATATGAAACAGACATACATACACGTCAAGACGATTTACACAATTTTACAGTGGGGGCAAAATACATCCGAGAGGATCCAAAAGCTGTTCCAGAAGGTACGAATAAATTGAATGCAGTTATAGGATGATTTACAAGTTATTAAAGAATATTTCTATCACATTGTTACAGCAGTCATACCCCTCCCCACCACCAGAGGTCTCTGCCTGCTGAATACTAATGCAGTTCCTCAATAACGTCCAGTTGCACTTCATGTTCTCACCATATTCATACACATAAACATGAAATCCTTTATATCATTGCAAAGCCTTGCCATCTGCCTGGTTCAGGTCATTCTGAGTGATGTTGTTTGGATTATTCTGAACTCGCTTTGTTTAATATTTATGATTTATCCTTCAGTTTCTCTGTCCAATATTATACCCAAAACGGGAGATGCAAACCTTTAATCTGATATCATTTCAATTTCCTCAACAACATAATTGACCATCGTTGATCATTGTGATAATGCTGGTATCTGCGACATCTTGTTGACGTATGTAAAATTTTATGAAATACGTCTTCATTTTGTCCAGGGGTGTACAAACTTTTGCATTCAACTATCGAGTGTGTTTTTTAATAGACATGTTAACAGCATTGCTCTTAGCCTTCAAGAGCTTATCAAAACAACGTGGTAAAACGTAGTGAACTTTTTTTCCTGTAGCATACCAGCGTGTTGTTTATTAAGGGCAAACCAAATACGGTCATCATTATTCCATGCAGGGGTCAGAGAAGGATAAAGATGAAACCAGGAAACCAGAGCATGAAAACAAGACTCAGACTTGGACATACAGATGCACAATAAGACTTCACACCGGGACTGAGACACAACAGACAGACTAATCATGAACTAACAAAAAACAGGTGCACACAATCACTAAACGAGCATGAACATGAACACATGGAACTTACCGTCACGGCAACTGGAATACGAAGGGGGAATCCCTTAATGTGTTTTTTTTAATCTTCAGATTTCCTTATAGTAGTAGATAATCACAATCTTAGTATAAATACCTTGTAAGGTTTTCCTCCGTAGGAAAACGCCTCCCACATGGTAATCCCAAAGCTCCACACATCGCCTTTATTGGAGAACTTGTGGTAGTTGATGCACTCTGGAGCGTACCATTTTAGAGGCCATTTGCCTAATGTGCGTGCCTACACACACACACACACACACACACACAAACTAAATTTTTTTCCACCCACACACTGCTCTTTGTGGTGTATGAAGTTGCAAAACATCTCAGTATCATTATCGTGCTCACTGCAACATACAGTAATGCTAAATTATGTTCAGCATGCTACGACGTGCACACCTTGTAATAGTTATCGTCTGCGCCGAGCGCCTTGGAGAGGCCGAAGTCACTGATCTTGGCGTAATGCTGGTTGACCAGCAGCACGTTTCGAGCTGCCAGATCTCTGTGCACGAAGTTCTTGTCCTCTAAATACTTCATCCCCAACGAGACCTGGTGCATCAGCTCCACCACGTTATCCACCGGCACCTGATCTCTGACAAAACACACGCACACGCACACGAGTTTAACACTACAATATTTAGATTTTACACAGTTGTTGATATTACACCATGAATAAGCATGAAAGTAAACCTAGCCACGATTATTGATGTAATAATGCTGAGTTGATCCACTTAACCATTCTTTACTCTTGTAACTAAGTAGCAGAGTAGATGGCGTTCCCAAGCGGAATTTTGCTCAAGGTTTTGGGAAAGCTGGAACCGGTTTGATCGGAAGTATTGTGCATTTTACTTAAAGGTTATTCAGTTAACTCAAAAGCACCAGCTCGTCCTCACTTCCTGCTGGAGAGGAACTTGTTGAGCGGCCCGGCCGGTGCCATTTCCATCACCAGCATGAGTGCCTCCGCCTGGCACAAGCCGATCATGCGCACTATGTAGGGGTTATCCAGCTGGTGCATGATCTCGGCCTCACGCATCATCTCGTCCTTCACCGCCTTCTCGTTCTCACTCTTCAGAATCTTGATGGCGACGTCGATGTGTTTGCTGAGAAAGAGAAAGTGCAGATAAACACCGGGTACCGTGTTCATCTTTCTAAAAGCACTAGCGTTCACAGATCTCACCTCTTCATCTTGTAGACGCCTTTCTTCACGCAGCCGAAGTTTCCCGATCCAAGCTCCACCTCGTCCACCATCAGCTTATCACGCTTGATGGAGAGCGTCTTCTCCTGGAGCTCCTTGGGATCGGCGTACGGGCTGACGAACTCATCGCTGTCCATCGGCAGGACCTGACGGTTCATCGGAGTATTACTCGCTCCAGGGACTGGAAATAATATCAGTAATATCGATTAATGTCAAGAAATACAAATGGCACCATGAATAAAATTCAACCGCCAAGTATAAGAGGAAGACTAGAAAATGGGAAGATGACTGAGGAGAAGCAAAATATAAATAAGAAGGGTTTTTTTTAAAGCAGAAGGAGTAAAAAGGGAAAAAGAAGAAAGAGAAAGAAGATTAAAAAAAGAGAGAAAGGGGAGAGGACATAAGGAAACGGGGGGGGGGAAAGGGAGAAGGAAAAGAAAATAAACGAGTAGAGATCGAGAAGGAGGAGAAGGTGGAAGTGTAAGAAAGAGAAAGGGAAGAGAAAAGATGATGGAAGAGGTGAAGGAAAAAAAAACCGGGGACGAGGAAGAAGAAGAACAATTAGAAGAAGAAAAAGTTAAGGATGACAAGAAAAAAACAAGAAGACGTAAGAGAAGAATAGAAACTATAAAAACTACAGAAACATGTTAGAAGATTAATATGAAGCTGATAAACTGATTTGCAGCTGCATTACTGTTATAGAAAATGAACCAACTCTTTCTGACCAATCAGAATCCAGAATCCATCAGCGCTGTGGTTTAACACTGACATACATTTCAGAAGATGGTTTTGAGTTACATGCAGCATCATTTCATCACGAGTCCTGCCAAGTTTTTACAGTAAACGTTGCGTTAACACACACTCACCTTCAGGGGGCGGTGTGTAGCCATTAGTTCTGGCTCTCCTCTGGAAAAACGAGAGCGAGAGCGAAAGCGAGATGGTTTAAGACAAAACACATACACAGATGAATTTTGCGCATCTTTAATTTATGGTAAGATCATAGGAAGAGATAAATGTGATATGTACCGATGCAGGCACGGCCGGAGTCTCTGAAGAGAAAAACAGACACAAACAGAGACAGAGACACATGTTTAAATAACTTATAAACCATAACACATGGCAGTGATTCCTCAAGCCCACTCCTGCCAACAGCAGTGTTTGTGTTTTTCGTGTTCTTGAACTCATCAGAAAATTAGCAAGACCTTCATGACCTGCTTCAGGCATCGCTTACCACCCGAGGGAGATTAAATAAGCGTAAAGAGGAGGCAGGAGAGAGAGAGAGAGAGAGAGAGAGAGAGAGAGGAGGAAGAAGCAATAACAGGGTGAGAAAGAGAGGGAGAAGAGGAGATGGAGAAGGAGGGGTGAAAGGAGGAGAAGAAAGTGGCGTGTATGGCGAGAAAGTGGAGGAAATGGAGGAGAAAAAGAAGAAGTAGAAAAAGAAGAGTAGGGTGCGAAAAAGAAAAAAGGAGGAAAAGAGGAGATGGAGATGATGATAGGGAAATAGGAGGTGAAGAGGGGTACACGGAGGAGTAGAAGAAGTCAGAGTAGAAGGAGGAGGAATAGATGGAGATGGAGAAGGAGGACGAAAACAAGGCTGGGCGGGAGAAGACACGGAAGGAGGAAGAGGTGAAGAAATTGAAAGGTATGAAGAAAGAGTAAGATGAGAAAATGGCGAAGGAGGAGAAAGAGGAGTAGCCAGAGGACGGATTGAAGAAGAAGAAGTACAAGAAGGAAGGGGAGAAGAAGATGGAGGAGGAGAAGGTTAAGAGGAAAAGGAGGGGCTAAAAGAACAAGGATAAGAGTAGATCGGACAGATGAAGAAAACAAAAGCAGAAGGAAAGGAAGGAAGGAGAGGGGGAAAGGGGGAACGAGGAGACTGTTAAGAGGAAAAGGAAGTGCAAGAGGAGAATAAAAGATGGATAGTGATAAAGAGAAAACAAGGAGGAGGTGATGAGGTAATGATGAGGAGTTGAAGGAGAAGAGAAAGAACGAGCACAAGGGTGATGAAAATGAAAGATGAAGAAAGAGTAGAGAGAGAAAAAGAAGGAGAGGGAGGATGAAGGATGAACAGCAGGATGAGAAGAGATAAAAAGAGGCGTATGATGAGAAGGAAGGGAGGAGGAGGAAAAGAAAAACAGGGAAGATAGGATTGGATGATGAACGAAGAAGAAGAAGTTAAGGAGATGGAAAAAAGGAAAGGAAGAAGAGGAATGATGAGTTGAAGGTGAAGGAGGAACATTTAGTAGAGGAAGAGGAAGGAATATGATTGTTCATCTAGTCTTGCATCTTCATAAGATTTCTTGTGATTGTACAGCAGGTTAGTGACGCGAACGAGCGCCTGAGGATGATTTCGAGGAAAACCTACAGCTTTATCACTGAAAGCGCCTTTTCTTCCACCATGACAAGGTAGCAGCTCGTCTGAAACGTGTGTGTCGAACTCGCTTGCACTTCAAAGACACGTGCTGCTCAAAAGCTCCGCCATTTTCCTCAGTGTCTCGTAGAAATGTATAAAACTATACATTAACCGTGTGGCGGAGGACTCATGAGTCTCTCCGCACAACACTTTTAAAAGAATTCAGTTTAAATAATCCTTGATAAATTCTCACTTTTCATGGATCGTTTTTATTCATGTTTCACGTTCCATCCTACACGGAAACACGTAATATTTTGGCATTATGAAAGAGCCCTAAAGAGGTCTTTATTCTTCTGAATATATTTCTTCATATATATATATATATATATATATACAGTATATATTTCAGAAATTGACATGACAGCTGACATATTTGATGTGTTTTTTTAATGCATGTTTCGCAAAATTCCCCCCGAAACTCGAGTCAGTTTTATAGTTTGTGAGATACAGCGATTGAAAAATGTGATAAACCGCTAATATATATATTATATTATATATATTACATATATATATATATATATATATATATATATTCCGATTTAACGTCTCTTGTGCTGTGTTTGAACATCGTGACGTGTATCTGGACACGTGAATGTGTTGTTCTTACGGCTTGCGTTGTTCTGGTTCACGCAGGATTCCCGCAGTAACGTGACCAGACCGTCAGGCTTCATTTTCAGATACTCTACCAGCTGGAACAGTCAAAACAGCCGTCAACGTCAGTTCTAGTCTCACTGTATAGAACTGCAGCGTCACGCTGAAGCTCTAGATGAATAGAAAATGCGTTTTTCATGCGGCGTTCCTGCACTGACCTGCCACACGGTGTCAAACTTGGTTCCTTCTGGCATGGAGTATTTGCCGGATTTATCGTGAAGGATCTGGTAATGGTACACGGTTTTTCCATACATCACCGACAAGGCGAAGGTGCCCGACTCCTCTCGTTCTCTCACTCTGCAGAGAGGAAAAACATCCTGTGTGGCAACCCGCACCTCTGTACTTCACACACACAATTTATTACAAACATCTATAAATAGTACAAAAGCATGTTTTCAGCTAAACGTCACTGCTGTGATATGGTTAGAGAGAGCTTCTGTCGCACGCATTAATAACGTTCTTTATTAATCAGCGCTGTTGAGTTCTCGATCCAGCACTCTGATCTGGTCTCGTTTCTATAGTAACAGCACGCACCGCACAGGGACTTCCACGGTGCACGCTTTATATGAAGGCGTGTCATTTTTGATTTGTTGACGTTTTCTGTAAGGAGACGTTTATCTTCAGAAGGAAGGAGTCTCCCGATTCAGTCAGCGGTAAAGCCGGAACGTTGAACTTTTCCGAACAGCCGCCGTGTTATTCTTTACCATGAGTGCTGGGTTTTTTTTTTCCATCGTAGTGAATTCAGGAATGAAAGAAATGTTACGAGGACGTTCTAAAAACGGAAGTGAAAACTGGTGAAATGTAACTACAATTGGATAAAAATGTATGTGATGGATTAATGAACAAAAAGTTGAAATGATTGGCAAATTGTTGTATCAAAAATAATTATAATAATAATAATAATAATCAACTTCTCGATGGTAGCAGTGACTCCACGTCGCTTCGACATTGATTACTTTCCTACAACGGCACAGCGGAGAGTGTTTTATTCTCCACGTAACATGTTTATAAACTGTAGTGATGTATTAAAGAAGGCGTTTATTGTAATATCGAAACACTGAGACTAACAATAATGATTTTAAAAGCTCGTGCATGTTTAAGCGCCGTATGTATCGTTGCACGCTTTCACGCGAGTGAAAGTTTCCGACTGTGCATCATGAACGCAGCTCGGGTTTCGCTACTTTTTCCACGACTAATTATAGCTCGTCGCGTCTTCCCTCACGCTGAGACGTTCTCGTTTCTAATTTAATCAATCAATATGGCTTATACACAAACACACGTACGCCACGTATACAAGGTTGCAATCAAGAGTGTGTTTATTTTCCTTACTTTTTACGAAAAGGAATAATCGATAAGATAAATCAGAAAACGTCCTGGTAGCAGTTAGTCATTTTATAAATTGTTTTACTGTATCTTTTTTTTTTAATGATTTTTTAATGTTTGATTCCTTTAATATTCAAGTTATTTATTCTTATCTGAATCTATCGCAAGGTTTTGATGTTTGAGCTCATATTTGGCTGCAGACTTTATCCTTTTACTCCTCGTTAATCGTATTAATTATAGGGTTAAAGTGTTAATGAGCGTTTTTTTTTCTTTTTTTTTTTTTTTTTTTAAAGACATGAGATTTTTTTTAAAGTATTAGCTTTGGCAGCACTGTGTAAGCGTTATATGAACGACTCGACCAGCTCACACCCATGACTGCTTTCTGTACATTAAATGTTAACAGTCTGGCTGTAAAGGATCTAAATTTGAAGGAAGGCTGCCTTACAGGAACTTTCCGTCTGGCTGAGAGCCCGAGTAGAGTCGCCTCTCTCCTTCCTGACGAGGCACTTTGCTGTGGTACCAGGGCATCTTCTCATGGGCCGTGGTGGCGATCAGCTTCTCTAACTGAGGAGCCTGACTGATTACGGCCTGCTCCATGGCCTCGCCCTGAAAACACACACACACACACACACACACACACACACACACACAGTTTGTCATTTGGACAACCGATAATTTACAAATCTTTGCTTTCACTGTTCATAGTTATATTTAATGTCATGGAACATCCGTGAGATGCGTTAGTTCCTGTTATCACTCACATATAACAGTCGATACATTTATCGCTTTAACCACTTTTTCGCACTTCGGCATTCTCTGTCTCGCGACGCAGGAACGACGCAGCTTGTCACGTGACTGAGAAACCAGGAAGCGTAAACTCCTCGGCCCTGAACCCTCCTGACCGTTGCAAAGCGCTGACACTGCAGACTCCTTCCATAGATGTTAAGCCTCACATCACGTCACCACGTCGGCAATTATACGTTTTTCTTTCTCAGTCAACAACACTTTATTTCTGTTTATCGTCCGTCTTAGATTTACTCGGCACGTACGAGTATAGTGCATAATGCAAGACTGGATGTACGCACTGTTACTATAGAAACGCGATAAAGCGTTCGTGTTGCAGCAGGAATTATTGGTCAGAACTGCCGTTATAGAAAACGAAGTCAACCACACTGTGGTATCAGATAAGATAGCGCTGGCTCTGCTGTTAGAGGCGGATGATATCACTGATTTGGATGTTTTTTAGGTGGTTTTTTGTTTTGCATACCCGATTAGAATTTAATCATTTAATCATCATCACTATATCTGCGTATTTGGTTATCTTAGCAAGTTAAAATATCAAATTCACAAAGATATTCTAGCTCTGGATATTTTTACTCATTTCAATGATATTGACATAAGTTTCCTTATTTCAATGTAGAATCATGGTCAGAATAAATATTTAAACGTATCATTTCTTCTATAATAATCTCCTGATGAGAAATATTACATAACTTACACAATACAACCATAAGTATGTACACCCCTGACCATTGCACCGATACGTGGTTCTTCCGCAAACTGTTACCGCAAAGTCGGACGTATACAACTGTATAGAAAGTCTTGGTATGCCGAAGTGTTGCAGTTCACATCGCTGGAACTCACACCCGTTCCAGCACGATGATGCCCCTGTGCACGAAGCCTTCCAAAGATCTTGTCACGCAGATCTGACACAGATCCTACATAGAACAATTCAACATTTTCTGCTGCTTCGTTCCAGACAGTTAAACGTGTATGCCTTGAATCCTTACATTACTAAAGCTTCGACTTCGACTCACTCACCTCCAGGTTCCATGTATGCCGGACGTACTCGCGCAGCATGTTGTCCCTCAGGTTTTCGAAGACGCCGGGCCTGATGGGCGTGTCTGCCGAGCGGAGGCACGGCTTCCTGAGCATGCACACCAGGCCGTCTGAGTCCTTGCTGTAGAACTCGCAGAGCTCGGCTGGGCCGCAGTGGGACTTTCCACCCGCGATGCAGTACGTCCCGTTCAGCTGCTTCTCCACCGGGTAGTGATAAAACTCCAGGTTCCAGACGAGAGACAGCACGTATCCGCCCAGGCTCCGCAGACACTGACGCAGCAGGAAGAGGCCGTCACCCATCCCTGCCAGCTTCAGGTGCTGCTCGGCGTCCGAACGGCTGATGCTGCCGTAGAAGAAGGGCAGCTCGGCCGCGGGGTCGATCATGACCAAGCCGGGTCAGGAGCGTTCGTAGTCTAAAGGGAGAAAGACAAGATTTGTTCAGGCGTTTAGATGAGACTTACACTCTCATACACTCTCAAATAAGGGTCATTTTATCGTTTACGCTTTAAAGGTGCGGTACTACCCCAGCCACAAGGAAACATACGGTTTAGTAGCCTTTTCTGAGAAAGAAATTGTTTAGCCAAATTATGAAACGGTCAGAGAGAGAGAATTGGAAAAAAGAATTTACATCCGAGCCAGAATCTGTGCAATACGCAATGTCAGGGCTGAATCAGAGAAAGAGGGGGAAAAAAACCATGAGATGTTTATGAAAGAAAATAAAAAGAAAAGAGACAGAAAGCCATCAGTTTGATTCTGTTTCTCATAACTCCAGGAGTTACAGTGAAAGTTGCACTACAACTGTGGAATAACTAACTCACTAGCTCTCTCTGACTCACACACACTCACACACACACACACACACACACACACACTAAAATGTGCTGTTTTTCATGCTTCCTTTCCGTCCCGCAACTCTTTAGGACTGCAGCCAGATCACAGAATCATGCCTCTGTCATCCACAGCGCGTGTTATTCATGCGTTAGGTTGCAACCGTGTACGCCGATGTGTTGCTCTGCAATGTGCAGACGCTCTTTAGTGCTGATCTGAGACCTGCATCGCCACAACAGGAAGCTGACACACACACATCCTCCCCCTCCCCCTCCCCCCCCCCCCCCGCTAATCTCAACATCTCCTCATTCTCACAGGTGCTGACGTTTTCTCGAATGTTCCTCTGTGACACACAGATGCTTCGCTCCAAAACAGGACACGCTTTCTTATTGTCACTGCAATCAGAAGCCACTAAACTAAACTCGTTTATACCTCGAAAAAGAGGTCTAAAGTAAAGCCGTATATAATCAAGTTTTCCGTTCTTCCACAGATCCGTTCTGTTTTATTCCGATCAATTCTAAATGAAAGAATTAAAGGTGAGTCGTAAAGCGTTGCAAAAGGAACGAAGAAGGGCCGAAGCCCTTGCAAAAAAACGGTGCGCATGGCCGCACGTGCACTCGCAAGTTCTTGACAGTTTGCACGACTCGAGTAGTTACAAAGGTTGAAGTTATGGTTATTATATCTTTATTCATGGGAAATCAAAAGGAATACATCCAAACTACGCCGTTTGTTTAGATTTATGCCGCTCTATTAGTAGAAGAGGCTGGTTCAGGGATGCTTTTTTCTGTCCAGAGCCAAACTAGATAAACGTACGTTACACAGTATAACAGTGAACCAGTTAAAATTCAGTTAATGCACCTTAAAGGACCAGTAACGACTCCTCGTGCATCTACAAATATTACTGAAAATGTACTTGAATAATATAAACTAAAGCGGAAATAAACAAGACAACTACATCTGAGCATTAAAGTACAGGGAAACATCACAAATGAACTTTTCAAAACTTAAATACAAAAACGCTTTAGCTCTACGTGACACGTGCACGCTAATGTAAACCAATGAGCCGTACAATCCCATGGCTAATGCTAAGGATAACAATAACAATAGCATACAAAAAAAGCGGCTTTCAGAAAGTATCAACGTAGCCGACGGTTAGAAAAGTTGACAATCGAATTGTCGTGAGAAGATTCAATAAAATCGATATTATCTGGGACACTCCCGTCTGCGCACACATCCGCTTTAGTCCAGCGTCCATGTTTGACAGCTACCTGCTCAGGCTATTTGCATGTTTGCAAAGGATCACAGTGAACTCGAAGCAAGAGGAAAAAACGTTTGCTAATTTGAATGCAAGGTTCGAGTCTTAAATACCGGATCTGAGGAAGAATCAGAGGCTTTACAACTTGGACTGATCGAC
>JAQQZR010000039.1:2285505-2296022 GCA_030068235.1 Notoglanidium macrostoma | reverse complement strand
CTCCGGCCGCACGCGCGACTGCCTGCGCACCGGCCGCGCGCGCGCGCGCTCACGCAACAACGGGCGGGTGCGCGAGTGAGTGAGCGAGTTGAGTGTGCGCGCGCACGCGCGCGTGTGCGTTTTTTCTTCGCCCCCTTCTTTCCGAAAGCAGAGAAAAAAGAGCAAAGAGAGAGAAAAGGAGGAAAAAGAGCAACAGTGCAGCTCCACAGTGCTCTCCGCTCCACCGTGCGCTCTCTACAGCATGCGGCAGTGAACCGGGAGGACCGCGGGACTTTACACACACACACACACACACACACACACACACACACACACGGCACTGAGAGGAGACTTCTGCTGCACAGCTCGCGCTCACAGGTGGGGACTGAACGCGGTTATATCGTGCATGTTGTTTGAGTTGCATGCAGCTGGAGGACGCGAGGAAGCAGATTTTAGGTGCTGAGCTCTAAAAAGGAAAAGTGCATGACGTTTTCCAACCAACTGTTACAGTTTTAAGTCTCTGCTGTAGACTAAAGTGTAGCAATGTTAAATTTCCTGTAGCAAATTATTATTGTTATGGTTATTGATATTGATTTGTATCCATTTGCATAAGAAAATCAGTGCTATTTGAGTGAGACAGAAGACAAATCTGAAACAGTCATGACGTGGGAGCTGGGAGCTGCGGAAATTAAAGCGCAACTGCACTCCAAAATTACATTCTGCTAAAAAGCAACAAAACGCATGACCTGAAAGTGTATCATCTTCCATCTTAGCCTGGGATGCTCGAAATCTACACAAAAGCACTGTTCAGTTTTCCTGCTTCACACTGTTTCATTTAAAGTTTTGAGTTGACCTTAGACTTGTCACTGTGACGTCACTGTGCTCCCTAACAGTGCACGAGGAGGTTTATTTGATGGTGATTTTTCTATCAGGTTTAATAAACCTCTTGATTGTGGATGCCAGAGAGTGGAGGGAGGTCTCAAGTGTACACCTTTTGTACTTTTAATATCCTGCATGTGCAAATGTGGACAGGAAAGTGATTCGAGGTACATCATTTGATTTCCGAGTAAAGGAAAAGTCCCTTTTTTTTAAGTACTCTTATCTGTTTTTTCAAGAATATATCAACGACAAAGCTTGTCAACAATAGAAGATTTTCAAATGCTGTTTCTGGGGCAGTAGAAAACACCTAGAAAGACAGCTGTATGTATGTATTTGTATGCATTTGTCTTGTTGAGTGTCGTGTAAATGACAATGTGACGTACTGTCTCAAAAAATAGTTTGATGAAAGGGTCCGGTGTGATGACAGGAATAAAAGCTCTTGATGTTGCATTTCCCGTCTCACTTGTTTTCCATGATACAGAAGTGGAGGTGAGAACAGCATGGTGTCATTTTAACCCCTCGAAATATGCTTGATTTTATCAATGGCCTTGAGATGCCCTAATGAAAACTTTATTTATTTATTATTCATTCATCCATTTCGGCACATATGTAGCATGTGCAGCTGTTAGGATTTTATCAGAATCAGAATAAAGAAATGTTTTGTGATCTATAACATTTTAACTTGATTACAGAGTTATATTATAAAGCTGTACTTACGCTTAACTTCAGACCACCGGCTACAGTTTACAGTTTGAATGTTAGCTAGCTTCAATAACAAGTTAGCTACACCTAATTACTGACAAGTGATCCAAAAATCGTATCCACAAGTAACAGTTGAACCTTTTTACCACAACAGATATTTAACCTCAGTTCGTGTGACCACTAAAGATAGTAGCAGGAAGTTAGAAATCACAAGAATTTACCATAAATTACAGCTCGCAGTTTATTGTAACCATTGGACATCGAATACAGATGAAATGCAAATACTCCAGATTGGAAATTGTTGTTAGATCAGATCAGATTCACGCTTACTGACATTGCTCACTGCAAATACCTAGCTAACCAAATGACATTGGTTGCATTGTTAGTCCAAATCCTAAGCACTGAAATCATCCAAGAGAAGACTGATATGTTCAGAGGGTTCTCAGGATGCCGGCTAATAGCTGTCGTATAGCTTCCTAATACAGAGAATATGCATCTGAAATCATAAACACTTATGTAGTTCACTATATGACCATTGGCTATGATCGTAATTGAGAATCTTGTGCAACTGAAAAATTGGCATTCTGCAATCTGGCAAACAAATTATTGTAATGATCGGAATAGTTTTTTCTTTAGTTGAAAGGAAAAATCAGTATGACACAAGCCCTAGTCGCACGCTTCCTGTTTGTGATTATCATGTTATTATCATACCGAGCTGGACTTGACCTGACGCGCAGCACCGCTTGACATTTAGGAGGCTGTTAACTGTGGATCACTGCTCATATAACCTTTGAACTTGAAGTGGGGTGGCGTTCATGACTAACATAAATCTTCGGCAATCAGAAGAGTTGCAGAGAAATCCCATGATACTCTCTCTCTCTCGCGCTCTCTCGCTCTCTCTCTTTAGTCACATGGATGGCTGAGCAGGCAGACTCACTGGGTTGCATTTTGGAGAAAAAATCCTAGAATGTCAAAGCAAAGCAGGCTAATTCTGTCCAGCTTACGTCTGTTCACCAACTCGGTTCCCAGATGCCAGAGTGTGTTGACTTATCTATGGTTGATTGAGTTCATCATGTTGCGTCATGAGCCGTTTTAGCCAAGCTTGCATCAGTGGCCATGAACGCTTTGCGTTCTCCCGTGTAGGCTGTGTTTATTTGCGGAGACTGGAGACACCCCGAGGTCGATTTAGCCCAGCCTTTGTTCTCGGCATTAATGTTATCACCTCATCTGTTTCTGGCTTGCTCCACGCTCAGACCTCCTCGTTCCTGGAGACCCGAGCACGTTGTCTGCGGATAAGGTTTGTGTGTTCGTGGACGCCAGTGGCCTCTGGCCGTTCTCCATTTAATACCTCTTTCCTCGTTGTTGGCACGACGCTCTGTGATATGTTGTCCAAATAGGGAAATGGAGGACAGAAATTCCTGGAAAAGCGCAGAAATGTCCAGATCTATTTTCTTGCCAAGAGCGTGTTGTGGTAGAATAAGACTGGGAGACAGGATTTCAGCACAATGAAAATGAAAACCTGGAGAGACGGAGCTTAATTGTGTGTGCAGACGAGAGAGAGAGAGAGAGAGAAAGAGAGGGATTCACATCCTTTAGAGACTCCTGTGCAATGAGCAGTGTCGTATGGGTTTGATTAGTGAAGTCCACCAATGTTCGATGCCTTTGGGCTTGGACAGTTTTTATCAACTGTCCCGTACATCATTTCTCATCGCAGAAATAATACACGTACATATAATACTTTACATGTTTACCAGATCTACAGACAAGCCATACAGATATGATCTTGCCATCTGCATCCGTGTTTTTCCGAGCTGAAGCACTGGAACGTGTCTTCTTGAAAGTCGTCTCGAAACATTCCAAGTGCAATTGGAGTGCAGCGTTATGACAGATACGTACTAAAGGTCCAAAATAAGTACCCCTGATGCCGATCCACCAGTGATGAGGAAAAGTGCTTTTCTGATGTCGGGTCAGATGTTTCCTTTCCAGGATTATTTGAAAATGTCTGACTGACGTTGAAAAAGAAAACCCCTAAAAGAAGGCACTGGTTCATGGGTAAATTAGCAATACTCCATTTAACCTTTTTTTAAATGTATAATTTACTTTTAGCTACAGATGAGTTTTGTAGCTAAACATTAGCTATACAGTAACTGGTTCTAGTTGCTAGTTAATGAGCGATGAGTTAACGTTAGCACCAATGCATTATTGACAGTCCTTAGCTGAACTAGCCTTCAACTCCGGTTGTCTGTTTAATGTTAGCACTAATCAGATGCTGAATGCTATTTTTAGTTGAACTAAGTTCTGTTACATTTACAGCATTAAGCAGATGCCTGTATTCAAAGCTTTGTAGTCTAGATCAGAAACACAGTGGCTCAAATTAAAAGCATTTCAAAGAGTGCTGTTTCAAATCAAAAACATTTTTTGATAGCTAAACGCTATTGTGAGCAGTTGTTCTCAGTTGACCTAGCTACAGTGGTTCTTATCTAAACTTACTATTTAGCTACAATTAGCAGCTGATCTAAGCGATGGTTAATATTTCAACCTCTGATTTATGTTATTTTTTAACTGCCGAGTGGATGTACGAGCAGATGAGTGCTATGAAACGTCTCTTACGTCTCTACGTTCATGACGGAGAAGTTAGGGAAGGGTCTGATTAGAGGGGCCTTTGTTTGCAGGAAACGAGATGAGAAAATAAATGCCTTAATAAGAACCATTGGATATCTTACAGTGAGTCTTACACGCGCACAATAAAACAAGTCTCTAACAAGAAGAAATGAAACCAAAGGGACTTGTGCCAAATGGCAAGTCTCAGGAAAAGCCCTTGGAGTTTGGATAGAGGAAAGAAGAAGAGAAAGAGAAGAGAGGGGCCCACTGCAGTCCTTCAGCATTTGTAGTTGGTATAGCATCGGGGGTGGAGGGGGGGACAAAGACGTCTTAGTGTTTTAAGACTCCCTGCTGAACTGGGGCCATTTGACTTGCACTCAAAGGAAATGAGGGCAACCTTAAACCTGCATCCACCTCTTTTCCACCGCAAACTCGCCCCCTACACCGGCCCCTACACACACACACACACACACACACATCCTCAGTTAAAGCCCGAACACTCAGTGTTATATTGTGCTTTGAAGATAAAGGGAGATGTATTTTTTCCCCTCATGTGAGGTGAGAAAGGGATCTTTGTAAGCCGGGTTCGGTAAGTTGGAACACTGAAGGCAGTATTTTAAAGCGAGACATGTTAACACGGCAAGGCAGCTGAGCACAGCACCGTGCAGGAGTTTCAAATAACTTTCCAAAACAACGCTTTTTCCCAAAGCAGAGACAAATCACAGAGAAAAAAGGTTTATTTATTCTGGGCTTGGAGGTGCAAAGGCATGGGAATACACACACACACACACACACACACACACATCACATTGTTTGGACTATATGTTGCTCGTCAGGAATGGTTATCCCAGCTTGATGAAAGAGTGCATAAATACTTGTTCTCTTCCTTTCTTTCCCTGCATTTGTTCCCTTGAGCTTTGCTCCATCCCTCTCCTTCTAGTTTTCTCCCTTCTTTATTTTCACATCACAGGGCAACTCTTGCTCCTTCAATCCTATTTCCAAATTGTTTCCCATCTGCTCCTGATTACCTTTGGTTGCACTTGGTTCTCTGCCAGCCATCTGGGTTTCCATATTCTTTCCCTGTCTTTCTTTCTCTGTCTCCATGTCTTTCTTTATCTCTCCTCTCTTTTTCTCTTTCCTTCTCTCCATCCATGCTCTCATTCTGCCCTCCTTCAAACTGTGAGAAAGGATGGAGTAGAGGAGAAGCGAGACAGGGGGAAAAAAATGTCCAAGAAGGAGAAAAATTTAAAGTGAAAAAAAAAAAAAGACTGAGAAAGAGTTGGAGAATGGTAGTAGGCTTTTGGCAGCTGGTACAGAGGGAAAGGTAAAAATGATATATAGATACAGATAGACAAAGTATATACTTTATTGATCCTGTATGGGAAATTGCTTTGTTTTGTTATATCACATGTGACTGCAGCGTAAATCTCTATTATGATATGGCAACTGTCCAAGTCCGGATTACCAAAGACGAGGCAAACTATCTGATAGCGTTGTGTAATGTGTTCCAGTCGAGAGAAGTTTGAGGCTCCATGTGCAGGAGTCTTTTTACAACACATTGCCTTATTATACTGTCCAAAAAGGAAGAGGCGTGTAAGTGTTCAGTATTCATAGGACAGGAACCTCTGTTGGTGGGGAGGAGACGGAGCCTGAAGTGATGTGACAGAGTGGGAGACATTGCCCATGATGGCCATCAGTTTGGACACAGGTCTGCTTTCTAGCATCACTACTAGTGAGTTTAATGCTACAGGACTACGCAAATTCAGCCCGATTTTGTCATGGCCTACAAATGTCCAGCATCAGGCCCAAATATGACTGTTGGGAACGAGGAACGGAACTTATAGTGCGACGTAATTGAAGACAAGCAGTGTAGCATCTGGGACGTCCCACGGCGCCCAGACAAAAAGTCTATCATATCAGAATTTTTTGTATTTTCTTGCCAACTCCTCCAACTTGTTCCTTGATGTTCCTTCTGTAGCCATGATTGCAGATTTCTTGACCTTCCTCCCAACGGCACTTATGGACGTGAACGATGATTGGTCAGGGTCAAACTTATAGTGTTACCAGTCTCCCCACCAAGACACAGCAAGATGACATGGCCTAATATGACATGGTGACCATTGCGAAAGACAAAACTATCATGTAGTCTGATCCCAGCATAAGATCAGACCAAGTTTACACCCTCTTGATGCAATAAGTTTAATATGTTGGCCTCTCCACTTCTTATTACACCACAAGCAAGTGGCATTCATGGAGCAATGTACCACACATTTTAAAAGACCCGAGCCTCCACAAATGAATTGAAGGTTCTGCTTGTTTCTGTAGATGGCATCAATACTGATTGTATTTTTCAGGTGTGCATTTGTAGAAACTCATTTGGAAGACACTTTTATCCAAAGCAACTTACAAATGTGACTAGATAAAACTGAGCAGTTGAGGCCTTGCTCAAGGATCCAACAGTGGTCGTAGTTTAGGGTTTTGAACTTACAGTCATCCCATTAGGAGACCACAGCGTTAAGCACAGAGCCACCATCTTTGGTATGTTGATGTGAAAGCAGATAAATGTTGGAGGGGGTCCTCTTATTCTGAAGCTCACCACCAGTTTGCTGGTCATGGCTACCATGATATGCAGACGGTTCCTTTTACACCATCATTTTGCCTCGAGCGCTCAAGGACGGGTCTTGTGGTAGCTTGACAATGCTGAGCTTTGAACTCACAACCTTCCAATCATTGGCAAAAAACTTTAACCACTAAGCCACCAGGTCACTTGTCCACAAATCCTACGCGTCGTCTTAAACTGAGGACTAGGAGAATCACCTGAGCACTCCTACAGGTGACATAGCTTTCAAGTTCTGATGTGTGGAGGCTAAACAGGAAGAGAGAAAGTATGTTCAGCTGGGGTGCACCTGTAATCACTACCCGTTCAGACTGACGGGTATTTTGAATTCTCACAAATTACAGAGAGCTACACAGGTAGCCTTTGATCTCTGAAATCCTACGGGCACACACCTGCATTGCACCTAGTTTTACCTAACAGTTGTGACTGGATAGTGTTGAAATCACTGGATAAAGCATTATTCCCACATGGCAGCCAGTTATATTCAGGTGACGGCAGGCCTTCTTGCATTATCCGCAGCAAAATGGGGTTGAGGTACAAACTACACAGGTTCTAATAAACTATAGGTCAGGGGTTAACCAAAATCAGTCTTTCCAAACTTTATATATTGTCATTAAGGCCTGAACAAGAACAAGCCTTCAGGTCTCTATGGATGTATGATGGTACACCAGCATTGACCCTGATGCTGATGATAAATGGACTTCAGTATTCTTGAGACGACTGTTCAAATGGTGGAGACGGTGTAGAGTAGCCATTGAGAGTTGTGGAGGAGTGGGTGGTTGTGAGCTGAAAGCCTCCTCCCTGTCTCCCTTCATAAAGTCCCTTTTCTGGTTCTCCAAAGAACCTTTAGACTGTGTGTTGGGAATTGTAAGGCCCCTTGTGGAGTTTCTCAAATTGGCCAATTTTCATTAATAGCCCCTTTAGGTGGTGTGGTTTACCTTGTTGAGACTTTGGTGTGATTGTTAGGAAGTATCTAGAATGCTTTCATTGACACTGTTTCTAAATCCCTAGTCAAAGGCCAGCTATGAAGAATTTAGCTATTCATACACCAGGGCAGTTGTGGATTGTATTCCTCTAGCTCCTATCTTCAGTAACCTCTTCATCCTGGTCAGGATTGAGTAACTGTTCAGTGAAACTCTTTACTCTAAGTACTATTCGGACGGGATAAGATTTCCGGACATATATCTGTTAAGGATGTTTGTGGTAATTATGATTGATTTGCACTGGATGAGGCCAATATTTGGTTTTGGTTTGGTTTTGGCAGGAGACGATAGACAAGAACGCTTCCTGGAGTTTCTCCATACTAAAGAAAAAATCTTGCAAATCTTTCCCTTAGGATATAAAGGATTTTTCTTTTTTATTTTTATTTTTTACCAGCAAGTCAATTTAAATGGTATATACTGTATGTTGTTAGAGAGAGAGTTTAGGGCTTTGCTCAGTGGCCCAAAATTGGTGATGCTTTTCAATAGGCCAAAACTATAACCAAATGACTTTACCCATGCTGTTTAACAGTGTAGCCATGCTCATGCTGTTATATCTGCCTGTAGTGCTATGCAGTGTATTGGTGCTGATTGTGGCCTTGTTTGTCTTTTCTTCAGTGTCCTCAGCTCTACTGATTTCTCTCCCTGGCTGTGGGAAGTGGACATACAGGCGAGTCACGTGTCTTGCTGAGCTGCCTGGAAGTCGAACACATTCAACTTGCCTCCTCAAACAGACACGCACACACACACACACACACACACACACACATACCCGCACTCACACATTCGTGCCCGGCGCTGCTGCTGTCATGGCCCCAGAATTCAGTGCGTCACTCTGGTGAGCGGTGGGGCGAACCAGGCAGAAGACATGTTGGCACGGAGGGACGGGTACCGCACTGAAACTAGCTGTAGTAACCATGGAAACGGTGTGGAGGAGTTTGGCCTGTGTTGGGGTCATTGCCATGGTAACCGCTGGAGTGGGAACAAGCGCCTCTGCTCAGGAGGGTCAAGGTAATGCGTTTGTTGGAAACAACACTATCTCATTTATTTACAAACAAATAAAATGGCATAAATGGTGTAAAAAATTGTACTTAGTAATACAGTATTATCATTATTATTAAAATTTTCACTTTTTTTTGTTTGAGAAGTCAGCATACACATTCATCTATTTTAATATCGGGGACGGTGGGACTATAGGATCGGTCATGAAATGAAAATCTCCACCTTGTGTATCTTTGTGGCTGATTGCTAACTCACAAACCAAAATGTAAAAGGGTCGTACAATCATATCGAGCTTTCTGGCCAACTGTCACCACGTTGCTGCTTCAGGAACTACTATGTATTAAACTGCAATATGACACGTCGCCCCATCAAAAGTCGGCCGAGCACTTGTTATCAGCTGATGCTGCAGAAGTCAAAAACCGAGTTAGTTTGCAAAGTCTTCTAGTGATACTGATTCAGACCGGATGCCTGCGATGCGAAATCACTGACTGTGCAAAATTCCACTGAACATCACTGACTATGAAATGGCCTAAAAAAGAAATGTCTACCGTGAAACAAATTCAGTATGTTTATATTGAAATGTGATGTGTGTAATGATTCTGCCTCTAATTTGTTGATTGACGCTATATTTTCATCACAGGGGGCATTATTGCTGCTAGTGAAGTTACAATGGTGTTTAACAGGAGAAACATCTTCAGCAACAAAAAAAACACTGTGCGCTGTGTATTTATTTTCATCTAAATTTATTGTCATATCAATGAGAAATCCAACATATACAGCAACAAAAGTCGGATTGAAAGTCCAGAATGTAATGTGTTTATATTAATATTTACTTTAGTATCAATCAACACAGACATAGTATTTGGTTAAATCTAACATTGACTATATAGTCAATAGAAAGTAAACATGTCATAAACTCATATCCACTAATGCTAGCTAGCTAACTTGTTGCTAACAAAACACGCAGTTTCATTGACGTGTCCCTGTTTTAGACTACTTTGTAGCTGGAACGGGTCAAAAATTACTTGTGTAAACCGAGGGTGCATAGTATATAATATTTTCTGAAATAACATCTGGATCCTGTACCTGTAATAACACATTAAGCTGCATCATGGGAAACATTTTCAAGTAAAATTTGGTTTGTGCTAATTTAACCAAGTAAGGGAACAAATATGCACAGAGCAAAGTTGGCATTCGAGTTCTGTTTTTACTTCCATGCTCTTTGTCCTTTAAATAGCTAATGAGGTTAGCCATCCTGCTAGCAGCATTGTGTCATGTAGCGGTTAATAAAGAGCTGCACTGAGTATGTGTGCGTAACCTAAGGCTCAGACAGGCATTTCATGGTTTTATAACTTAAGCGTGAGATGGTTCCCCACGAGACGGACAAAAACAGAGACAGGATTGCACACGGAGTTATGAATAGGCTCGTTTGGAGCTGTGGACAGGAGTCCTGTGGTTATGGTGGCCTCCGTTCAAGAAAGAAAGACTTTCTAAACCTGACACGCAGATATGCGTACGCTCTTCCACGAGCCTGGGATCAGCCGTGACTGGATACAGCTGTTGGACATCTGAGAGAGAGCGAGAGAGAGAGAGAGAAAGAGAGAGAGCGAGAGAGAAAGAGAGAGAGAGAGAACGAGAGAGAGAGAGAGAGAGAGAGAGAGCGAGAGAGAAAGAGAGAGAGAGAGAGAACGAGAGAGAGAGAGCGAGAGAGAAAGAGAGAGAGAGAGAGAATGAGAGAGAGAGAGAACGAGAGAGAG
>JAQQZR010000039.1:2259647-2279921 GCA_030068235.1 Notoglanidium macrostoma | reverse complement strand
CTACTTCCAAAAATATTCAGCTTTGATATTAATGAGTTTTTTTGGGTTCATTGAGACCATGGTTGTTGTTCAATAATAAAATTATTCCTCAAAATTACAACTTGCCTAATAATTCTGCACTCCCTGTATGCCGAGGACAAGAACAGCACAAGTTGAGCGTGTCATTAGAGAACATCTAGAAATAGGCTAACTATACATATAGATTTATACCTGCTGTTATTCCACTGATCTCCTATTTGCTATTGTTCATCTCCAGCTGCATTCCTCTCCAAGATGGCTCACTATGAGATCGCCGTCCCGATCCGCGTTGGCCCTCGGGGCGAGTCGCTGCACGATGCCCGGGCCTCGGACAGGCACAGACGCCATCGGCGGAGCACCGAGACAAAACAGGAGATTCCTGAGCCGCAGCTTTATTACCAGCTGTCCACACCAAGCACAAGCCTCTTCCTGAACCTCACGCTGCAGAGCGGCCTGCTGTCCCGCAAGTTCCGCGTCGAGTACTGGAGGAAGGGCAGACTGGCGTGGAGTCACCCCTACTCATCCGGCTGCCAGTATGTGGGGCATCTGCAGTACCAACCCCAGTCTAGCACTGTGGCCCTCAGTAACTGCAATGGCCTGGTAAGATCTTGGAATCCCTGCAATCTTGCAGTATGTTTGTAAAAATATTCAGTCATCAAGCTAAGGCACTTGTGCTATCACATAGCATTATAATAACCCAAGCTAATCCGCTGTGATTTATCAAGAATAAGTCCTGCACCATTCAGTTGGTTGTCTTACATTCAACGTTTAGACCATTTTCTCCCCAATTTGGTCAGCTGCCAATTCCTACCAATTTCCTTGCACCCAGTGTTCCAGGATATCCTCCAAATACACCACAACCCAGACTAGAATGAAAAAATAAGGCCACCTCTTGTTGCTCCAGGATTAGTCCAACTCTCTTCTCTGACTGGCCTTTATGCTAGGTCTCGTTAGGGGTTTTTTTTTTTTTTTGGTTCGAAAATTTTAAAAGTAAAAAAAGCCGAATAGCAAATGAAAAAATACACAAAAGCCAATTTGACCGGTTGAAACTGAGTTGCATACATTCATGAAACATTTGATCTCTTGCCATTTTCACTCCTTAAATAGGATGTGTCTAAAACCTGGAGTTCAGTTTCCTGTCTTCTTATAGCGCCAGGGGAACCTAAAATTACCCTTCCGTTGAGTATACAGTTTCGAGGACACACCTGACTCCTTGCTAAGTGATCATGATTTGCGACCCCCCCACCTGGTATGACTCAAACCCCGCACACTACAGTTTGGGATCTACAGTGGGAACAAACCACACGGCTCCTGAAGTACCTAATAATTGGTACTTGGCTTTGAACCGGGTGTGCCGAGTGTGTTTAAAAACTAAAGCATCGCTTAATGTTTCCAAATCCGGTCCCAGGGGAACTCGGCACTTCACAACTTTCCACTTCGGCGTTTTCCCAGCTCCACCACAGCTCATTTGTTTCATTGAGACTCTGTATGCAGAGAGCGGATCGCGGGTTCTCTTCGACATCCTGCCAAATATGATTACCTTAGCCAGCTAGCTAGGTTGTGGACAATTAAATATGACTGTGACCTAAAACTCCCTCAGAAATTCAGACTGATTAGATCATGTTAGCTAGCTTACTAGCATTAGCAGTGAAAATATTAACTAATTGGCTAGGGTTAGTCGTGAAAATGACATTTTCTTTTAGCATATGAAAGACTTTGGTTCGACTAGGTCACGTTGGATCGCCGTCTGGCATTTGTCATAGCATTAGAATTGTAAAATTTGTACATTTCACGTAACAAAAATACCTCACAAATGCAGGCATGTCATATAGCTCATGTTAGCTAGCTGTCAGGCACTAGCAGCAAAGATTTTAAATTATTTCTATATGCTTGAAAAATCTTTCTAGTTAAGTCTTGTTAGCTAACATAAGCATAAAAATCAATATATTTAACAAATCTCTCATTTGATATTCTGATATTAACTAGCTGGGAAGTTAGCAATGAATATTGACTATTTGTAAAGATGACTTTTATTGATCTGCCCTTTATTTTATCAATATGTTTTTGAGGCATCATTATATTAAAATTATTTAAATTTGACGCTTAATATGTGTGCTTTACGATTCGCTCAGTCAGCCTTCGGTTTTATGGAGCCGGGAATAATAGCTTTTTGAGACCAAAAGGGGGCGATATAAAATCTATAGGCTCCATCTAGTGGTGCCTCCTTATATGACACTGACTACAGATAAACCTTCGCAATTAAGAGATGACGTTAGAAAATTTGATTTTAAGCCTACTTAAAATCCTCTTAAAGATAAATCCTCTTAATCATGTCTAGCATTAGCAATAAAGATTAGCATTAGCAGTAAAGATTGATTTGTGAATATGATTTGTGAAAGTTCCTCAGAAACTTTCTGTATAGATCATGTTAGCTAGCCACCTAGCTTTAGCATTTAAAACGATTAACATTTATGAACATGACATGAAATTGTCCGGCATTAACAGGCATGACCAGACCCATTCGTGGATAAGATTTTCTCCCTGTGTAGCTCATGTCAGCTAGCTGTCCCGCATTAGCAAGGAAGATTGTAAACAACTGTGAATATTCAGTCATAAATTCTATAGATAGCTGTACAGAATTAGCAAACATTTCTGAATGACTTTTAAATCCCTTAGAAATCCTCTCTATGTAACTCATGTTAGCCAGCGTTAGCATATCCTTGATTTTTCTGAAAAACCCCTGCTTAGCATAGCTGTCTAGCATTAGGAGTTTAGACTAAACATTTGTTAAAATATCCTCCGGCCTGTCTCTTTAGCTGATTTTACCAGGCTGGCTACATTTAGTAATGAAAATTGATTTCAGAAAATGACTTAAATGTTTTGTCTAGTTAGCTAAATAGCTTACTGCTGTTAGCAGTGACAGAAAAATCCTCTCAGAAATCCTGTCAGGTTGCTAGCTAGTTTGCTATATAGGCTCCCTGTATGCGTGTGCATATATCAGTGCCATAGACTTCCTTCTTCCTGTTTAAAGACTTTCCAAGTGGACTCAAAGACACTCAGACGTTTCTATCAATGAATGAAAAGATGCACCTTGCAGACGTTTGCTTACATCAGGTGTAGCTTTGTTTCTCTTTATGAAATGCTAGCCTAGCGCTAACAACAACATGAGACATGACCAGCACTTTTCATGTTGGAATCACTCAAGATGTCAGTTCAGATTGTCAGCAGCGCAGCTTCATCAGCCTGACAACACAAGGGCGCTTATTCTTCTCAGTTTTTTATGTGGTATTAAGGACATGTGGTATTAGTTACCGACCCTCCTATGCTCGAGTCTGCATGGTGATATGATGATCTTTTCCATCGTCCTCCTTCTCTTGTAAAGGAGAGATAGAGAGAGCACTTTTCTTGGGGGGGGGGGGGGGGATGTGATACATACAGCTGTTTCTGCGGCTTGGTTCCCAGTGCCAGCTGATTTATTACCCCATTCCACAAACAGGTGTTTTGGATCCTAATGATGGATTTGGTTTCGAGCAGCGTGCTGTGGCATGCTCATTACCGGCCCGCGCCAGCAACGCACCTGCGTAAACAAGAGAGTACAGAGCCAAGACTAATGCCTGCTTATTTACATGCACTTAGATCCACTTTCAGCTCTTAATGAGCGACTGAAAGAGAGACACCAGCTACTACTGACGGAGTGTCTTGGGAATCTACAGGATTGGTGGAAGCGGCCTTAGCTTGAACGTGGTTTCACAAGACTGGCTGATATGATGATAAAATACTGATATTGTGCTATTTTAGAAATTGTTTTTCTCCCCTAGCTAGCGTTCGTCGTCGTTGAATTCCGCAAGCAATGAGTTCCTCTTGCTCCGATTTATTTCTGAGATGTTTTAGCAGGTAATTTGTACCTCTAGGAAGATTGCAGAGGTTCCTGTGTGACAGTTTCACAGTGTGCTTTGCTACTTGCTTAATTGAACCCTGAAATACATCCCGATTGCTGTCAATCCATCTGTTCATTAGCGCGACAGCGTACGCTACGGACACATCACACAGTATCAACTGGTATCAAATCTTGGTATTGGAGCATTTCTTACAGGCAATGCAGGCGTGAGGTAACGGAGGGGACGTAAAGCTTATAAGAGGTCCGTCTTTAAGACGTGTCTCGTCTATATGGGATTCATTCGCAGGGTTGTTTGACCCCTTGTCTCTTGCAGCAGGGGGTGATCGTGGCTGGTGGAGAGGAATACCTCATTGAACCTTTGGTTTCTGCTGAAAACCAAACGCATGTGGATGGGAAAGAAGAGCGCCCCCATGTGGTGTACAAGAGATCGTCTCTACGGCATCTCTACATGGACCAGTCCTGTGGAGTCATCGGTAAGATATCAGTTCCTGTAGGTGTCGAAAAATGATAAGAATGTTAAGTCTGATTATTGACATGATGCTGTAAGAAACTCGGCGTAGCTATTGTTGCTGTCAGCCTTACAGAGTAAGGAATGTTTCTTTGTTTCAGATGAGAAACCAAGCAAAAGCTTCGATTGGTGGCAGAGAACGATTAAACCGCCGAACCAGATGGGTCGTGGCCAGCTGCCACTGAAGCGCTCGGTTAGTCACGAGCGCTACGTAGAGACACTGGTGGTGGCTGATAAGATGATGGTGTCATACCACGGGCGGCGTGACATCGAGCAGTACATTCTGGCTGTCATGAATGTTGTAAGTTTAAAATCTCCTGGTTCATGAAAACTAACTAGATTTGGTGATTTTATAGACTCCTTTACCGACTCAGGTCTAAGTCAAATAAGCCCCAGAGGCGACAGCGGTGAGAATAAACTTCCTAATTCGACATACGGAAGAATCCTTGAGAGGAACCAGACTCAAAATGGAAGCCATCTTCTTCTGGGTTACAGTGGATAGTGCGAGTATAAATTCCAGTAAAGAGGTGTAGAGAGAAACTGCTGAGTGCGTTTACAGGTTCAGTTTGAACAGATCGGGAATAAGAGTCCTGGGATGACAGTCTTTATGATTACAGCAGCAGCTACAATATCCAGGTCAGGTTAAACACGGAAGCAAGAGCGAGAACGATTTTTGAGCTCCTTTCGGGTATCCCCGTGCCAGCATCCATAGCAGCTATATTTTGAACTTAGCAGCTAATAAAATCTCTTTTTTTGAAAGAACGCTGTTCATCTTATTCAGACCTTAAGTGTAAAGTAGTATGTCTCTACTACATTGTTTTATGATTGGCCAGGTGATGAGCTGATTTGAATGAGTGTCCGAGCAGAAACATTTTAAATGTCATTGCTGAGGTCTGCTACATCGTGAACTATAATGGTGCAGTTTTTATAACAGACTTGTGAAAAGCTTCAAGTGGCAGATTTTATAGCGAGGGCAGGCAGCGACCTTTTACGTATCACGGAGGTGTAAAGACAGAGAGATGGAGAGAAAAGGAGAGACAGCATGCGAGAAAGCGAGACAGACAGATGGCTCTTTTTAAAGACTGGTCTTTGCTTGTTTCCCTGGAGGTCAGGTTGCCAAACTGTTCCAGGATTCTAGCCTGGGGAACGCAGTGAACATTGTGGTGACTCGACTGATCCTACTGATGGAGGACCAGGTAAATCACGCACGCAAGCACCATAATTCAGTTCCATGAAGGATTGAACAATGAAAAAATGTTTTGAATAATAATGTGCTAGACAAATTGCCAGTACTGATAACATTGTAGATAGCGTTAGGATGACTAATCAACGTCAAGATTCAGTTCATTCTGATTACAGGGAATGCTGGAAGATTTACGATATGTTCAAACGTATACGAATACAACAAATACACACCTTCCTTCAGCGCTCCTTCATAGGCTCCGCCCTCGATATTCATGGACACGCGTTTCTTAAGTGATACCGAACCCCACCCCTTCACCCAAGTTCACGATCACTGTTACCTGACCATCACACCTATATGTGGTTCTTCCGCAAAGGACTAATGAAAGCTATGTAGCTATTAGTTAAACATTAATGAGACTTGGACATGAGATTAAGCACCAGCAATTGTGTAGTAAAGAATTTCAAAAGTGTCGTGATCAGCAGGCACTCCATGGGACAAACTCGGAGAAAAGAACTCGGACTCGGATTAGTACATTCCCTGGTGTTTATGCCTCACTCAAAGAGCTTCTTGTTTGTTAATTCGCGGATTTAGTGTCCTTCCTGTGCTGAGTCGCTCCAGAGAGTCGCTGTGAGTCTCGCGTGTTTTCTGTTCCGCCATACGGCCGTGCACTCGTGACTGCAGTCGCTGTTGATTGGGATGTGCGTAAAAACCGATGAATAAACGCATTAAGACATTTACGTATGGCGACAGGATGACAGGCTGGGCTGTGCTGAAGCTGTTCTCTCTCTCTCTCTCTCACGCTCTCTCTCTCTCTCGCAGTTGAATGCAAACTGCTGGAGTCGTGAACCTGTCAGGTTGCGTATATGTGCCTTTAGCGTTGAGACATGAGAAGGGAAACACGTAGAGCCAGAAACACACAGCAGCACAGTCATTTATTCAATAATGTCTCCAAGTTATATTACGTAAGGAATAAAAGAGCCGCGCATGTGCTGTTACAGGAAACTAAACCAAGAGGGTGGTGTGATAAAGCGTTACTGCTGCTACTACGGTGGATTATTTTCCAGTACCAGCACACCCAAAGTGTTTTCTGCCTCTTATAACACAGCAGTTTGCACTAACACTGACATTTGTTTTATTGATTAAATAATGTGTCATACTTTTCGACCCATATATATTGTAGTTACGTTTAATGTTGTGGAATGTCCAAGAAATAAGCAATTACTTACATTATATCAGTCACGTTACAGCAGTTCAACCGTCATTTCATCACCAGCCTCTCATTTTCCCCCGTTTTCTAAGTTAATAAAGCAAAACGCATGTTCGAAAGAAACCGCAAAACTTAACTCCTCTCCTCTGTCTCGAAGTTTCACCGTCTTCCCAATAAGTGTTACAAACCGCTGACACTGGGGACTCCTTCCATAAATGTAAAAGAAACATAACATTTTAATATCGACAATCACACACATTTATTATCTGTTTGTCTGGAGTGTCTGAATGAGCTGTTACCGTAGAAACCATCACGTATTAGAACGGGTGTATGAATATAAAGCTGTGATTTGTAATTGAACTGCTGTCAGAGCTGCTGTTATAGAAAGTTAATCAACACCTTCTGACCAATCAGAAACCGGAATGGTATATATATTGGGGGCATTTCAGGGACAGACACACATGCACACTTGCTAACACTCCACCTGCCGACTCAGCCTCACTAAGAGCACAGGAGCAGACAGCAGGGAATTATGGGGCAGATGATTATGGGTTATGTCAGTGTGTGCATTCCCAGGTTACGAGTGTGACCGAACACTGACCAGTAAAACTACTGACCAGTAAAACTGCCAGGGAGGAATGATGGTGAGATAGAGAGACAGGAAGAGAGAGAGACAGAGAAAGAGACACACAGAAAGAGAGAGACACACAGAAAGAGAGAGAGAGACAGAAAGAGAGAGAGAGACAGAAAGAAAGAGAGAGACAGAAAGAAAGAGAGAGACACACAGAAAGAGAGAGAGAGACAGAGAGACTGAAAGAGAGAGACAAAAAGAGAGAGAGAGACAGAAAGAGAGACACAAACAGAGAGAGAGAGACAGAGAGACTGAAAGAGAGAGAGAGACAGAAAGAGAGAGAGACAGAGAGAGAGACACAGAGAGAGAGAGAGACAGAAAGACACACACAGAGAAAGAGAGAGAGAGAGACAGAAAGAGAGAGAGACACACACACAGAAAGATAGAGAGAGAGAGAGACAGACAGAAAGAGCGAGCGAGAGACAGAGCGAGACACACAAACAGAGAGAGAGAGACAGAAGGATAGAGAGAGAGAGAGAGAAAGAGCAAGAGAGAGACACAGAGTGAGACTCACAGAAAGAGAGAGACAGAAAGATAGGGAGAGAGAAAGAGACAGACAGAAATAGCGAGAGAGAGACACAGAGAGAGACACACAGAAAGAGAGAGAAAGAGAGAGATAGAAAGATAGAGAAAGAGAGAGAGACAGAAAGAGTGAGAGAGAGACAGAGTGAGACACACAGAAAGAGAGAGAGACAGAAAGAGAGAGAGAGAGAGAGACACACACAGAAAGAGAAAGAGAGAGAGAGAGAGAGAGCTGTGAACGTGTTAATGTTTTTGGAGCCAAAGACAGAAATGTCATGACCCATTCATGACTGTGTAGATATGATAATGTCACGAGCTAAATATACAGCATTGACTTTAATATAATATTATGTATCTGCAGCTGTGTGAAGTTCCTGGTCTGGTCATATCATTTCTTATATCGCAGATAGAGTTCTCATTTTCTCTACAGGAAAATCCTCACACATTTCTTCAGGCTCTCATGTCAGGACTGTGTTCAGTAGAAATGACTGATTACATTATTCTCACATGCGACCTAAATCTGCCGTGTCACACCGGAACGCAACGCATGAATAACACCTCGCAAAAGTCAACATATGCTCGGTAAACAGAAAAAAATGACAGAGGACTGTATAACAAATATAAGACCATTAAGTTCATTTCTAGACACATTTTCTGATTTTAAGCCTAAAACGATTCTAATTATTCTAATGGCAGATGATTTTGCTTTTAAGACTAAGACGACTTCAGGCTTGAAGTGAGGAAACAAAATGTCTAGGAGTAAGCTTAATAATTTTAGATTTGTTTTAAAACAACCTATCATGCATCGGGTCATTCCAGTCCACTAATGTGATTGGACGAGGAGTGCTTATATTTAGTACAACCGTGTGTCCACTTGTCCATGTTCGTGACATAACAATCCCGTTTGTAGGAACAGTCCCGACGAAAAGGCTACATAACTCACGTCACGGCACTCTTGCCTGTGCGATATTGCTTACATAAAGAGCTGAATATTCCTATATTCAAGATATTTTTATTCGCCAAGATGCCTTTTTTCAGTCAACTGTCATTAATGTCAACGTACGCCGTGATTCCATTTGATTGTATTAATCATTAAGAACAAAAACATAACATAAATGTGTTAATTAACGTGTCCGTGATGCTACTGCCGGTTTATTAATGTTGAAATTTGTAGTTTGTTCATGTTAACTAATGAGATAAGATGCGTGAACCTTCACCGTGCTTTGCGTCCTTTTCGTTTTATCCGCAGCCGACTCTGGAGATCAACCACCATGCGGGGAAGTCTTTAGACAGTTTCTGCAAGTGGCAGAAATCCATCCAGCAGAGCAACGGTCACGGCAACGCCATCCCCGAGAACGGCATCGCGCCTCACGACACGGCCGTCCTCATCACGAGGTCAGAACTCAACACACACACACACACACACACACACACACACACACACACAGGGTAGGAGCCGAACTGTTAACTGGTTAACTAAATATTCGTTTTCTCACATATTTCAATTTGTGCCAAAGGGGAGTTTGAATCTGTTTATCTCAGTTTGGCAAAAAACCCCACTCTGCACTCATACACACACACACACACACCAGCACAGCTGTCTGAAATCTTGTTGCGTTTAGCCAAGCCTAAGGGAGAGGTCCAGCATGGAAATACTCAAGCATCAGGGATGGAGTCATTTAGGACAACAAGCGATTTACAGAAAACAGTCCTTCAGCTTTGATACTGTATGCGCCTGTGTTTGCGTGTGTGTTTTATCTAAAGAACGGGAATGTGTCTGGGAAAGAGTGCCGTTAGCGTTCCTCACTTCCTGTTATTGTCCTGTCTGGGAGATGAGCTTCAGGACATTGTACAGTCTTAACCCTTGCTTTGCTCCGCATGCTTGTTTCAGGTTTTGTTTATGTTCTGTTGTGCTCTAGATATGACATCTGCATCTACAAGAACAAGCCGTGCGGGACGCTGGGTAAGACTCAGCGCAGAACGCCGACAGACTCTTGTTCTGCTTCAATTCCATCACGAGTTCCTTCATTCATATATATGTGTATATAAAAACGCACACAACTTCACCTTCACTCCAAATGTCGTCGATCGTGCCGGACGTGTTTGCTGTGCGGCGTTGTCCTTAGCGCTTGCGGTGCTAGGCTAATCTGGCTAGCCAATAATCAAAGACACGTCAAGTCATTTTCCATAAATGTTTGCTCAGTTATCTATATTCTTGCTTTACTAGCCTGTTAATCAAATGAAACATTCATTCATTCAGTCGGTCATCTACGGTAAGCAGTTATCCCGGATCCGGAACCTATCCCATGAACCACGCGCAGCTGCTTTGAAGTACATGATTTAAATAGATTGATTTTTAAATAGCTCTTGCAGTCTTAGGTGGAACTATATAACCAGCCGCATCACTTCCTGTACCGATGGAGGAGTTTATGAGCCTACAGTGCGTTTACCGAATTAAAAATGTCACCACTGGTGGTCCAGAATAACTGGTGGTCGCTTTGCGTAAGGTTACAGCGCTCAGGTACACGATGAAGCGTTGTTGTTCGTGTTTATCAATGACAGCAAGTCAGACTTTGTGTGAAACCGACTCCTGTTGCAAGTGAGCTGCATCAGTTTAAAAGGCGCAAACATCGAACAGCAAACATACCCTGGCTGATTAACTGCATTTGGGAACTCAGGGAGCGAGTAGCAGGTCATGATTTATTTCAGATCAGCACTATGTAATCTTATGACTAATCCCTCAGTTATGTATAATAATGTAATTGTACTAAAAAGTAGAGCATGTTATGTTGGTCACAGTTGAAACTTTGTAGGAAGAGTGTAACGCTGCAAAAGCTTCAGTAGCCTCTGTGTGTGTGTGTGTGTGTGTGTGTGTGTGTGTGTGTGTCAGGCCTGGCCCCGGTTGGTGGAATGTGTGAGCCGGAGAGAAGCTGCAGTATAAATGAAGACATCGGTCTGGCCACGGCGTTCACCATCGCTCATGAGATTGGACACACGTGAGTCTCGTCTCCCAACAGCATTTTTGTTCCTCCTTTCCGCTTTTCTGGCTCTTCCTCGTGCCAACTCTCTCCCCTCGTCGTCCCCGCTCAGAGCTCAGTCTCTAGTGAACACTTTGTTCCGGTGCATCGAGGAGATCCGTGACCGGTGTGCGCTGATTTACTGACCCCGACAGGTCCGACGCGGAGACGTTCTAAAGCTGACGCGAAATCTCAGACGGGTTGTAGCGGAGCCCGCAACATAGTACTGAGCAAGTGTTAACACACCTTCAACAACCTTCGTACCTTTTCAACTGTCACGTGGATTACAAATATGAGGGAGTGGCTTATTCTACATGAACTCGCTTAGGCTTATGGCCAAACAAAATATCGGATATTTGCTCCCTGGCAAACGTGACTCGTTTTTGAATTCGGCCCAAGTCTGATCCTGAAGCACTCTCTGTACAATGTTGATGATAATAATAATAATAATAATAATTAAATGAACCTAATTAACCGTCAGCCATTTTTATTTATAGCGAAGTAACTCATTACCTGTGTAAACGTAACAGCTTCACCTACAACCATCTCCCTGTTGGGGAGTAGTGTGTGTGTGTGTGTGTGTGTGTTTTAGAGAATTGTAGTATTTGTTGGTGAACGTTGAAGTTTGACAGAGAATGTTGTTGGGTTAAGATATGATTCTGGAAATGAGTGTGGCTTGCAGCCCGAGCCTTCTCCGTCTCCTTCTAAACATACACCCTGTTTGTGATTGGAAGAAGGTGCTGCCTCCCTGCTCAATCACTCAGTCACGATCTTCCTCACTTTCCAGCCAAGATTTGAGCCTTTTTGTGTTTGCCTGGTGGCCTTGCATTCCTCCATGCCTGTGTTATTGCAGTGTAATCGGTTTTCGCCGGGCTCTGAGCTTTTCACAGGTGGGAAAGTCATTAGCGAGCGGCTCCTAATGCAGCGGCCAGCTTTAGAGCCACTGAGCCCTGGGGACTGTCTAGACAAGGGGGCATATGCATATAAGATTACATAGGGTTGCTGAAGTGTGTGTGTGTGTGTGTGTGTGTGTGTTTAATCAGGTCTGTCAATTAAAGACAAAATTTGTGCCAACCAAAAATATGTCCACCCATGTAGACATCATCTCTTTGACTGTTTCTCTTCTTCCTCGCGTCCTTCCTCGTCCCTCTGTCAGGTTCGGTATGAATCACGACGGCGTAGGGAACCCGTGTGGAGCTCGCAGTCAGGAGACGGCTAAGCTCATGGCCGCCCACATCACCATGAAGACGAACCCCTTCGTCTGGTCAGCCTGCAGCCGCGATTACATCACAAACTTCCTCAAGTAAAGATTTATGTTCTCTTTTGGAAACCAGTCATAGCGCAGTACATAAACTTACCTGGCATCTATTTAGCGTACTGTATAAAACCTTAAACAAACCTTTATTAGCCTTTAAAGCCCAGTGATCACACCGGGTATTGCAGTAGCATCCTGTGCGATATATAAAAGTTCAAGGGAGATTTTGGAAATATTTTATACCGATTGTAAATTTCCTCGCGTTTATAGCATACGGATTGGACCATGTTAGCGCTAGTCGGCGCGAGACAATTGATTTCTGCTAGCGTGTGCAATAAACGCGCTGGCCGAAAAAATGCTGACTTGGCTGACATGAAAATTTCAAAATAGATTCAATTAGCGTTTGGCTCACGTTCACTCGCATACATTCTTAGGCTACGTTCGCGCCGCGAGCCTCGTTGTCCAAGTCCGATTTCTTCTGCCCGTTCCGTTTACAAGTGGGAAAAGACGGTAATTACAAGTGACCTGTATCTAACGTGAACTCGTCTGTCCTCCGACACGCCACGTCGGACAGGAAACAAATCCTTATCTTTTGATTTCGCTAAATGACGAACTTCTCAGCCAAATATCTTTTTATCCAGGCTATGAAATTTAGTTGAAAAATGATTTACAAAATATGTAATCGATACTTCTTAAACACATCGAGAAGGCACGAAATATAATAAACACGTCGTCCAGACCGGACCTGGCTATGGAAATGAGATTCGGGGGGTGTGTGAAGCGATGCCTTTTAATATTTATAGATGCCACTAATACATATTTGATATCACGAGGACGTACAAGTTCGTGAAGCTTTTTTATGCTCTACACAGGATTATTTCTGAATTTTCACGTGTCTGTGTGTGTTTGGGGAACGTCCTGCAGCTCTGGAATGGGTTCATGTGTGAACAACGTTCCCCCGAAGCAGGAGTTTGTGTACCCGACCACGGCGCCCGGTCAGGCCTATGATGCTGACGAGCAGTGCCGTTTCCAGTACGGAATAAAATCCCGGCAGTGTAAATATGGGGTACTCACTTCTCTATACTCTGTTTCACTGTTTTTTCAAGGTCAGGATGTTATTCATAATATTTAGGTGCCCACTTATGTCAGTATCCGACGTGTCCCATGAACATATGGATTAGATATAATGTTTAAACTCGAACTCCGGCAAGCTGTATACTCCATTCCTGCTAATAGCAACCCTTAAAACTCTACATACTGGACCTTTAATCTCGGGAACCAATAAAGTGCTTACTTCCAGCTAAACTAACCGGACAAAAACTAAACTACGCCATGCAGATGTGTGTGAGCCAGTACAAATATGGGAATTTAAAAATATCTGCGACGTTATATATACGTTAAGTATATAAAGATTATATAAAGATAGAGTTCATGGGGTTGTGTTGTACTCATTTGTGTGGAAAAGGCCCTCATCAGGTGCCTCTTCTCGCTTGCAATGAATCAGTCAACACTTCCTTTCTCTCTATCCTATCCCAAACTCTCGCTCACATCTGGAGCAGATGGCCGTTGTAGCTCTCCGTCTGCTCATTTCTGGCTTTCTGCCTAAACAAAAAGCAAAACAAAACAAAACAAAACTCAGCAGCGATAAAAAGGTTGCTGCTTTCGTCCTTGTTCGGTGTCTGTACGCCGGCCATAACGCTGACCTGTCATACCTTCTACAGGACGGCTGCGGACCTCGGAGCTTCGGTGCAGCTGCAGCACGCCTTTAAAGACTTCTATAGCCGTCTTTATTGAGCAGGACTTTATGTGTATAGTCGGTTTTTATGACATGCTGCTCGAAGAACATCTGGAATAGGAAATTACATTTAAGACGCTTTCTGATTTTAATCCTGCACTGGTTTAGCTTAAGAAGCATGTGGGAACGGTGTGCAGTGTGTTCTGCGTTATAGCTGTGGGCTGATGTCAGGGTGCTGAACATTTCTGCGAATGCAATTTCATGGTTTGTTGCAGATGTTAAAGTTTAAAGTGTTTCACGGTAATTGAATAACAAGTGTGCAGTTGCGCTCCATCCATTTCATTGCCTTTCTCTTACTTTTGCTTGTGCGACTTTGGACAAACTATACAAATTTAATCCATTGAAATGTGTCACTAGCTTCGCTTCACAATGTCTTTCTGGAAGAGAAAGTAAATCTGTATTACCGTTAACTACAGTCAGTCCAGAAATCCTGAAGACCTGTAAACAGCCCTCTAATTAGGATGTTTTACCCTTAGTAGTGAGAACAGGTCTATAAAACTGAGGTAAATAAATAATAAACTGTTGAAACTTTGCTTTTAGTAATTTTTTTATGCATTTTTTAATGCTATACGGCTAGGTAGCTACTGCGATTGCTGTATGACTTGGTAGCTAGCATGATAGCTATACGGCTAGGTAGCTACTGCGATTGCTGTATGACTTGGTAGCTAGCATGATAGCTATACGGCTAGGTAGCTACTGCGATTGCTGTATGACTTGGTAGCTAGGATGATAGCTATACGGCTAGGTACATGGAAAGACAGTTTATACAAGAAAAGAGACTTGGAAAATCAGCTGTTTTATCACTGAAAGACATGGGGACGGGCGGGGTTAAGAATTATACTGCTGCCAGCCAGCAGGGGCGCTAGACCTGTCATGGCTTCACTTTTTAGAGATAATGCACAGTCCATTTTTTATACGGTTGATGCTCTGCTTTATTTTTTAACAGGCGACCAATTTGGCTAATTGTCAAAGGGAACAGTGACAAAATGCAGGATCATGGGTAATTTGTTGAGCTGAGCCACTACTTCCAATTAAACACGAGTACTAGTATTAAACTTTCCTTAATAATATATATTTTTGGCATTTCTGTCACTTTTCCTTTTTTTTTAACCAGTGTTACGAGTTGTATCAATGCTAGCTCTGTTTTATTTCAGCACCTCTCAGATGCATGAGGGTAAAGCTGCCGAGTATGTTAATACTGCAGAATACATCTCATGAAAATAAGAAAAAAGAAAAAGTTTCGACAAGAACAAAAGAGCAAATAAAAATGTAGCAAGTGATTCAAGTGTATTTCAAACCAGCAGACAGAATTATAACTTGTGGGTTGTTTAGTTTATAATCAGTGTGAATGCTAACAATGCAGAAGTGCAATTTCCTTTCTTTTTTTTTATCAAGCATTAATTTTTCCCCTGACTGTTGCTTTACAAAAAAGCGTGATGTTGTACAGTGATGTAACCATGACCAGTAATCCAGCAAATCCTTTCATGGTGATGAGGTTTTGCTGTCGCGCTCCTGCATGATGCATCGGAAAAGCATTAAGTCTGTTATGCAGAAAGAGCAAGATCAAATCTCAAAGAGGCCGCAGTCATCCATGGATGGGAGTCAACAGAGCAAAACTGGCTGTGCGTTCGGAGTGGGAGGGGCGTACTGTCTCTCTTCTGTCAGTCAGAGCAGCACTAGCCAATGGTGGACATCTGTGAGCTCGTGTATGTAGAAGACGGCGGATAGCACTTTCCTCTGTGTGTTACTCCGCCCTGTGATGCAGCATGAGCAGTTGTTAGTGGTTTCGGTTTTCTTGGAGGAAGTATGTATTAGCTTTCACCCTTTATAAACGTTAGCTGTCGTGTGATGGGGAGAGCTGGCTGGTGGGTGCGCATTGGCAGGTGACCAAATTGGGGAGAATATAGCAAAAAAATAAAAATAAGAAATCAAGGCTTCAGTGTGTGTTAAACGTGAAATTATAAAAGGTTACCAATGCAGACATAGCCACAGCTTTTGACCACAATGGCTTTCCATATGACACCTGTCGCATAAATTGGGTAAATTCTGTCCAGTTACCATTCCTATTCCATCAACTACACGAGTTTGGACAATAACATTACTTTTGATCAAAAAGGCTCTTTTTATTAAAAATCTCCTCTCTGTCATGGTTCTCTGTATTAGTGTATCACATTCAGTATGTTACAGATCGGTTTTTGTGCGCAGGAGGTGTGCAGTGAACTGTGGTGTATGAGTAAGAGTAACCGCTGTATAACCAGCAGCATCCCCGCAGCTGAAGGCACCATCTGCCAGACCAGCACCATAGACAAAGGGGTGAGTGCGTCCAAAAAAAATAGAAACATTATATGTAAACATAATTTTACAGTATATATGTCATAAGGAATATCATTTGCTGAAGAATTTATAGTGCTCTATTTGTGTCCACTGTGGCGAACAGGGTGCCAAAACTTTTATTCGGAGAATTTTTTTTTCCTCCTCCTTGTGTTCACGCAGTGGTGCTACAAGCGGATGTGTGTGCCGTACGGCACTCGCCCGGAAGGAGTGGACGGTCAGTGGGGGGCGTGGTCTCCGTGGGAGGAGTGCAGTCGTACCTGTGGGGGCGGAGTCTCCTCCTCTGTTCGCCAATGTGACAGCCCCAGGTGGGTCATTTATTATTATTAAATGTTGATGTTACAGTTGCATACACATACACCGCAGTGCAGCTAAAATCTTGATTCCGATCGCTCGGAAGCGGTAACGTACTTGTCCTGATATATTATCGTTTCTATAGCGACAGCACATTCTCAGGGCATGGGCACGCCAGAATCATAATCACAATAATAAAGAAATTGTTAAACAAAGATATCATAGGCGCTGCTTCTTCATCTCTGGCCAAGGTTTAGGTTATGCCGAACACATATTCAGTATACTTAATTTATATGGAATATTTTATACCGTTTATCCTGTTCTTCCTCTTGATTTCCTTATATGGTCAACATTTCCTGTTGTTACCCTGTACCCTTGTAGTTAATTGGTCTCACCTGTTTATTGTTATCACTGTGTACTTATTTAAACTCTCTGTAAGTTTGTTCATGTCTTGACTTATTACTTATGTATGCGTTACACTTTACTTACACATCGTAACTAATAAACTGTGATTGTGTGGGGTTTTTTTTTCTCTCTCACGCATAAACAGTGTTGCCAGTTTACCAGATTTTCCTACAGTGTCAGAATAATTAAGTTTGTCATATTCTGATTGTAATTCATCACGTATACTCAATAAAACGGAGTGTATTTTATTTGTAATATGATCTTTTGTTTCTGAGGCCAGTGTAACTCACTGATGGAAAAAAAATAAATAAATAAAAACGAGCAGCAGCAGACATTATGGCTGGTTTTGAATAACGTGGAGTGGAGTTGACAGCATGATGAGAACTTCATGTGAAATTGCTCTCAGATGTTGCTTTAATCTTGCTCATTGTGTGTGTGTGTGTGTGTGTGTGTGTGTGTGTGTGTGTTTATGAGTGCAGGCCGACCGTCGGAGGACGCTTCTGTCTGGGCGAGAGGAAAAGGTTCAAATCCTGCAACATTGAAGTGAGTCTTAATTGTAAAGACGGAGCGTGATCCAGCTGAAGAAACTTAAAGCTTAAGTGGCAGCTTTTATCACAGCCAAGCTTATCGAACTCGCCTCATAGAGGTCACGTCTTTTCACTGTTTAACATTTTAATTTGACTTCTGAACTATAAATGGCACCTCCCAGACTGCATATAATGACAATTATGATCCTAAAATGGTCCAGAAATAGGAGTCATCATTTTATATTTGTTTTAGATTGATCTCATATTTGAAAAATATTTCTACACAATAGAAATTAGGAGTAAAGAGTTTTATTTGGATCGTCTCCTGCCGTATCCAAACCCAAAGCCGAGTACTGTAGGATATAGAGGACGTTTAAAAGGACAGGTGAGAGAAGAGATGCTTATGGGGGTCTTAGGTAAGTTATTGAGTTCCTAGCACAGGTGAAGCCTAGGTACATGTCATGGTCATGTGATGTACTAATGATCAACCCTAAAGCTTATAATAAAAGTCAAAATAATATTTTATCTGTATTAAAGATGCAGTATGAGGTGTGACTACAAGACTAGAACTCCCGTCTCTGTAATTATCCTGTGCAAAATTACTACACATGTGCTCTGGTAACACTGCGTAACAAACATGCCCAGTAAAACTAATTCAAATACTACTTATGACTTACAAATACTATTGGATAATAAAAACAAAAGACCTTTGAGGGGTTATATGATTACTCTCTTAGCCTGACTGTTCTCTCTCTCGCTCTCTCTCTCTCTCTGCGTGTGTGTGTGTGTGTGTGTGTGTGTGTGTGTGTGTGTGTGTGTGTGTGTGTGTATGTATGTGTGTGCGCACGCACGCGTGTGTGTGTTACAGGAGTGCCCTCCTGGGTCTCAGGATTTCCGAGAGATTCAGTGCTCGGATTTTGACAGCGTTCCTTTCCGGGGGAAATTCTACACCTGGAAGCCGTACAGAGGTGGTGAGTGATGTGGAAACTGCAGCTGGAGCAGTGACACACACACACACACAAACACACACACCTACACACCTACACACACCGAATAGTTCCACTTCCATTACTACAGCTTATTCAGACTTAAGCTGTCCTTCCTGCCCCCTCTTACTTTTGTTCATAAAGGCCCATTAAAAATCATCTGCTGTTTACAGAATCAGCGTGCTTCGCTTCTCGATTCTGATTGGTCGGAAGATGCGTGTTATTTTGGTATAACTGCACAGCTCAGACAATAATTCTGTCTGTAACATGAACGATAGGTTTATGTTGATGTGCTCGTCCCAGTACATTGTGTTTCTGTAATAACGGCTCATACGCAGGAACTTGTACAGTTCACGCTCCACATACTCTAATGCTTTGTCCACGCTGATACGTTTTAGTTTTAAAACGCATCACTTTTGCTTTGCTTGCTTTCCATACTACTCCGGAGTGTTCGAGAGCGGAATGTTTTGGAAACTAGTTTGAAAACTCCGGTTTTGTGTTTTAGTGCGGACGAGGGAAAACGTAGGCTTTTGGATACGATGACGCGGCATGTGCTTCCTGATTGGGTCTTATCAGTCACGCCGTATCCTTCGCAGATAATCCCAATGCAGATGATTTCTGATACAGAGCTAAAACACTTGTCTGGACGGAGATCGTTTTCGTTTGAAGCGCTGTTTTAAAGCTGAGACATATCAATGTGGACGTAGCCTAAAACTAATAATAAACAGATATCAAACTTTGCTGTTGTTTAACAAGGAATGTTAAAACACGTCATCATTGAAATGGCGAAATGGTTTTGGTTAGGAGACATTGCTTTAACGTTTCTGGAAGCAGTCTGATTTGTAACGCTTTGTAACAGTCACGAGAGACCGAGAGAGACAGCAGTTGCTAGTCAGGGAAAGACTGTTTATTATTGCTATAATGTATGTAATGACACAATAACAGTAATAATGTGTGACATGAGATTGTTGACAAATCACTCCAGCAAAAGCGAAATAACACACCATTAGGTCATACGAAAATAATCTAATTTGGGGTGTATTAGGAAGCCAGATAGCAATAAAAAAACATTGTGCTAGAAATAGTGCAGATTAAAACCGGATGCCAGTCGGGCAAGAAGAAAAGGAAAAAAATAATTCAGTAATCTATATAATAAGCTGTTTTTGTAGAAATATTGGCACCCTTGGGAAAAGTTAGCTTAAAAAAAGGTCATGCAAAATATCTTCGCAGTTAGTTAGCTTAATCTGTCACGGCGGAATGGTGAAAATGGTTTTGAAGTCGAATGTGTGATGAGTACAAATTACAAAGTATAATTGATGCAAATAGACTATTGTTGCACACCTAATGTGAATTAGCGCAGACTACAGGTCACCTCAAGTACAGCGATTGCATGCGCAAGTTAATACAACTGAAGGGCAGGTATTAATAAACATATATATATATACACTATCAGTCAAAAGTTTGGACACCCCTACTCTTTTTCATAGCTTTTTCTTTATATTTTTTTCCTTTCTACACTGTAAAACATTACAGAATACATCAGAATTATGAAGCAACACGTACGGCATGTACTGAATTATGTGGTAAACAAAAAATTTTTCATATTTAAAATTTTTTAAAGTAGCCACCATTTACCGTGATGATGCAATCGGCATTATCTTACCCAGCTTCATGAAGTCGTCACCTGGAACGCT
>JAQQZR010000039.1:2237638-2258362 GCA_030068235.1 Notoglanidium macrostoma | reverse complement strand
AAGGCCACGCCTCCTTCACTAACAGACACAAAGGCCACAAAGGCCACGCCTCCTTCACTAACAGACACAAAGGCCACAAAGGCCACGCCTCCTTCACTAACAGACACAAAGGCCACAAAGGCCACGCCTCCTTCACTAACAGACACAAAGGCCACAAAGGCCACGCCTCCTTCACTAACAGACACAAAGGCCACGCCTCCTTCACTAACAGACACGGAGGCCACTCGCTGCTTCAGTTAGACTAACAGACAGAGAGGGCATGCCTGGGACTGGGACTGACAGGCTAATTTGTGTGTGTGTGTGTGTGTGTGTGTGTGTGTGTACCTCAGGTGGAGTTAAATCATGCTCTCTGAACTGCCTTGCTGAGGGTTATAACTTCTACACTGAGCGTGCTCCGGCGGTGGTGGACGGGACGCCGTGCAGAGACGACTCCCTGGACGTGTGTGTTAATGGCGAGTGTAAGGTGAGAGTGCAGCAAACATACACACACAAAAACATACATATACACAAACACACGCACACACACAGATCCCACCTAGTTCCAGGTACTTTTATTCAGCCAAGTTTCCTCTGAGTTCTTCGAACGTTTTTTATCTAACCTTTATTAACATTCCTGCAACATTGCTGCAACCTTTGCAGTGGGAGAAATGTTCACGTAAATGTTTGTGTCCAATTGAAACCGTTACCATCATTTCCGGGCAATAAAAGAGCTATTCTTCTTTCTTTCCGGCCTCCGCTCGTCTTCCCTTTATCAGTCTTTCTGTCACTGTTGCTGGATTTCTGTCTCTCTTTCACTCCATCTGTCTCTCTATCTTTCCATCACAATTACTTTATCTCTGGATATTATTCTTTCCATTGCATTCTTCATCCTCTTTCTTTCAGTCTTGTCTCTATGTTGCCGTGTCTAGTTCTCTCTGTCTGTATTTCTCTCTCTCTCTCTCTCTCTCTCTCTTTCACTTTTCTACTTCTGTGCTCATCTTTCTCTCTTTCTGTGGCTGGAGAGAGATGTTCAGTCTTGAGTGTTTTGCAGCCTGTGGATTTCTGTTTCTCAACACCAGTCCTCTCCCCTCGTCCTTCCTACTCTGCTTTCCTCTCTTCTCTTCTCCTCTCCTCTTGTCTCCTCTCCTCTGCTATCCTCCTTTCTCTTCTCCTCTCATCCTTTCTCTTCTCCTCTCCTCTTGTCTCCTCTCCTCTGCTATCCTCCTTTCTCTTCTCCTCTCATCCTTTCTCCTCTCCTTCCTTTCTTCTTCTCTCCTCTTTTCCTCTTTCTTCTCCTCTCCTCTCCTCCGTTCTCTGCTCCTCTTCTCAAATCTCCCGATTTTTCCTCCCGTCTATGTTTTTTGCTCCTCTCTGCTTCTCTGGTCTCCTCTTCTGCCCTTCCCTCTCCTTTTCTTCCCTTGTCTTCTTTTTTTTTTTTTTTTTTTTTTTCCCCTCTTCTCTACTCTCCTTTATTCTTCTCCCATTTATTATTTCTTCTTCTTCTCTTCTCTTCTGTTTTTCTGCCATCTTCCTCCTCTCCTCTCTTTTACCCTCCTTTTTTCCCTGCCACCTCTTTCTCTTTCCATTTTTTTCCCCTCTCCTCTCCTCTCCTCTCCCCTGTGTTATATTTACAGTCTAAATGAACTCGATGCCCTTCCAGACTGCAGCTGTCTGAACCGCCAGCAGCTGAACAAGATCACAGCAACTGATTTCTCCTCTCCTCTTTCCCTCTCTCCATCCTGCTCTTTTTTACTCTTATTTTCTTTTCCCCTCTCAATTTGATCCCCTTCCCTCTCAAATTCTGCTCTCCTTGACGCCCAGCGCTCCCTCTCCTTTCCTCTCTTTCCTCTTCCTCTCCACTTTATGGCGCGTATTAAAGCAAGCGATCAGCAGGAGAGGGAGGCAGCGGCCTGTTTGCGGCCTCGCGGTGGACACACTTCCATAACAATGTGCCTTTGATTTGGGACGGTTTCAGAGGAAAGCTTTGAAGCACGCAGCGCCGAGCGCAGCCTCGGGAGAAACACGTTGCGAACGCACTCGAGCGACCTGCAGAGAGGGTCGGTGACTCACTCCGGCCTCCCAGAACTGGGTCACACACTCGCAGGTTGTGAAATGTAGGCCAGGTCAGGGGGAATGTTTCCAAGGAGCGGTACACTGGAAGGGTGTGGGGGTTTGTGCAAAGTTTTTAGACCGAAAGATTGTGGAAAAAAGCCATGCACGTCCACGGAAGTCTGCTAATGCGTTTCATAAGTCTTTATAAACTGTGTGAAACTAAAAGAGACACAGTTCAGGTTGTTTGTGGTGTAATTATGAAGTTGCACCATGTTTTCAGGATAAAATAACACCCTAACCGCCACAACCCTCCATACAAATTCCCACAGACGAAACCTCTATATACAGTGCTGAAAGTGATGGGTATTTTTATCCTGTTATTGTTACAGTAGTTACAACATTCTATTCTGCTGTGATCATGTAAATTTCTTCTTGCATAGTTAAATGCATGTTTACCACAGGACATGGAAAAGTATCATAACAACTGGCGTAGCACTGCTGCCATAAAAGCACATTGTAGTCAGTGCACTCTATAGACTTGAATTATTATTATTATTATTATTATTATTATTATTTTTATCATAAAGGTCCTCTGTGTAGGATTTAGGGGACTCTTTTAGCAGAAATGGAATATAACATTCATAAGTATGTTGTCATTAGCGTAGAATGAAATGCCCCACCTCTACGGAGCCGCCATGTTGCACCGCTACAGTAGACAAGAACGGACAAACCTCTACGGAGCGACGTCCACCTTTCACGTTTTTTACAGCGTGAATCCAGAAGGAAGTGCTAGAAGAATAACAAAAAAGGTAGACAAGGAAGAAGAAAGAGGAGGAATCAGAGTTCGCTGGAGCTGGATAACAAGTTTGAGAAGCCAGATTTTGTAAAATGGAGGATCGTACTTGTTATATAGCACGGAAAAAGCAAGGGAGTGTGAATTTAAGCACTTGGAAGTACGCTACGGGCGCCTGACGGCCACCGTACGCTCTAATACACGCTTGGAAAGGGAGGGGTAAGGGAGGGGCTTTCAAGGGGTTGAATCCTACATAATGGAGCTTTAACATGCAGTGGCCTGTAGTTTTAATTTATCGGCTTTCTCGGGATCCCAGAGAAACTCCCACTTTTTTTCTTTTTTTTCCTCCCATGTCACTTCGGGTTCTCCGTAGAGATCACACGTAGCTATTGTTAGTAAGAAAATTGGCTCGCTAACTTAGCTAATGCTCCTCCATCAGCTACTTTTTAAATCACTTTTAGTAATTAAGCAAAGCTTTTGCACACACAGTGTCTATACAAGCATGCATTCTTGTTCTTTTTGCGCTTTTAGGTAATATGTGTGCTGAAAGGTCATCGTTTTCTACTGGATATAGTTATAAAAACTGCTCATTCAAGACCTGACGCAGAAAAATTCCAATTCTGGCCGATTTTGTTTTCTAGATTTCAGCCACAGCGTTATCCAATGGGTTTTCCAAGACCACATATAGTTTTAGGGAATAGGTCCATAAATACCTGCTTATTTTACAGTGTAAGGACGAAGAACCAGTACAGCATCCAAGCGGTATTATGTTGCTTTGTATAGAATGACATTACTAGCTATTTAAGTCTCTGATATGATGTTTATATTCTAAAAAATATTACTCAAATAAAATTACGGTAATGCAAAGTGACGCGTCACAGCTCTGTTATCTGTTTGTGTGTGTGTGTGCGTTTGTGTGTGTAGCATGTGGGCTGCGATAAAATCCTCGGCTCGGATGCCCGTGAGGATCGCTGCCGCGTGTGTGGGGGTGACGGGAGCAGCTGCGAGGCCATCGAGGGCGTCTTCAACGATTCGCTGCCTGAAGGAGGTATGTTTCATTTGTGTTTCCTTTTATTTATGGACCACATTGCTTAAATACCGTTTTTCTTCCAAGTTTGCGGATCCATTTCTCCTGGCAATCCTCTGTGACTTTATATAGGAAGCTGTAGAAATGTCAGCTTAGGCCCCTTGCTATAAGTCATCGAATTATGAAATAAAGTCACCTGTCTAATTATAGGCACAGAGAGGTTGTGGATTTACAGTAGGTGTCAGAATGCGAATCTGCAAGCTATTTGCCTCAGAGAGGAAGCAGCATGGATTTCTTTTCATCTCAGAGTTGATGGAGTTTTTTTGAGCGTTGAGGTGCAGTTCCTGGAACTATGCTGGATGGTCTTAAATCCTGCTCGCGGACCGCGTGAACATGTGTGTTGGGTTACAGATCGACGAAGTGCAAAAGCTATCACTGTACAGGAAAAAATGACCCAGTTCATCTCCTGTGGTCTGAGTAAAGCAGTCGGATATGACTCTTCTCTGTCTTTTTAGTAATCCTGCAGTAATGCCTTGGCCCTGCTTCTCTATTATAATCTCATAAAGCAAAATGTGTGCGGGTGAGAGAAAGACAATCGCTCTAACATCTGCGTTAACCACACACACTGGATACAAACCACTTAAGCAAGGAATAACACACATTATGGCATGCTTTTATGGGAAAATAAGCAACAACAATGTGACAGCTACAACTGTAAACATCTGGAAGTTGATTGTTTTCCTACACCATGCCCTGAAGTGTTTTATTCCTCTCATACTGTAGCGAGTCATTTCATTCTTTCACCAGCCACTCTCTTTTTTTCTCTCTTGAAGATAGTACAACCAAAAATTCTGCTGTTACAGAAACTTTATCAACACCTTTCATACTTATCCGAATCACGAACTCAACAGCGCTGTGGCAAAAACATACAAAAGAAATCACAGTCTTTAAATGGTAAATAAAGCATTTACTGTGCATGTGAGAGGTAAATTTTGAATAACATGAATAACAGCACTTCATACTCACAGGCTTGGCATACCATGTAGGTCTCTGAGGGGCATTTGGTGGGGAAACACACTCAGCTATAGTGCGTGCCAAATAGTCTCTGAGCAAGCCAGGATTGTTTCAGGTCTGTCTCTTTTTTGTTATTTTTATTTTTAAGGTAGATACCAAAACCTAGTCAATGACATTGCAAATTTTCTACCACCACATTAATTTCAAACCATCTTATTTCTTATTTTTGGTCACTCTGTGTAGCCTGTTTTTTCCATGTCCCATCTCTCTGTGTCAAAGATCCATAAATTGTGATAAATCTCCACATTTATAACACAGGCAGTGAAACCTGTCTTTCAGCGTGGCTGGAAAACATGGGCCAACCTGGATTCAAATCAAATGAAATAAGACTTTTGGATCACGTTAAGGCCTCGAGAGAGCCAGCTTTAACACTTTTTTTGCCTCATACCTACTCCAAACGACTCTATAATTGCTTTATGGAAAGTCAAACAATGTGTCTGTGTGTTTGCATCGTGTTTTTTCTTTATCTTTTTTTCTTCTTTTCTTTTTTTTTTTACCCAAGCCCAGTTATGTGTTGGACACAAGCCACTTTTGAAAGAGTGGAGCGATTTTTAAGGCAAATTCATAATTACTTGCTCACATGCAAAGTCCGCATGATTCAAATATGTTTGAAATTCAAGGAAGAAAAGAAATCAAGAATATATATGATCCATGCCAAGCCTGAGCCAACTGCCTGGACTCAGCAGGGGATACACTGTCTGGAAATCTGGCACCCTCATCCATTTAGAAACTGGGAAAGGAGGGGGTGCAGTTTGAGTCGGGGGAGCTGTATGAAGAGGAGTAATGGATACGGAGGGATAAGAAATGGCATGCAGGGTAGAGATGAGGATCGGGTGCACAAGAAGTATATGATGGGGTATGAGTGACTGAAGAAGGGTTCTAAGAGCTGTGGAGAGGTAAAGAAGGATATGGAGAAGTAGAAAGGGTATGAATGGGTATCGGTTACAAAGTGAATAAAGGGGTACCAAATGGTACAGAAAGGTATGAAGAATTAAGGATTGGGTTACAAAAGAAGGGGTCCACCGGAGTATGGATGGTCTTGGAGTGGTACAAATGGCTACAACATTGTACGCTGGGGCACCTAAAATTAAAAAGGAAATGGAGGGGGGGGGCATTACAGAGATATAACCAAAGGGTACAAGGGGATATGAAGGGGCATGGTGGGTTAAGATGGGTACATAGGTTAACTGAAGAGTACTAAGATATATGAGGGGGCATAGATAGTTGAGATGAGTGAAAATGGAAACCTAAGGGTACAAAAGGAATAAGAAGAAGAATAAGCAAGGAAGAGAGAGGTCGGTACGACGGGTGACCAAAGGGTACAAAGGGATGTGAAGAGGCATGGAAGGTTGAAAAGGGTATGAAGGGTAAATAAAGGGCACAAAGGGATACGAAGGGGCATGGAAGGTTGAGATGGGTATGAAGGGAAACCAAAGGGTACAAAGTGATGCAAAGAGGCATGGAAGGTTGAGGTGGGAATAAATGATAACCAAAGGGTACAAAGGGATAATTAGAGGCACAGAAGAAAGATACAAGAACACCTGAAAGATACAAGGGGATAGAAAGGGGAATGAAAGGTTGAGAAGGGTACAAAGAGTAAAGGGATCAGAATGGTCATGGAATGTTGGGATGGATATGAAGGTTATCCAAAGGGTGGGCATGGAAGGTTGAGATGGGTGTGAAGGGAAACCCAAAGGTACAAAGTTATTAGAAGAAGCGTGGAAGGTTGAGGTGGGTATAAATTATAACCCAAAGGGTCGAAAGGGGTAGTTAGGGGCATGGACGGTTCAGACAGATACAAAGGGTAGCCAACGGGTACAAAGGAATACAAAGGGTATGAAGTTCAGTTCAGTTGGGTATGAAGGGTTAAAAAGGGTCATAGAATGTTGAGATTACTATGAAGGGTATCCAAAGGGTTGGCATGAGAGGTTGAGATGGGTACAAAGTGTAACTTAAGGGTATGAAGAGATATAAAGAGGCACAGAAATGTAGAGTTGGGTTCACAGGGGTATAGAGGGTACAGGTGATGTGTGAAATGGAACAGATGCCAGTGTAGCAGTACAGAGCATTATGAAAGGATACAGCTGGGCACACTCAGTTGTAGAATTTGTAGGGAGGACCAATAGCACAGAGGTATATGTCTGGATCTACAGGGGTACAGAGGGATATAGATGTGAACACAGTTGTATGAAACGGTATGAAGTTAATAAAAGGGGTATGAGGCTGAATGAAGAGATACAAATGGGTATGCAGTGGTCCAAGAGGTACTCCAGGGAATTGAAGAATACAGATGGGTGAAACAGAACATTATGGAGAAATATAGATACATACAGGTTTATAGAAGGAGACACAAAGTTCTGGACAGGGTATAAGAGGGTACAGAGGGGTATGAAAGAGTCCACAGTGGGGTATCAAGGTCTCAGAGGGATACATAGAGGTACAAAGTGGTATTAGAGGAAATGAAGTGATATCAAAAGGTTATGCAGATAAGCAAAGTGGTTGATATAAAAGCCTTGGAGGGCAATTGTTTTTTTTTTATTGTTGGAAAGTGGACTAGCTTTATATTTTCTTCGCTGATCTCTTCCTGCCCTGTGTTATAGTGGTTAAAGGTTTATTGGTTCATTGGATTTAAAGGCTTGTTCAAGAATGCCTTTTTAGTCAGTTGTTTTTAACTGGGCCTATTTTAAAGTATTTTTACATTTTTATGTATCAAAACTTTTGAGTTTTTCTGCTGCAGAATTCATCATGCCATTGAAGCAATAGGTCATGGTCTTGAGACTCTTCCAGTAAAGCTGTGGGCTTTTTAAAGCAGTTGTTTGGGAGGTCACTTGGCGTGCAGTGGCCTGTGGTTTGAACCTCGGTCATTACCCCAGCTATGGTCACCATTCACCCTGTCAAGCACATATCGCCCTGCTCCTACTGCACTGGGCCAAGGAATAACTTCATCTGTCAGTCAGCGCTGCCTTCAGCCCAAATGGATTCTCAATATCAGCTAAGAATAACCATTGTGGCTTTCATCAGTCCTTATAAGGAAAAACACCCTGGGTGGAGTTCGAGTTAGTGCTAGTGGCAGTGTTGGTGGTTGGGTGGAATGTTGACACAGGGCTGTTGGGTCAGTATTAAGGGAAGGGTGTAGCAGTTTATAGAAAGGAGAGTTTAGATTGTGATAATGATGGACATCTGAAGTTTCTGAGGCAAAAATGTCACTGTCACAACGGTAGCAGTTGTAGCCATTCTAGGAATTTTACAATGGATAAAACATTCAAAGATACCAAGTCAATACTAAATTGTATTTAATGGGTCCTATTAACTAGTTGGCTGGTTAGATAGTTTAGCTAATCCCATTTGCATGAGAAACAGGGTTGGTCGCTACATTTATTCTTTGTTTTTTGCAAGTAACAGTCCTAAAACTTATACCAAACATCAAAAGTGTTCAAAGGGGTTTTGTGTCCTTCAACTCAGGAGAGTCAAATGGCTGGCATTTCTTTGATGAGAGTAATGTCATATGATGAATTTCTGGTCTCTGATTGATGAGCTAACGAGAATTTGGGAGAAACTGGTGCTGTTGTATTAGAAAGTATATTCAAGGGTATCATGGGCAGATGTAAAAGAAGTTCTTAAATCTTTATTAGTGAACAGGATGTGGTATTAGCCACTTGGTTGGTGCTAGGATCATCAGGGGTTATATTAGTCGTTGGAGGCATCTGGAAAGGTAGTGAGATCATCTGGTAACAGAATCATCCGTAGCTCAAATATAGTTCTGCTCTTGGAGGGAGGAGTGCACCGTGTGGCGTTTGGGGTTGTTAGTGGTGGAGTGGTAGGTGAGCCAGGTGGTGCTGGTGGCTTACATCTGGGCTGAGCTTTTTTATTTTGGGAAGCCTCAGAAGGCTACACCCAGGACCACAGATCTGGGGGAGGTCAGGTTCAGGGGCCGATTTTGGACTTAAATTGATTCTTGTTCGTGATTATTGAAATGCCACCAGTCATTTTTCTGGTCTGTCTCTTTCTCTTTGTCCTTTTCACTTTTTTCCCCCCAGTCTTATGAGCCCTGCCAGGTTTTTGCAGTTTGTTTACCACATGGCTTCTCAACTGTTAATATTTTTATTACTTTCCCTCTCACTCTCTTCTTCTCCTGTCCACCGAAACCCACAAGCTTGCAAAAATTACACTCATTTTTTTCCCTCCAGTCTGGTTTTTGGAAATGAAGTTATTTGTAGGCCTGCGGTCGAAAGCTGGCCGGCGCTGACTGACCTCAGACGAGTTCGGTGCTCAGCTGTGGAGACGTTGCCCAGGAATTCAGGAGGAATCTCAAACCTCCGCTGAATGCTTATCCCAGAGCAGGCCTGCTGTAGAGAACACCACTCACCACATTATTCCTCTGTGTAACCATGAATAAACTTCCATTTGTGTGTATGTGTGTCTGTGTGTGTTCTCAGGTTATGAAGAGGTGATCAGGATTCCTAAAGGATCTGTATTCATACATATACAGGAACTCAATATTTCTCTTAATTATCTAGGTAAGAAAAAAGGGTTTAATTGCTTGACTGTTAGCTGCCTAGTGCACTGGGCTGCTTTTGGTGAACCTGGCAAAGTTAGGTCATAATGACAGTAATCGGTCATAAAATTTGACTTGATCTGCAATATTTTTAAAAATAATAAATTAAAATCTGCAAGTTTTACTTAAAGGCCTTTACTTAAGGCCACAATAAGAAAACTAAAGGGGCACTCGGAGAGCGCAGACCTCCGCCAAGGACAACAGTGAACTCTTCTATGATATTCAAATCTGCAACTGGAACCACTTTATATGTCTGGATATATTTACAATGAAGTCATTGTATTTCTACATTGGCTATGTTTTCACTATTATACTGGATTTTAAGATGTATGGCATTGTTGAGCGCAGACTTCCTCCAAGGCCAAATGCCGTACCTCGCAATGTTAGAGAAAGGGAAACTAAATGCTTTGAGCCGCCCTGTGAATCAAATCCGCTGCAAAATTTAAATTGTTCTTACTTGGCCCATTTTACACGCATTATATTTTACTCCTAATTTTACAAATGTTTGCAAATAATTACCGTTGGTTATTAAGAAAATGGAACGAAAGTTTATTTTTTATTTAACAAAAGGAATATTTCATTTGATATAAAAAAAAAAAAAAACAACAAATAGGAAAAATGTCTCGGTTTTGGTAACAATTCTCTTTTTTTTTTCCCAAAATATCATGAAAAAAAAGTAAATACGGTGAATTTTACCATGAATCGGGTGAATCGTGAATTACATCTAAAATGATCTGAATTGTTGAAAACGGATTAAAACCTAAGAGCTGACAGCATGTTGATGATAACCTAAACTTAGCATTACGTAGCATTCCTTTAACTCGGAGAATATTCCTTTAATTGGTACAAAACTTCGATGCAGTTCTGAAAAGCAAAAGTGACCAGTACTTCATCAACGGCAAGCTGACCATCGACACGCCGCGCCGCTTCGACATCGCTGGGACGACTTTCCACTACCGCCGACCTGCTGATCAGCCTGAGACCCTCGAGGCCACGGGGCCCACCAATATAACCCTCATCGTCATGGTAACGATGTCATTTTTGTTGGATATAAAGGCTTTCACTCTGAACCAGTTGTAGAATTTCCATTTACTCTTTGGTACAATATACAAGAATGTATATGAGAATGCAGAACGCATAGACAAGATTTATACTCTCAGATTCTAAATGAAACAATTTTAATAAAGTTATAAAAGGCTGACCGGTAAGTACGAAGAGAATGCACAATACAGGTGAAAGTATAATTGACCTTAACTGTGTAAATAAGCATTTTACACAAGTGTGTGTGTTTGTGTGTGTGTGTGGTAGGTGTTGGTGAGGGAAGAGAACCAAGGTATCCATTACCGCTTTAACCCCCCTGTAAACAGAGACACTCAGAGCGTCTTCATCTGGCACTCTACATCCTGGAGCCGTTGCTCCGTCTCATGCGCTGGAGGTACAGAGCACCACACACGCGCACGCGCACGCACACACACGCCCATACACACACACACACACCTATTCGTGGTACAGTAGAGGAAGAGGAAATTTTAGATACTTACTAGTCGAGTCTTAAATTATACACGTACACATGAACACACCACAAACAGTAGCTTGTGTGTATAGAACAGTGTGAACCACATTAAATGCCCAATTTCCACTTAAATCAATAATCAAATAAGCTTTTAGTCAACTCAAATCAGGAAGACATTCGTACTATTTGGTGTGTAATCACATTGCAGATGATTTAATGAACCAGGAAGCAAAAATAAACTTTTGCTAAGGGATGTGTGTTAGTCAAAATAACGGCAAGACAATACCGTGTTTGCGAGTATGTGTGTGTGCAATTGTGTTAACCTGAAGGTGGCTGACAACAGAACAGGACCCAGTTTGGTGGGATTTGTTCAATATGGATGGAAAATTGGGATGGAAATACACTGCTGCTAATTTTACTGTGTGTGTGTGTGTGAGACAGGGTTTCAGATCCAGCAGGTCGTGTGTAAGAAACAATCCGATCTCTCGGTGGTCTTCAATCACTTCTGTGACAAAAAGAGCAAGCCTAAAGAGAAGAAGCGCCCGTGCAACACAGCACCGTGCCCTCCAACGTGAGTGTGTGTCTAAAGCAAAAACACAAAAGAATCAGTATTATCAACATTATATAAAAGAATCAATGGCTAATAATTCTATTAGCTGACAAATAAGCTGACAGCACAGATATGTTGCATTCGTAATAAATGGAAAAAGCGTTAGCTATGTCATCTCTGGGTGGTAGGGACGGCATACCCAGTCTCCTGTTGGTCAGAGCGGTGCTAAGACGTAATCGTGGACATCTCTGAGGTCACGTATGGGGAAAGTGCTTTCCTGATGGGTGGGAATTGCAACATGACCAAGTTGGGGGGAAAATGGAGAGAAAAAAATCTGCACCTGCTAGACAAGTCCCAGTGTAAGTATTAGTGCATTAAAATAAACTCTCTTTGTGTGTGTGCGTCTCAGCTGGTGGGTTAGCGAGTGGTCCGAGTGCAGCAGAAGTTGTAGTGGAGGTGTGCAGACACGGGAGGTGCTGTGTAAGAGGAGGATCAGCTCCACAGAAGAAAAGGTTCTGGACGATTCCGCCTGTCTCCAACCGCGGCCTCCCATCACCGAGCCCTGCAATAATCACACCTGTCCACCTGAGTGGCACGCCCTCGACTGGTCTGAGGTACTCGCACCCTCACTCGTATTCAAAAAGAAATAAAAAAACCTTTCCCGTCGTTTCGGTGAAATATGTATTCATGGTGTCAATATATGTTGTAGCCAAAATCTTTGGTCAGCCACTATGACATCCGCCTGTTATTGTACAGTAAAGAAAAAGTTAAATATAAGGTCATTATTGGTACATACGTAGTTAATTTATTACAATTATTATCATCTTTATCAGTCAAGAAACTTTAATTAATAAAGTGATTATAATTACTGTGCATTACACGAAGGTGTGGATAAATATTATTAGAAAGTGCATGCATATGTAAAATGATACATAGATGATTAAAGGATGTCAGTGGTGGTTTAATAACAACATGAGAAGCAAAGAAAATTCTGTTTGTGGTAATAAAAACCATTAAAGCATGACGGAGCGAAGTGCTGACAGAGACTGTTTGTTCAGAACAAAGTAAACACCTTTGGGAAAAAATATGAGTCGATGCGCATCGCACAGCAGCGCGCTAACATCTGGTGAATTCTTTTCTGAAGAAGTACAGGATGTCACTGGGGCAATGGAGAATCGATTGATTATAAACAGGCTTGATTTGGACTTTAAATGTTGGAAGAAATGTTGGACGAGCGAGTGATACTGTTGGTTATGTGCACTTTGTTGCGTGGGTCACACTTGTAATTGTTACTGGACTGTCTGTAGATCATCTCTCTCTCTCTCCCTCTCTCTCTCTGTGTGTGTGTGTGTGTGTGTGTGTGTGTGTGTGTGTGTGTGTGTGTGTGTAGTGTACCCCCAGCTGTGGTCCAGGTTACAGGCAGAGGATGATTCTGTGCAGGAGTGGAGAGGGCGGAGACCCTCTGGCCGAGTCCGAGTGTCCTAAACACAACCGCCCCACCACCAGGATGCGCTGTAACCTGCAGCGTTGTCCACCTTCTCAGTGGCTCACCGGACCATGGAGCGAGGTCAGACTGACGTACAAATATGAAATCCCACTTCATTTCCCTTTTCTGTGTTTTGTTTTTTACAGAAAAACTGCAGACATTGTGCTTTTTGTGATGTGGAAAAAGTGACACAACAACGCTCTTTTCGGTTGCCAGGTTTCGCTAGTATCAGCCTAGCTCGATATAAAAATTCAAGTCAATACTCCTGATAATGTGGACGAAATAAAGATTGGCGTTTGTCTTCGCTGTACCTGTGGAATGTTGGGATTTTATCAGTAAAATGTGTTTGTTGTCCTTCATTCGTTTGCAGGAGGTTAGAAAAAAACGCCTGATGTCATTTGATGCCTTCGTGAACAAATTGACGGTGTGTATGCTTATTGCTCTGTGTGTTTGTGTTCTTTCCAGTGTTCGGCTAAGTGTGGCATGGGGCATCAGATGCGCTCGGTGCAGTGTGTGTCACACACCGGCCTGCCGTCCAACGAGTGCCCGGAACTGCTTCAACCTACCTTCATACAGCAGTGCAGGAGCAAGTGTGACCTCAGCGTCCCCACGGACAACCCTGAGGGTGAGAGGTCAAAGCGGACGGGCAATCGCGTGGCGCCATTCACACACGCATTCACAAACCGGGGAACCCAGAGTACACATGTGAAATCCAAACAGACCTGAACTCTGTCTGTCTTTCTGTACATCAATACAAAGGCTTAACAATACTACAGAAACAAAATCTCCTGTTATGTTTGATAGATTTATGTTTTGGGTTTTTTTTTTCTCCTTTCTGCCTGCAGAGTGTAAAGATGTGAAAACAGTGGCGTACTGCCCCCTGGTGCTCAGGTTCAAGTTCTGCAGCCGCTCATATTTCCGACAGATGTGCTGCAAGACCTGCCAAGGACACTGACCTCCTCTCTTCTCCTTTCTCTCTCTCTCTCTCTCTCTCTCTCTCTCTATAACTATCTGTCTGCTCGTCTTTCCATGCTTGGAGTGCTAGTCCCAGCCCAGAGAGCGAGCGAGAGAGAGAGAGAGCGAGAGAGAGAAGGAAGGAAGGAGGGAGAGAGACTGTGCTGCTGTCCTCCACTCTCCCAAACCAGCTGCTCTGCTGCAGTTCATGTGAATGTCAGATGGTCAGAGAGAGATTTGTCTTCTATTAGTTGTCCTGAACATGGTGCTAGTTCTTATTTCATCCACATTTCAGACGGGATACTTCGGTTCTACTCAGTTAGTGCTACAGCCGAGCACAGGGCTGCACAGATCACTGCTTTTCCTTGCTTATAGGCTCAGACCATGTATTATAAAACTAGTGACAATAATCTTTCACGTATAGAGTCCAATACAACAAAAATCACATCTCGACAGCATGCAAATCCGATTTCAACTGCCGCAAATATTATTCCAATAATTAATTCCAGCTCTTTGTTTCACGCGACAGCCGTCGAGCTCTTGAGTGAAATCAGGAACCTTCAAGCGTCATTTCCATTTTATTGAAACGTGAAAGAGGGAAGTTTCATCCGTCCAGACTCCTAGTTCTGATGAGTATAACGGTGTCTCATCAGCATAGAAACAAACTGGTTTTTGTTCAGGATTCTGAACATACCGTAAAAGCAATTCTCAATCCCAGTCTCTCTGCACGGAACATTGCATAAATATCAGCGTATTAAATCCGTAATATAAGGAAAAGCCTTGGACTATGCAGTACTGTGTTGAAAAAAAAAAAAAGACACTAATGGTCACATTATTCACTGTTTACATCATCTCTGTTTCTCTTTTTGATGTGTTTTGGGGGGTTTTTTTTTTTTTTTTTTTTTTTTTTTGCTGTTGGAAATATTTCTGTCCTTATTAGGAGATCTATCCGTCTGCGATGAGATGACGTCATACAAGTGGCAAGTAAAAATATATTTACTGCTCACGTTCAGTCAAAAATCACAATGTTGCACGACGTTCCTCTCTAAACGTATCCGACTGAGCAGGAAACACGAATCGAACTTCACAGTGTAGTTGGCGCTGGAAAGGGAAGTGGCTTAAACACATACGTTAGTGATTATGACGTTATTTCCAAATATTTATATTCTTGTATAGAAGTGTCGTTATTGTGATAGATTATTATTATTGTGACAGGAAAAAAAAACAAACATGCCATATCATTCAAATTGTCCAGAAAATGTTAGCGACATGCCGCGTCAATTATAGCTCAAATCCAAATCCAAAAAAAAAAATTGGCATTCAGAACGGGGTGTATTTATTTTCACTCGAAAAACAATTTCGCTTTTGGGATGAAAAATTGGCGAAATACAGTGGGTTTTTTTTTTTTTTTTTTTTTTTCCAACCCTGCCATTTCTTTAATTTTTTTACGTTATCATCCGATCAACCATTCAGTATAATAAGCTTCGTACAACCGTGCTGTCACATGCTTTCATATCCATACTGTATGCTCTATAACCTCTCTGTGACTCTACTTTGTTTGCCCTGATCTTGCCACGTGGTCTGGGATGGTTACAGGAGCGTTAATGCGACAATGATCTCAACACATCTATTATTATCACGATATAGCTGAAGGCCATGAGTCATCGCCACCTAATACTGTGAAATTCAGCTGTGTTGAATATTAAAAAATAAATAAATGTAGTGCTCATAGCTGCGTGACCGCTGCATCATCAGATGTGCCTCTGCATTTAAGAAGGTGTTAATGTCAGTTCGGATATCAGGTTGACATGATGCTTTGCTTGACCTCAAGCTCGTGCTATGTCACACCGCGTTCTGGTTGCCATTCGAACGTTATTGCAGCTTTCTAAAACTTGTTATAGCGCTTCCGGCGATTCTGAGAAGGATCCCGGTGTCGTCGCATGACATCTCATAAGAATTGTATAAATAGTCGGCATTTTTTCAAATAAAAATATAGATAGCGAGATTTAAGTACACACTTTAAACAAATACACGCAATCTCTCATTATGATGTCATAAGCTACAGATCGTATGAAAATAATAATCAAATGAAATCCAGAGTTGTGGAACCTTTGTATGAGCTGTTTAATTAGCCTGACAGGGTCATGAGGGCGCGGTGGTGCAGTTAGCACTGTCGCCTCACAGCACGAAGGTTCTGGGGTTCCGTGGGTTTCCTCCAGGTGCTCCGGTTTCCTCTAACAGTCCAAAGACATGCAGATTGCGTCAGGCGGGAAGAGTCCGTGCAGTTGTCATGTCACGTTCATATTAAAATGCAAGAAAGTCAGCTGATCCTTATTAGAGCAGCATTTATAGATGTCCGTGCTGTTATAAAGGGTCCATGTAGTCGCCGTCACACCTTACGACGAAATGTAAAAAAAAAAAAAAAGAAAACAGTAGTATTTGTCAGCTGAGCGTTATTACTAGATATAAACCCTCGTTTACTGCGCGTCTGAGAGGTTTTCGTGAAGGGTTTAAGTCATGTCGCGCTATGAACACTACGTCTGAGTGTTACCCAGAAAAAGCAGAGATTAAAGAGGGGGGGGGGGGGGAATAGTGTAGTATTCAGCACAAAAAAACAAAACCCAAACAAACAATGCTAACGTGATTAACGATGAATAGACCGGTGTGTAGAAAAAAAAGTCCTCATAATAAATATCCGTGCGTAAATAGAGAAGCTTTTTTGATAGCTAGGACTACGTGAATAAAACAATGCGGAGCTGAGACGCGTCGCCTTGTTTGGTCACGCTAAGGTAGTCGTGTAGTCCGTTTACCAAACGGCAAAATTCATTTCACGTCAGACTTTAATTCTCATGACCAGCCTTTTAAAACAACATTAACGTCCTAAAGACACCCTGAAATATATGTACGTGCTTTTATCCTAGTCTAACCGTCAGGTTGACGGTTTTAAAGCAATAATCTACTCAGAAGTAGCATATTATTAGCATTTTTCCCGTAGCATTAGCTCATCCCAGACAGAATCCATAGTCTGCTCCTTTGCTTTTGCACTGGAGCTCCGAGGCTAATGTTGCTAATCAGTAAAGCAAGCCTCTATCCACCACCAGGTTAGCGCAGACGACATTTACTAAACCAAAACCATTTCTTTTTGCTTCAATACACTACGCACTGGAGAGAGTTCGTCAAAAACCTTGAGTGTTCCGACGGTGCTTTATGAATGAATGTTATTATTTGTATTTTCCGGTTTATAATGATAGCATTTTATTTTATTTTTTTATCTTTCATTAGCGTAATCGTCTGCCTGTTTGCTAATGTGTTACAGGAAGGTACAGTACAGTCAGTTTGGTGCTAACGTAACACTTAAAGTGCGACAGAGGAGATTAGCACTAGCGTTAGCATTATCATGCCAGCGTCTGCTTTTACGTGGTAAACCCACATTGAATATCACGACCGTATTGACTCCTTCGTTAGGATTATTCTTACACAAATATTGCTAATCCTGACTGAGAGGTTAAAGGTGCGGTGTGTAATTTTACAGCCCTCAAATCAAGCAGGAAATCGATATGCTAAATGGGTTGCCTTTTAGGGCGAAGGGGTGGAGCTGAGTGACTCCGTTCCTGTAAGTGGGCAGGGCAGTAAAAATGTAAACAATACAGCAGACTGAAACGAAGAAACCAGAGCGATAATGGCGATATTTGAACTGCGGTATTTTCTAATGAATGTATGTGACGATTTGTGGTTAAGAAATTTGTGTTTTTTTTTTTTTTTTTTTTTTAATTTCAGACAGCACCTTTAAAGTCAGGCTTTATTTTGATCATGGCACTGAAACGTAACACAAACACTACGCTACATCAGGAGGAATCCCCGAGACAGTAGAGACATTAGACCGAATAAACATACCTGGTACAACAGAAAGCGAGGTGACTCATTTCTAATCAGATGGAGTTTAGAGTCTGTGTCGTTTACTCTGGAGAGAGATAGAAGTCCACAGAAAACACAAGAACATCGTTGCCCAGCTTCATAAAGTGACGCATATCCTTTCCCAAGTGCTTTAAATCCGAGAAACGATGTGACGTTCTCCTGAACGGCTGTAAACACAGCGTAGCGAGACTGAAGCTGTCAGTTTCGTGGTGCTTTGTATTGGTGCTATTTCCGCCTTTTTCTTTCATTATCTCAAGATTAGTACTTTATTAAAAATCTGTATTCGAAACCTGCTTGAGGTAAGAAGTAACACGTGAGCTAAAATATTTAACAGAAATCTATGTTATCCGTCAAATTATTTGTGAGGGGAGAAAAACCCCACACGTAATCAAGTCACGCTAGATCCGAAACACCTTGTTGTTGTTATTGTCGATGTCTTTTTTTTTTCTTTCTTTCTTTCTTTCTTTCTTTCTTTCTTTCTTTCTTTCTTTTTTTTTGTGTTCTACTTAACATGTTCCACTTGTTGATTTGACTCATATTAGTGGATGCCGTCAGACATGGTTAGGTTTATCAAATGTTATGTGTTTTGTCATCGTGTTTAAAATGCTATTGAGATAACTCTGTGTACTGTAATGCGCATCGGATGGATATGTATATGTCCGTGGATTCTATGTAGACCAACTAAAAATGGAAAATAACACGACGAATAAAGGAAATCGTTTATTGTGAACACTTCCTTTTTGGTCTGCTGTTTCATGTTAAAAAGCAGTCTGTCTGTCACCTCTGATGATCTCAGTGTTATTAACTGATCCGAAATCATGACAAGATGGAAATAAAGCTTGCGTTACAGTTACAGCGACGTTTGGATATTGTATCCGTCACATTGTTACAGGTTGATTACAATAAAGCATAAACAGAAACACCTTGATATGTTAGGCTGTTAGTGCAATTCAAACTTGTGTTGAAGATTTAAAGGATCATTTCTAAACATTATTACATTTGTGTTATGATGTATTATTTAATACACGATTTATGAGACGTTACAATTAGTATTGATTTGAATCTGTATAAGTCAACTATCAGCCCAGAATGAGCAGACATTAAAGGGGCGGTTTGTAAATTTTAAAGGTGCAGTCATCGATTCGGGAAGAAGATTGTTGACATTTGAACTCAACACGCAACTCCGTCATAAGCCCCGCCCCAAATTCACGGCCGCACTTTGCCATGGCAACAACATTAACAGGAGCACCTTTATCTCCTCCCTCCTCTTGCCCCTGTCCTGTGATTGGCTAGAATACACACCCTGCTGCTGATTATATTGTTGTGTGGCTCGGTCCGTTGACAGAGCCGGAGCTGTTTATGGACACCGGATTTTATTTCAGCACACACACACACACACACACACACACAGAGGATGGACAGCTGGCAGCCCGTGCGGAGATACTTGCTGAATTTGATGAAAATTGTTTTGGATTCGAATCAACGATTGCACCTTTAAAGCTTGTCTGAAAACAAACAAGGTTTCGCCGTGCCTCCAAATCCGCCCCCACGCCCTCTTTTGAAACTGAAAGTCTCTCGTGTGATTCCTTTTAAGGCAAAGGTCGAGACATTGAACAGCTGTGGGCTAGAACAAATTTCTGGCTCAGAAAATTACTAACAATAGTACGTTCTGACTGAAAATACAAGTGAATGCCAGTACTGAAAATCACAGGCCTTTTTAAATGCCATCATTATATCAAATCCAGAAATACCAACTGCACCTTTAATTAAATTATAATTGATGAATATTTATAAAGAGTGAAATTACCATTCATTCACATATTTAATAAATGAACAAAAGTAAGAAAGGATGTTAGATGAACATGTGCTGTGTTAGAAAAGGAAGCTACCTGTTAGGAAACTGTCTGAGACACTCTATAAAGGGAAGTGACATGCTAATGGTTGCTAACGCCACAGGAATTAATGCAGAGGGTTATGAGATAACGGATGCCTTTATTAGGTGGTAAGGTCAGCGTTATGCACAAACAGGACTCCGTGCCTTCTTGGATCAAAATACAGCCTGAGCAAGCAACTCTTTTCACGCTTTGCACGTTTTGGCTACAGGATGATTCATGAATGAATCGTTCATTTTACATGACTCGTTAAATGGGTCTAGCACATACAAATCACATGATGAAGCCAAATAACGATTTGCTTTTGTTTAAAAGCTACTGTCTGGACAGTCGACTAGCACAATTTAATCATTCAGCATGAATTACACTCTGCCTGCTTCCGCTATGTGTGGTGAATCAAATGACAATTTGATTCGCCAAAAAAGAAAGAAGATTATGATACATTATGATACAACTCAACACTCAAATATGGCATTTAAGAGTGAAATTCATGCATGTATACTCTGTTATAGTCCATGGCTAGAGTACTTTGATGAGTGTGGTGTGAGACTGAAGGCGTTGGGTGGTGCCGCGGTGGTTTCTAACTGCCAGTGTTTTGCTAGTGTTCGTCCTTGACTCCTACAGTTTCACATGTTTACATCAATCCGATATACGCTTCATGCACTGTTGCCTTCTTCCTTCTCTATTCTAGCCTTTAGAAATTGTCATGGTTGTGAAAGCTCTGGCTCTGTGTGTGTTTCTCTTTTTGAGATATAATTGACTCTGGGAGTGTGTGTGGGTGTGCATGAGAGAGAAATGATCTGTAATCAGTGATGGGCGGTGGTGACGTGAGAACTGAAATATAAAAAAATCTATCAGTGGCGTGAGAATTAAATTGCCAGAACCAGTGATGTAGGAAGTAGTTTGACACTGGAAGGGGGGGGCAAATTCACCC
>JAQQZR010000039.1:2209812-2237538 GCA_030068235.1 Notoglanidium macrostoma | reverse complement strand
GGTTGAGTATAGAGATGTAGCGGTTGACATAACAACCCATATTGGGGCCATATTGGCAGGATAAACTTCAGTGAAGCGCCGGTCTGTCATGTGGAGTTCAAACAGCTGATTAGTAATGAATATAATATGAAAGTCATTTCTGAAAGAAGTTATTTTACATCTTCTTAAAGATCCTCAAAAAGGAATCATTGAGTTCATACTTTTATTTGTGGCTCCGGGAATTATCCAGCCTTCCTTTCGTAGCCTGAATCATTAATAAACCTTTAGCTGGAATATATACATTGGAAATAAATTATAGCTCAGTTAACGGTGTTAGAAAAAAGGCTAAAACAGCTAGCCCAAAGAATTTTAGCCACAAAGCTAAACCTAACCAAGCTAATCTTACAGTGCTTCGTTTTGAAATTCATTAATCCCAATTACTCGAAGGCTTTATACTGTTAGGAAGCAAGTTCTGACATTATTATTATTATTATTATTATTAGTAGTAGTAGTAGTAGTAGTATAATGATTCCTAATACAACATTTACATTCTTGACCACAATGAATGAACAAATGTCTTCCTTTTTAATAGGAGGACCGTTCATGAGCTAACGTTTCAACCTTTGGATGTGTGTGGAACGATGGGAGGCGTGAGGAATTGGATGCCGCAGGAAGGAAGCATGCTGGTTATTTGACACCTAATATAATCATAACCAGAAATTCTTTGACATGACATTGTCTTCGTTGGAGGATGTTATGATTTGCATAAGGCAAGTAAAATATTTAATATACTGGACATTGCTAGACCCTTGCATGTGCACCTGATCTGCTGTGCCCCAATAAAATCTCACATTTGATTTTTAACCAGCCCCGTTTCTTTAATGGATTTTGGCTTTCTGGATTCTTGCTGCGTTTCCTCTGAATACTGAACCTGCTAAAGAGAAAGACTGTCACCCTATGTCATAATTCTGCAATTGTAAAGTAGTCTATCTATCCATCTATCTATCTATCCATCTATCCATCTATCTATCTATCTATCTATCTATTGACATTACTGTCATTTGTCCTTGTGTGTAGTTTGTATATTGATTGGACAATGTGTGCTTTGGTCATCTGCCATTAGTTCCTCATTTTTGGGGGAAAAAATATGATTTATTTTTATTTCATGCTTCTCTTGAAATGTTTCTGGGCCAGAAATTAGCTCCGCCTCCTTGTTGATATGTAGCTGCTCAGCTCTGCCTCTTTTCCTTAAAAGGCATCTCAGAGTTTTAGCAGAGACGGTATTAGGGGGCATCGTTTGAAGGAATTACAATTCCAAATCTAAAAATGACAAACTCTTTCTTTAAGACTTGAAGCATACTTTAACTGTCAAGTTTTGAGTAAAGGAAAGCTGGTGAGGATGTGTTCAGCACCGCAGCTTGTATGGTTCTGCTGCTTTCATGTATCCGTAAACAACAGGATACTTTCTCACACTCACACTCTGTGTGTGTGTGTGTGTGTGTGTGTGTGTGTGTGTGTGTGTGTGTGTGTGCGCGCGCGAACGAGGGGAGTGCAGCTTTTGGCAGATGCAGTTCTGCTCTTGTGTATGACCTGTAGGAGGATGAGGAAGTGCTGTTGCGCTCAGGGCTCATCGGAGTTTGAAGTGCTTCACTGAAGCAGTCAGAGTTTGGTTTAAAGGGTAAAGAGTCTGACGGTGATGGAGAGGTGCTGACAGGGCACGCTGGCGGATTTTCTCACAGGCATAAACACACACGCGCACATACACACGGATACCTAAAGCAGAAGGTGTGTGCAGGTGGACAGGGAGAAGACGACTGGCACGATGGTAACTATACCTTGGGATTATTTTTCTTAAGAGCTGACCGTGAAGGTTAAACCAAATGCTCACTCGATTCCTGAGCTGCACGTCTTTAAATGTATGTTGCTTCCGATTCTGATATCAGTCTGTGATGTCTGACACGATGCCCTGCATGAGAAATACTCATGTCAGGTGAGATGTGGTATTTCTGCCATTCATTCATTCATTCATCCTTCATGTACGTGTCCAGGACATGGCGAGTTTTAAAAGCCAAATCCGCCACGTTCTGCTCAATTAGCACCAGGATGCAATCATTAGAATACAGAAGTATTAAGCCAGAGATGACGAAAACTGTGATTTTCAACTCCTTAAATGGAAGAGGTACGATATTTCTTTCCTGTTTCTTGTTTTAAACAGGAAGTGATCAAAGTGAGGGACTCTCCACAACAGATGGACCAGAGTTCAATGATTCAGATGCTCTATAAAATGCTCCATGGTTGCTAGCTTTATGGTTCCATATATATATATAGCTGCCTGGACACAACAGGTTAATTCATTAACATTTATTAACGCACCACTCTTGTGCTTTTGCTGCAAAATATGGGATGAATAAGTCTTGGTGAACATTAACATAGACTGAAAAGGGCATGAGAAAAAGAGCACACTTTGCTCAACAGCTGGTATCGTTATAGGTGTGTTTGGGCTTGGCCCAGCCACAAAATTTCAGAGACAGAGGTGAGGCGTTGTCTAAAGAGGATGTGTGAATCGAGAGGGATTTACGCAACAGCACTCTTGTAGCATACGGCAGAGGGAAGTTGAGATGTGTGTCACAGGGGCCTCAGCACTTCCTCACTACACACATTTTGTCTGTTAGCAAATGAAAACCATCGAAACTGTCCTGCAGCTTACACATGTCCAATAAAATAAAAATGACAATGGTATTGATCTTTCCTGAGGTGACTTACAGCTACATACCTATGCGTATCCTTATATTTACCCTCACGTATAGCATGGATTTTAATCACTTTTCTCTTTTCTTAGATATTCAGCCATACATTAATGTACTTAACATTTAATGTAATGGACAGTTCTGTCTTGGAATTTGTGTGTATAAAAGACTTCACAGCTATGTACTAACTGGTAAAATATATCGTTTTAGCCGTGCTTTGTTTGGCAATTTGCTAACAACTGAGAGAGACATTTGCTAGTTAGCTATGCTAGCTGTATATGTGTTAGCTAGTAAATCCTTTTTAAATCCTTACATTTTACAAGCTCGGAGCCTTTTTGTAGCATTTGACCAATACATCTGAGGAAAACGTTGACGTTCCTGACAGTTCTGTCATATTTTCACCGTCACTGCGGCTTTACATCGTGTATATTGAAGACGTAAACAATAATCTTTTCTTACGAATTCGCTAACGCATCTGAGGGAAATGTAGATCTCATATTCACCATTATTGTACTGTTTACAGCTTGTGTGTGTGTGTGTGTGTGTTAATAAGATCTTAACACTAAGATTTTTTTTTGTCAAATGAGTTACAAATTTCAGAGTAGAGTCACTGTTACCTCTCTGTTCCTTCTCAGATGTTGATTATTTCCCTACGACTGCATGTCAACATCATACTTTTGATCCATTTACAGCTACACGGAACGTCGTTGAATAGAGTTAGTCCCCGTTCGCACGTCAGCCTGTCTGTGTTTTATTCTCTCTCTTGAATGTAATAAGATTTCCCCAAAAAAAATATCACATATTTTCATGTTACTGGGAACCCACAAACTCCTCTGTCCTGAAGATGTCGGAAAACGTTTCAGCTTTACCTTTGACTGTTACAAAGTACCAGAGACTCCTTTTATAAATAAACACATTACCCCTTGCAGAAAACTCTGTGCCGTATTAGTGATCGCATGCATTTTTAATCCGTTTCCGTACTCCGATTGCAAGTCTCTGTGAGCTGTTATTATAGAAGCAATAACGTGTAAGAACGAGTGCATCAGAATAAAATGAACAGATATAAATGTGGAAATTATAACCCTGTCATGCTGCATGTTTTTTTTTTTTCGTTTCCCGCGTTCACACGTATGAAGTCATTTTTTTCTGTATCTTCCTGTTTAGGCGCCTGTTTGGTGATGCGGTTGCTGAATTAGGCCGAGTTTCTCACGTACACAGGCTATTTTCTGTGGCATACAAAATGTACGTACATTAAGGATGAACCCAGAACTTATTTATCTGTTCACACTTTGTGCAATAAGCTTAATATCAGCACATTTGCCACTCTGGTGTTAAGGGCTGTTCTGGATTGAGTGTTTGAGTGAGGTGTGTTTCGGCTGTGTTGTGGGATCACCTCGCCTCTTTTATATCACATTGCAGGAATATGAACCACAAAGAACCTGATGTGGTTCAGAAAGAGAACATTTCCATACCATGAAACCAAACGAAAAAACCCTGAGGCTTCGCGTCAGTAAGCCGTGGTACAGAGATGACTTACAAGAAACACTCACTGTCTATAAACACTTGAGGACAATCGTAGCTATTAAACAATGGGTTTGATCAGTCATTGAGAAATGTAATGCAAAAATATATTAATTACATTAAATTACAAAAAAAAAAAAAAAAAAAAATCTATTAATTGATGTGTAATATATGTTAAACAAATAGATCTTTAGATATTTATTCACTTACAAATACAATAAATAGTTTATTTAAAATGGTAAGATTAAACAAAATGGTTAATGAAATATTTGAATAACAAAAATAAAATAAATGGATGCCTTTTTTTTATAATATATGGCACTTTATTTATTAAATTTTTTACATTTAAATAATATAATGTAATGGGCATATCTTTAATTATTTTGATTTAATGTATTTCTTATTCCTATCAGGATATTATTCCGTACCTTTCAAAAATATTCAACCCTCTTATAAATAATCAAATACGTTTGGAGGACAAATGACACACAAATCGTTCCAACCAAAATAGTTTTTTAACCTTTTTTTTAGCAGGCTGAAGCAGGTCCAATTGTACTATCCACTTGTATTTTGCTCCCTCCATTTTCCCTTCAATTGTGACAAGAAGCCCTGAGGTTCTGAGAATGAAAAGCATCCCCTGAGCATGATGCTGCCACCACCATGTTTCACTGTAGGCATGCTGTTAATTTAGCTAGAAACTTGTCTTGAACAAATATCTCGATCTTGGTCTCATCACACCAAATAAAAATACATCTTCACTTTAGCAAGGTCACGCTCGTACGTTCATATGGCTCGTCTTGATGGCTTCTTTCTAGCCACGCCTCCCATACAGCCCTCGATTATCAGAGATCTTGAAATGGTCATCTGGTGCACTTTCACTCCACTATCAAACACTGTAGTCTGTAACTTCTTCAGAGTAACTGTTGGCCTCACTGTGACTTCCCTCACCTGTCTCGGTCTCGAGTGTTGATGGAGGGCTTGGTCGGTGGTAGTGCTTGGGTGGTGTTATGCCATGGATCCAGCAGCACTTACTGGGATGTCCAATGTCTAAGATGTAATTTTACACCTTATAAATTATGAAAGTATATTACCTTATCTTTAATTTCCTTAGGATGCTCCTTGGTCTTCATTTTTCTCTCCTTCTGTTCAGACTAACATTCTCTTAAAAATGTTTTTTGTCCAGAAAATTTGAGCTGTTTTAATATTGCCCAGACGTAGGCCAATTATGTGAAGTCAACCGTGTCCTTGTTAAGACACTATCTCTCATCTGGAGCATTTTCCAGCATTTTTCACTTTTCTTTACAATACCTGCTGACCAATAATTCATTTTGACAGGAAGAATACACGTATTTGTTATTTGCTATTCAGATAAATCTGATAAAATCCTGAGGGGTGAATACTTTTGCAACACACTGTATATTTAGACAATTGTGTGCAAAAGGCATAGAAAATTTTACATTAGTGTTTACGTAGAAAATGAAGAAGAAAAAAACAGATTTACAACAATGTTTAAATTATTTTTTACTATAGAATATTTTGTATTTTTTTTGTATAAGTAATGCACCAACAACACATTTCTGACAAAAACATTGAAGTCAAAGTATTTGGTTGAATTTTTTATGGTTGTTTTACTGTTTCTCAAACTTATCAGTCACTCTGTATAGGAATAATTCTGACAACTATAAATTAGATTTTTATTATTTTTTGAAGTCTTCTTTGAATTCAAAGGATTGCCCTAAATCTCTTGCGATTGTTATTTGCACTGTATATCGCAAAATATTCCGCGTTCACCTGGAACAACGGCGTGATTTCAGAGTAAGCGTTTCAGGAATCATGAATGTCCTTAATAAATCCGAAATATTATTAATATCATGATTATACTCTATACAGCTATATGAAATGTTGAGGTATATACTGAAAGTCTGCTGTGTTTCCTGTCATCGCTACCACAATCAGCATAGCTAGGTGTATTTATAGCCAAGCAGCAGTGTCTTTCTTTTGTTTTAGTTCTGCAGAAGTTATCACAGGCCTAAAACTCATGCATGCCACTACAGAATGTTAAAAGACATTGATTTCATGTCATATTTAATTGAGTTTTTGGGCAGTATTATTGCTGGTGTGATATCCAGATGTATTTTGTATCGGTGTAGTCCACTTCCATTTAAGTTCATGTTCAATTAAGTTATTATTGGTGTTATTGTCTTAGGTTTTCAGAAAACAGAGAATACAAATATATAAAGCAGATACAACAAATATACACGATTGTATACATCACCAAACAGTGCAAAAATATGTATCACTGGACTCCAGAGTTCAGATCCTGATGATGTCACAGCCATACATTGTAGGGAGACAACAGAGCTAAACTGGCTGTTCTCTCTGAATGGGAGGGGCATACACTCTCTCTCTCTCTTTCTCTGCTTTCAATCAGAGTGAAACTAGCCAATCGTAGGTGCCTGTGAGCTCATGTATGCGGAAGGGATTAGATAACACTTTCCTTTCCTTTGAGTGTGCTACACTGCTCTGTGAAACATGTAAAGATGCCGGTGCATCTGGGACCAGATCTGTAGTGTGAACATGAATGTGTCTCAATGCATCCTGGTCAGCAATAAAGAACCAACTAATAAACTGAGCCATTGCCCCAGCCAGAAATTATGTAATCACTGTGAGAATGTTTGAAAATCTGGCTAAACGGTAGAACTCTCTGCTGCTAGGCTAATGGATAATGGTGACGCTTTAACAGCAGAGGTGAAAGGAGCTGCTTTTCAAAGTTCAGTTTGTTGTTCTCTTATTCATTTTCAAGTTATTTATCAGCCCACACAATTGAAACATTCGAAACAGTTTATGCAGGTACATGAGATAGGATTCGTGGGACATTTCTACCTGAAAGTAACTGCAATGGAAGACAGATGTAATAAATGTGTGCGACAGACTTTCTCCAGCGCAAACGATGTATGACGCCAGATCACAAGTGGTCACTTTTGATCCAATCACCCAGGACACACGTAAATGTCAAATTGGGGCCTTTGACTCCTACCCATGACCTGTGAAACTGAAAACGCCTTCCTGGTGTGACATTCAGGTTTCAGATGAAAATGATACTTGAGGAAGATGTAACTGAAATGAAATGCAAGGACATTTTTTCATCATGGTGTAAAATTCTGTAATTAAAGGTAAAGTTAGGGCTGAGGTTACCTTTTCCAAAGGAAAGCCCAACACATCACTCCTTTCTAATGAATTTCATTGGATTTCTTTCTTTATAAGAGTATTTTTTTTCTAATTAAGTCATGAAAATATAGCCCTTGTTCATTGAAGATTAGTTGTGTTATTGATACAGATTTGTAGCTTATGAACTTAACTGGATGTTTTAAATAAAACTAGTAATTAAAATTAAAATGTGATTGAAAATGTCATTTATAATACATGATTCACTTTTTCGATGATACTCAGGTGTCCTCTTGGATTGTATGTGCTTTCCATCTCAGCCATTTTGTTCCACAACACTGGGAGGCATAATGTCGTCTCAGTTCAGTGTGTTGTCTTGCATGCAATAACCTATGGCTAAAGATCCAACGTATCCGAAAAAAGAGGAATCAGAAACTTCAGCGCTGCTCTTGGTCCATCTTGTGTGTTGCTTCAGACGCCTGCCTTAGCGTTCTCAATCACAAAGTGTTTTGTAATGTTCTCCTTTGCTTAAGCAACACAGGAACTAGTTCCTTTTCTCTTTATCAACTGGATGGACAGGCTTTCTTCTATTATTAGCCAGTATAGCGTTTGTGGCCGATGTTGTTGGTGGTAAGCTGCTGTTAAAAGTCAGAGTATTATCTTGAATACGTATCGTAATTCTATCACCAACTACAGCGCTACGAAGTGCATTCTTATTTTGCTAGTCATTTTCTTAAGGTTACTGAATACTGATGAAGATGTGGCATCCTGAGATCTTGTGCACATCAGTTTTGGAGTTTCGATCACAGTCTCTTTACGGCGAGCAGAACGTTTTCTGAATGTTGTTTTTCTAAGAATGTCTTGATTATGAAAATCGCAAACTAGTTCATCACAATAATCTACAAGCACTACTGAATTCCTGACTCTGATTGGTGCTGATGTGATTTTTCTCCAACAGCAGCTCTGCTGCATCTAATCTACAAAACCGAAGGATTTGTACAGAGGATAGTTCACATAAATAAATGTTCACAAAGTATGTAATTGTTAATATGGTGAACTTTTCGGTGAGGACAATTTTCTTTGACGTTTAAGGAAGGAGTCTCCAGCGACAGAGGAAAAGCTGTAATTCGAAGTAAAGAGTCAACCAGATACAACTGAAAAGTCTACCGTACCTGTCACATCTCGCTGATTAGCCCTGATCTCGCTGATTAACCCAAACCCCATCTAATCCTAACCCTAACCCTAGTGTAACCAGCCAGCTAGAGTTTTCCGTCATCCATCTCCGTATTTCCTGTACACATAAGTTGACAAGTATAATTTACCAAAGGGGATTCATTCTAATCCAACCCAATCACGGAGCTGACCAGGTGGGTGTTAAGGGCTTAGTATCTATAAAACTTTCTCTGGCTGGTTTGGTCTATGTACAGTACTGTGCATAAGTATTCAACCCCTCACCCTACACTTTGTGTTACAACTTGGAACTTGGTACTGGGATGAACCAGGATTACTTGCAATGAATCTACACAAAATATAACATAATATTTAAGTGTATGGGAAAATCAGTGTAGTTTCCAAAATCAGCTGGTGGAGGCATTATATTTTCGGGTTGTCCTCCGTGCATCCGTCTAAGATTCTTGTTAGAGCTATATCTCCAGAGTGGCTGAATGTTTACTGGATTTGTATAGAGTCATCATTATAACCAGCAGATGAACTGATTAGATGTTGGAATTGACCCAAACGGGCTTGAAGTCCCAGCAAGGTCAAACGTCTGAAATAGCTTCTCATAAATAGATTCCTCGTTTTTTTATATGTACCTTACACGTCCATATTCAGGAACCCAAGAACTTGATTTTTCACGTCGGTCCGCCCCGTCCATGCGCGCGTCTGTCCGAGATCCTCATTAGCATGAAAGCTCCGGAACTAGTGGTTGAATGTTTATATATGATTTATACGGAATTAGCATTGTAAGGAGCACATGTACAGTTTAGATTTTGGAATCTTTCAACAACAAGGTCATAATACATGAAATAGTTTTTGTTCAATAACTTCCTTCCGGTTTGATGTAGATTTTTAGAGTATTTGGGGCATACTAATTACTACCCAGAATGCCTTGTTGGAGGCGGCTGCATCTCCATCCATAACGTTGACACTGAGTTCTGCTTGTTTAATAATGGGTTGAATGTTGCTCTGTGGGCTGTTCAGCATATAGTTTCGATAATCGGAACCTTTCCCAAGACTTCCAGACTAGCTCCTGGGTCTTCATGGTGCCGCTCCCTAATAGACTCGCAAACAGCTGTATTTATATTGCGGTCATTTGACACCTTCATTGCACACACCTCAACTCCATGAACCTAATTATGTGACTCCTGATGGAACATAATCTGATGTTGCACTGGAACCAATTTAAGGTTTCACAATTTAGGGAACGGCGTGAATACCCATTCTATCCAAAGACATTATGATATTATGCATTATTTTGTGTTGATATTTTGTTCATAATCCCAGTGAAGTCCATTTCAGTTCCAGGTCGTAGCACTAAAAACGCTGGAAGAGTTATAAGGCAAATACTTATGCAAAGCTCTGTACCTCCTCACTCCAAGTAGGCTTTGACAGTGAAAGCATGTACACAGGTTGGAAATGAGTGTGTGATTGAGAGTTTCTCCTGCAGGCCAGCAAGTATCACTGGCAGAGTCAGAATGTCAAGCAGAGCGGCGTGGACGACATGGTGCTGCTCTCCAAGATCACCGAGGACGCCATCGTCGACAACCTCAAGAAGCGATACATGGACGACTACATCTTTGTATCCTTTCCCTTCAAGCCCAACTTCAGTGGCGTTACAGTTAAACTTACAGTTGAGTGCAAAAGTCTGCACGCCCGTTATTGATTTACTGATGTTATTAGTTGTTAATCGTGTTAGCACGTCTTACTAAACTTACCATGCAAATTTTCACTTCTTCTAAAAAGACAGCTAGAGGAAGTGATCAAAATAGATGCCAGCCATGAATGCCAATCTTCCCAGAGAAAGGGTACTCGGTCGAGACTAGCGTTTGTAAATCCAGTTAGCAACAACTGCTCAAATATTTACACGGAAGGTCACGAATAATAAATACCACAGAGCGTCCGAAAAAAGACGGCAATGTATCTCTTGAAGTTAACAAGATTAAAAAATGTGGCTTGTTACATTAACGAGAAACAGCGATATGTCAAGTCATCTGTCCTCAAGACTTTACCGTGGTGGAAAACTTACTGACAGTTGCAAAGTGCTGATAAATAAATGTCCCCTTACAGAAAATGACACATGTTATTGTTAAATAGCATGTTTTACAATCCACTTATTATCAGAGCTAAATTATGTGAAGTATTCACCATGCCCTCGTGTAAGTTGTTGCTATGGAAACAGTGGTAAAAAAAAAAAATACTTGCAAAACCTATGCCAATTTAAAAAAAAAAAAAACAATGCTACTAATGCTGGTTGCTAGTACGTATGCTAGCATGTCTGAAAAACTAAACTCACGCCTCGAATTTTCACTTCCTCTAATAGGAGCTGAACATTAACCAGAGGAAGTGATCAAAGTACATCAATCATATCAGAATAAGAGACTAGCTCTTAAACCTTATACTTATTCAAGCTAATACGTGCACTTAAACTGACATATATGTATAAACACACACAACTAAAATCTACGACACTGTTACACCTTATCATATGGATTTGCATGGTTGTTCGTGTTAGCAAGTTACAACTGTTTAATGACTCATTATGAAATTTCGGAGGCTTTTGTTTTGGGTTGTAGCATGTAACTCATACCCTATGTAACCCACATTCACACGCCATGCGGATCAGTAGGACAGGGTCCTTCCTCTTTTCACTTAACAACACACTTGTTTGGTTTACACACTCACACACACACACACACACACACAAATGTCAATCATTGTTTTGCTGCATGTACAATAAAAACACTTTCTATATTTTCTGTATATATTATATATAAATGTATATACTATAATATATACTGTACTATATATTCTGAGTTGAGTGTTAGAAAATAAACCAAATCCAGTGAAATATGTCCTTAACTCTAGTCTACAGTCCTACATCGGATCTGTCTTGATTTCAGTGAATCCTTTTAAACAGATGCCATATTTCACAGATCGAGAGATTGAGCTTTACCAAGGAGCTGTAAGTCCATCACACTGACCACATGATCACTTTATATCTGTCTTAGCATACAAAGCGGTGCAAAATGATTAATTTATTAGCAATGGGGAAGGGAAACTTTGGTGGTGTCCCGTCCAATGCTTCGGGAAACCTGACTGACTAGGCTGAAAAATGGTAGTTAGTGTAATTTAATACAGTACGGCATGCTCATTAGCTAATTAAGACACGAACGAGTGATTCCTCATCGTCATTCCTCCTACGTGTATCAATTGTAATTAGAAGCACTAAGAAAATCATCCCCGCAACAGCAAAAAATACGGCATGAAATACAGTGCAGAGATTTGATCATTTAATAGAATATGCATATAATGGACTAAGATGGGTTTGGTGTCTGTAGTTTGCGTCTTTACTTTTCTCTGGATCTAAATTGCCAATGTAGCTAAAGACATTATTGGCTCAATGACACCAAGTCACTTCTAACGTACAAACTCCGCCTCCAAACTTTAGGCCACACCTCTTACCCGAGTCTGTGATGTCGTTTTGTCCATTTCTGTAGGTGTATCTGAAGCCTACAGAGCCCCGTTCATGATTAAAAAAAGAAAAATGATTAAAACGTGGCGATGATGTAAGTATAATGAAGGAACGAGGAAACAAAGAAGTAAAACATGGCCACGTTTTAACTAAACAAGGCAAGGGATTATTGAAACGTGGCCACCATTTAACTTAATGAGGGAATGAATGATAAAAAAAGATTGAACCAAATGGCCACAATTTAACCAAAATTAGTGAACGAATAGATATCGTGGGAACAAAATAGTAAAACGTGGCCACAATGTGTATAATTTCTTCTTTTCGTGTCATGAGCGAGGCTCCCTAGGAACCACATACCAGTGTGAAGAGCTCGACTGTGATGGTGCTTGCTCCGGTTAGAGCTAAACGGGAGCCTACGTTAGACTCGTGGCTTCGGTATAAAACTAAAGCAGTTAAAGCAAAGCTAAAACACCAGACAGAATCATGTGGAGTAAAGCGGGTTATTGAACTGGGTTATTCGTGCTAAACTGGTTCTTTAACTGCTTTAAAATCTTTCAGCCTTTACTGGTTTATCGAAACAATGTAGATCTTAAAGTTTCTTTAAAAGCACTGCTGCTTTAATGTGTGTGTAATTATTAAATAATTACATACCATATATACCATATTTAATGTGTATTTTATGCTGAGAGTGTAGTTCAGGATATTACACTGAGACTTTCTTACCATGCTACAAATGTTCTTATGGTTACTTCCTCTTTATCTTCCTCTTCGGTTTCTGTCTCACTCACTGTCCCTCTCTTTATTTCTGTCTCTCTGTCTCTCTGTCTCTCTTTCACCTTGAATCTTTCACTGTCTGTCTTTTCCCTCTCGCTTTCTCGTTTCCTCTCTCTCTCTCCTGTCTCTCTTTCTGTTTTTGCCCTCTGTTTGACACTCTGTCTGTCTTTCTCTTCTTGCCTTTCTATCTATCTATTGCGTTCTCTTCCGGTCTCTCTTAATGTTTATATATCTCTTTTTCTGTCGCTCGCTCACTCACTCACTCTCTCTCTTTTACTCTCTCATTCACTCTTCCTGTCTCTCTCTGGTCTTTCTTGTGTACTCTCTCATCCTTTCTTCCTGTCTTGTTCGCTCTCTCTCTCTCTCTCTCTCTCTCTCTCTAGGCCCAGTATGAAAACCCACCTCACATCTACGCCTTAACAGACAACATGTACAGGAACATGATGATTGACAGCGAGAACCAGTGTGTGATCATCAGGTGACTAAAACAAAGCTGCACGCTTAATAACATCATGATGCCTTATTCAGATGATTAGTCAGGACTTTATCCGTCGTGAGGGCTGTGATTATGAACCACCACATGGTGAAACATTACAGCTTCATGAGTATGGAGTTACAGCTTTAGGGCTGCAGTTACATGCTTTAGGAAAACGCCAGGCTCAACACCACAAATTTTCCCCTACTGTGAAATTAAAAATGCAGATCAAAAACTTAAACAAATAACAAAAAGGGGACACAAGCTCCTATCGTGTACGTGCAACTCAATCTACATGATTCTGCAGACGGCTCATCACGTGCGTATTCATACAAGAGGTGGCTATATGATAAATAACAGTCGTTGGGTAAAATCTAATAAAATCAAAACGGAGAGTGCGGACCTTCTACGATATGCAAGCGCGACCAATTTATATGTCGCAGTATATTTCCAGTGGATCTTACTTCTACATTGGCTACGTTTCGTCACTATGGAACTTTCCTGCCATCTACTGGATTGATGGCATTGCTGAACACAGACACTCAAAGCAGTATCTCTCAACGTTAACGAAAGCAATGCTAATTTCATGGAGCCGCCCCGTGACTCGGATCCCAAATATTTCCTTGGCCCGTGCTGCACCCTGCCACCAAGTTTCACGGAACTTCACGAACAGTCTCTAACAGTGGCTTCATCTCTAGATAGTGTGGAAAAGAATAAGTGGAACTGCCATCAAAGTTTATGGGGCGGGGCCTAATGACAACAAGCTGCATCGAAGCAATATAGTGATCCAAGATGGCCGCTGCATAACGTTACAGAGAGCCACAGTGGGCCTTAAACCACATCCGCACGACATAGATGTCGTTTGAGGCAGACGATTTTGTGTGACACGGACATCCATGTGCAACATTAGCCTCCTAGCTCAAAACTAAACATGTCTTGGAAGTTGTACAAATGCTCAACTCTTTTACCCAGGGACTTTGGTAGAGTTTTATTAATAAACGTTCAGTATTACGAATGTCCTGAGCGCTTCGGGGTTTATTACATGTGTTCTGAGCACCCCGTCCACATTACTCTGTTTTTCTCAGAAACAGTGAGGAACTAAGAATGAGCATCATTTCCTCCCTGGTTAGAAGAAGTGCTAACTTGTTGCTAGCTGGCTCATGTTAGGTCTCGGCCATCTAAACCACATTTAGCTCTTTTTTATGTCAGAATCAGAGCAAGCCATTTTCATTAAAGTACACTTTTTAAATGCACATCTGCTAATAAAGTACACTGAATAATATTTTCAGGGTGTGTGTGTGTCTGGGTGTGTGAGACAGATAGACAGAAAGGTGTGTGTGTGATGGTGTGATATGATATGATCTGTTGTGGTTTTAAAGGTGTGACCCTTTTTTTTTATTTGCGATATGACAACAATACCATTTGATGTTTCTATCAAGCTTTTCATTCTATTTTTTATTCCATTTGATCAACTGTGACCCAAGTACCATGCCCATATCAGGAATATCCTCAAACTGTTCCTAGTACCGAGAAAGCGAACTGTTCCCTCTTGAGATCTGGGTGCTGTTGGGAATCGACTCCGAGACAACTTTCCTAGGAACGGATCTTATTCCGACGCCGCTCAAACTCTCTTTCATGGGGAAAAAAATCTAAAATGCTTTGTTATGTTATTATATACGGTGTACATTTCACACTATACGGATAAAAACGAAAAGTTGTTATTCATATATGAGAGCGTACAGTTCAGTGCAAAAGTTTTCACCCCCTCCCCCTAGGGCTAAGCACCTATATTTTTTAATTTAACCACAGAAACAAAACAGAACTGAACAAAAATGTAGAACAATGAGTAGTTGGTGCATTCTATAATAAATCTAAAAATAAAGGGAAAAAATAAGGATTTTGGTCTGCATATGGTAGCGGAAGTTATAACAGACTGAAAAATGGTATAGTGGACACACGATAGGTAATAAAGGAGAGGACATAGAGGACTCTTGGAGGATTTCGCTAACCTGTATGCATTGTCTGATTTATTTATTAACATTATTATTCTGATTGGATGGAAAACTTCCTGCTTCAAATGCAACCAATAATGAGTGCATTAACAATAAAGATGTGTAAGATGACTTCAGCTCTCAGTGTTTGTTTGTAGTGGGTGTGTTTATGGGAATGTGGATTTTTCAGATTCATTTGAGAATTGCTGTTAGATTGATTATTATGTGTACTGTATCTGTGTTATGTTAGAGGAGAGAGAGAGAAAAAGATAATGTGTGTATCATTGGCATATGGTCATGTATGTTCTGATTAATGTGTGTGTGTGTGTGTGTGTGTGTGTGTAGTGGAGAGAGCGGTGCAGGAAAAACAGTGGGTGCTAAGTACATCATGGGCTACATCTCCAAAGTGTCCGGTGGTGGACCTAAAGTTCAGGTACAACGAATTCTGGAAGATTTTCGGATGTTCTCGGATTAGTCCTGAAAAATCTCTGAAAATTTGCCCTTATACCGCGGCTTTGTTGAGTTCTGGATTCTGATTGGTCAGAAGATGTTAATTGATTTTCCAAAACGGCAGCTCTGTCTGTACAAAAGTTTGTCCAAATCACAAGGCTTTATAGTAATGCCCTTGCTCTAATACATGATCGTTTCTATAGCAACAGATCAATCACGTGGACTTGTACGGCAGATGCGCCACATAATCTTAGTAATAATGAACAGGTTTTAATTTAACATTACGGTAACATTTATGGAAGGAGTCTCCAGTGTCAGTGTTTTTGTAACAGTCATGGGAAAGTCTTTGTTTTTGTTTTTGTTTTTTTTTTACATGACAAACTGCATTTTTTTTTTTTTTTTTTTTTTTTTTTTTTTAGAGAATATATATTATTTCCATATTATAGTACAACTTCTTTTAAATGCTTGTGTATTTATTTCTTTGTTCCTCAGCATGTAAAAGACATCATCCTGCAGTCCAACCCTCTACTGGAGGCCTTCGGAAACGCTAAAACCGTCCGAAACAACAATTCCAGCCGCTTCGTGAGTATCTCTTTCAGGACGAGTCCCTTCACCTTATCGCTGACTTTCTGCGGTCAGCTTCATCAGCCTTGTCTTGACTGACAGGGGAAATACTTCGAGATCCAGTTCAGCCGAGGAGGAGAGCCGGACGGGGGCAAAATCTCCAACTTCCTGCTGGAGAAATCACGAGTCGTGAGCCAGAACGAGAACGAGAGGAACTTCCACATTTTCTACCAGGTCAGAATGAGAGCGAGGAGGAGGAGAGCAAGGAAACACACAAGGAGAAGTAGACTAGAGGAAAATAAACCAGTTGCTTTTTCTGCTGAGTGCATAAAACAGACAAAAAAAAAAATCTCCCATCATTTTTAAATAAATTAAAGGAAAACGTCCATCTGTTTTACGTTTTATCTGCATAGAGGTAAGGATTTTCAGAAATCTAAAAACGAAATGTAGGTGCAGCAAGACATTAATCTACAAAGAGTTTTTTTATCTAGTCACAGTCTACTCCAAAAGTATTGGAACAGCAAGGTCAATTACATTGTTTTTGCTGTGCACTAAAGACATTGATGTGTGAGATGAAAAGATGAATAATAGAAGAGAGTTTCAGCTTTTATTCTCTGGTATTTACATCCACGTATGTTAAACAAGCTCGAACGTAACACAATTTGTATCAAACCACCCTGTACCTCATGTTTTAAGAAAAAACATGAAACCCTTGAGTGCAACAATTTTTTCTGTGCACACAAGATCATTTTCCAGTTTCAAATTTTTCTTTCAGGAAAAAAAAAAAAAATCTTGTGAAAAGACATCACTTGAGATCATTTTCCATTTTCATGACTTTTGTTTAACACATGTTTTTTGTTTGTTTGCACAGTCTCTTCAAAATCGTAAGGCAAAAAAAAAATCAATTCAATTTATTTTCAGATCTGATTTAAAGAAGGCAGGGTGACATATCTGTCATATAACAGTTATAACAGACACATAAGGAGAAATACGTGGCTGAATATTACACTCTTCGAGGATCCAGGACTTGTTCAGGGGTTGAGGAAGAGGTTGGAGGCAGCTGTGAAGATAAAGAGAAAATATAAAGAACATATTACTCTCACATTCAGAAAAGGAAACACAAATCTGCAAAGCAACATCATCCTCGCAGTAACGTCTGAGAAACCTAACGCATGAAATATCTTGTTGAAATATATTTTTTGTGGCTTTCATTTTATCCAAAGGGTGTACAAACTTTTGACTGTGATACCTGAAAAATCCTCAACTACCTCTCACTCGTTTGGTTCCAGCTGATCGAAGGTTCTTCGGCCCAGCAGAAGGAAGGTTTAGGGGTCATGACGCCTGACTATTACAACTACTTAAACCAGTCGGGAACCTACAAAGTGGACGGCACCAACGACAGCAACGACTTCCACGAGACGATGGTGCGTCAATCGCTGTCAATCAACTGTTACTATGGAAACGATATTGTGTTCGATAATAAATTTTTAGGTGTGTATCCTTGATTGATGGTGTCACCAATTACAAACCAACTCTAATGTCCGTCTGTGTGTGTGTGTGTGTGTGTGTGTGTGTGTGTGTGTGTGTGTGTGTGTGTGTGTGTGCTGCAGGAAGCCATGCAGGTGATCGGGATCCCCGGGGACAATCAGACGCAGGTCCTGCATATTGTAGCTGGAATCTTACACCTGGGCAACATCAGCTTCATCGAGGTGGGAAACTACGGCCAGGTGGAGAGCACAGACTGTAAGTGCGGACATCAGCGCCGTCGTGTTTCCTTGTTCTGACATCTTCTTTTCTCAAAAAAAATAAAAAATAAATAAAAAATAATCCAGTCTGAATAAGGACACTTTCAGATCTGAAGCTTGAGCCGATATTTGTTATGCTTATTATTGAGAAACAGGCTGCATGCTTAAGTGAGCAGTGAAGGTTATGGATTTGAACTCACGACCTTCCGATCACTAGTCCAATGTCCAATGTCCAATGTCTACTACAGTCCACACAGCATGACCACTTTACCTACATAAATGTTATTTTTCCCACTGAATACATTCCAAACGTAATCTCCGCGCTGTAAAATGCTCTCTGTGTTGCTCAGTGCTGGCCTTCCCCGCCTACCTGCTGGGCATCGATCAGAACCGGCTGCAGGAGAAACTCACCAGCCGGAAGATGGACTCCAAGTGGGGCGGCAAATCCGAGTCCATCGACGTGACGCTGAATCAGGAGCAGGCGTGCTACACACGTGACGCTCTCGCCAAGGCCCTGTACGCTCGCCTCTTCGACTACCTGGTGGAGGTCTGGATTTACCACAAGTCTTGTTCATGTGCACTCCCACGCTCACGGTTAAAGGCAAAAAAAATGGGCGGATTGACAAATAAATAAGTAAGAAATAAAACACTTTGAAGCGTGCTGCTATAGGAGAATAATCGGTGACCTAGTGGTGAGACGTAGTGGAGTTTAACATCACGTTCCACAAGGTTATATTTTCCTCACCACAGAAATTACCGTGTTGTGTTAATTAAACAACTCATCACACTTTTTTTTTTTTTACCTTGTCTGTAGATGCATTTAACGTTGTAGGACATTCGCAAAACAACTTATTTCTTTCTCTTAAAGGGCCGGCTCACACTTCCCAGAATCCAATGCGTTGTGTTTGTTTTGAAAGCATGTGACCGCTACATGCTAGCTCTCTGTGCGGCGAAACCTCCACAATTTCACTGTTAATGATCCCTTGAAAACTCTTCTCCAACATTTGGTACCAAGAAATTGGTACCCGTGTCTAAAACATTACCTCTGGAGACTCCTTCCATAAACGCTTACAGAGAACTTCACCATATAGACGATTCTGTGGAATAAACTAGTTTTAAACCTATATTAATATACTTTATGTTTTGAAATAGAGAATGATTTATTGTTTTTTTTTTTTTCGACTGTAATGATCAGGCCATAAACAAAGCCATGCAGAAGCCCATCGAAGAGCTCAGCATCGGAGTCCTGGATATTTACGGATTCGAGATTTTTCAGGTGACTCGATGTTATTATTCCCGTCTCTCTTGCCAACTTGCCATAATGTGGACCGACAGAACTAACTGATTCTGTTTCTTCAGAGGAACGGGTTCGAGCAGTTCTGTATCAACTTTGTGAATGAGAAACTGCAGCAAATCTTCATCGAGCTGACTCTGAAGGCAGAACAGGTGCACACGCTTATACCTTGCTCCGGACAGGCTGCACCTCAGCACAGACGGGATATTTTTATGATTATTGTTTTTTATTCTCACTTTTCCCCTCCTAACAGGAAGAATATGTCCAGGAGGGGATCAAGTGGACTCCTATTGAATACTTTAACAACAAAATAGTGTGTGATCTTATTGAAAATAAACTGGTAAGCTCACAGAATAGACACATATTTATCACGAGCCTGAATTTAATATGTGATGAATTATGAGGCATGATGCAAAGAAGAACTATGTAGAAGATGCAACAATAGTTAATATGTAGTTTGTGCGTGTGTGTGTGTGTGTGTGTGCACGCACTTATTTACAAGCTGTGATGAGTTCAGTTCTCAAAGAAACTTGCAGGAAAGGAAAACCACAACTGAAACACATCATTTCTCTTTCAGTACCACAATGCATCTACGAATGCAAATAATAGAAATGTAATAAAATGTGTTGCTTATTAACCGCTGAAGCTGTCATCAGACATTTGCTAGGGGTGTGTTTAGTTTAAAAACCACTTTCTATACTACTCTGTTTTTGTAATACTGTATTTCTGCGACTTTAATCCGCTCAGTAATTTTTTATTTTTTTTTTGCAACGTTCTAAGCAAAAATCCTTTATTTCTAAAGCAAATATCAATATTCAAATTTTTTCCCCCTTCCCCTTTGCATGCTTTCTTGCCATCTTCTTACCACAGAACAAACACAAACTTAACGGAAATTATGGCACCCCACACAGTGCTACAGTGAAATTTTGATTGCAGTCCAGTGTAGAACATTTGAAGTGTTCGTCTTATCGCTCTCGTGTCACTTCCTTCTCAGAACCCGCCAGGTATCATGAGCATCCTGGATGACGTCTGCGCCACCATGCACGGCAAGGGCGAGGGGGCCGACAGCACCTTGCTGCAGAAGCTGCAGGCCGCGGTGGGATCTCACGAGCACTTTAACAACTGGAACTCTGGCTTTATTGTCCACCATTATGCAGGCAAGGTGTGCAACTCCGCCTTTAGGAATGAGGGATACAGGAATACGCCGAAATTTGTTCAAATAACCTCTATCTACTGCAGATGTATGTGTTTACCAGCAGGAAAGCGTTTCAACGTATTTTCTTGTGCTGAATTGATATGCACACATAAGATATTTTTGTCGAAAAAATTAAAAACTCCGTCTCGAATCAGGTGTCGTACGACATCAACGGTTTCTGCGAGAGAAACAGAGACGTGCTTTTTACCGACCTCATTGCGCTGATGCAGAGCAGCGAACAGTGAGTATACATGTTTATATACAGCCGCCTATTTATCAGGATTGATCTTCTAACTCGGGTGGGATGATCCGACACGAAATGTTCTTCTTCACAGCCACTTCATCCGCAGCCTGTTCCCTGAAAACCTCAACACTGAAAAAAAAAGCAGGCCGACCACAGCGAGCTCCAAAATCAAAGTAAGATCAAGATTCGACTCGTATTTTAAAAACCCGAAGTCAGGAACCGATAAGTGAACAGGACAGTCTAGAACATCACAGTGTACCAAAGAACAGCTTCCTGAACAATTGTATATTACCTATGTAATGACTGCAGATTGCAGAACATCATGTCGCGTTGCCCAATTACCTTTTAACCAACGTTTCATTTCATAATCCATTGTCCTGGATTACACATTTACCAGAACATGCATTATATCGCTGCTAATTACTTCAGAAGTTCATCACAAGGCACATTGGTTTCCTGTGAGTTCTTCGGTGGTTGAGATGAATATCTCTGTGCTTTCTGGCGCGTATGAAAGGTAGTCATGGTATCACTCTGGTCCACAGAGGCAGGCTAACGAGCTGGTGGATACGCTGATGAAATGCACTCCACACTATATCCGCTGCATCAAACCCAACGAGACCAAGAGGCCCAAAGACTGGGAGGAGAGCCGGTGAGTCTCAGAGCTTTACTTACAGCGCTAGGCTTATCCTGGTACACTTCAGCGTCGTTGGATAATCCAGTAAGGCTGTACAGCAGGGATGAATCAACGTTACGTGGTTTGATGTGAAGCAGAGTTCTTGTTACCGCCCTGACGTTGACTATTTTTCTAATAACAACTTACACAGAAGTGCTTTGTTCCTCGTAAATCTCAATTTCTTTCTTAAAGAGATCATTTCCTCTACGCAACAAGCACAGTGGGCTCATGTCAGTTTTTGTTTAGGTTTTGGTCCTGTTTCCGCCTCCCGTCCTGTCACTTGCCTTGTTATCTAAATGCTCAAAGCTTTCGTGTTCTCTCTGTCTCTCCTTCTGACACTCATCGTGATCGTTGTCTTCAGGGTGAAACATCAGGTGGAGTATTTGGGTTTGCGTGAGAACATCAGGGTGCGGAGAGCCGGCTTCGCCTACCGCCGAATTTTCCGCAAGTTTCTACAGAGGTGAGTTATTCATGTTATGTGTACTGATCATGAAGCTCTGTTTATACTCTTTATTATTGTAAATAATACATTGTAAGTCCCAGAATGCAACGCAGCTACTAGCTTCTGCATTATAGCAGAGACTTGGCTAGGCTAGTTAGTGACCTACGAGTTACGAGTTGGTGAAAACTCAAAAAAGGCAGCTTAGAATTTATTACATAATATATCTTGGATGCCGTTGAAGATCTCAAGTTAATTATGAAGATTACGCTGCCTCGTTCACTGAGGTGTTTTGCTTGAAAATACAGAATGTAAAAGTGATTTGTTGCACAATAGTGTGTGTAGGATGTGTGTTATGTTCAGGTGTGCTAACAACAGGTGTGTGTCTCAGGTACGCCATCCTGACTCCGGAGACGTTCCCGTCCTGGCGTGGAGGGGAACAGCAGGGCGTCCTGCATCTGCTGCGCTCCGTAAACATGGACAATGATCAATACCAGATGGGCCACTCTAAGATCTTTGTCAAAAATCCGGAGTCGGTACGAATGCGGGCATTTTGCATTTTATTTCATATAATATGTTTAGCACAAAATTCAGATGGTTTCATGGTGACAGTTTTGGAGAACAATTCACACATACGCAGCCAGGCGTGTAGGGAGCAAAACCGAAGGTGCTCTCTGGGCGGGAGGGGCATCCTCTCTCTCCCCTGTCAATCGAAGCGACACGAGCCAATCGTGCACTGGTATGTGGAAGAGGGCGGATAGCACATTGAGGAGAAAAAATGACGCAGAGTGAATGTTTACGAATGGATATACTTCTATGTTTTCACTGTCATGTCGCTGATCAGAGCAGAGAGAGTAAATAAAATGGAAACTCTATAAACGTCCGTGCTAATGTCTGTTCTGGTGCAATGAGCTGCCTTCAGACAAATAATTAACATAAATGCACTTGATTATATAAACTGCAACAGACGAGCTGATACAGAAGCTGCACTGGTTTAAGTTTAGAAATTCAAGCCGTTGCACTATGTACTGTTTTTTCATACATTTATCTGTTCTGCTGAATTAGTTCGCTGGATTTTGGTCCACCAGAGATGACATTCTATAAGTTCTGTAATATAAAAATTCATTAACGTTCTGTACTATAACATAGACCCAGGTTAACTACTATACTATAGCTCCTCTGCTTCCTACCTCTCTCATTCTCAGCTGTTTCTGCTGGAAGAGATGCGGGAAAGGAAGTTTGACACGTTCGCCAGGATCATCCAGAAAGCCTGGAGGAAGTACATCGCCAGGAGGAAGTATGAGCAGATGAGAGAGGAGGGTATGACAGCTTAATAATGCATAAACCATAAAACAGATACAGGATGTTAAAGTGTCATTGTGAGACTATTTCACCCAGATATGCTCATTATTCTGGGTGTCGTTTGCATAGATAGGCTCACACAGGTGACAACCAATGAAACCTTGAATACTTCCTCAAGAGTAGTCTGCAGACGAGTTTGCATTTTGCAGAAATGCATCACGTAAACCTGAGGGGTCAGCAAGTTCTGGAGTTCAGTGCTTTTCCTGTTTATCAAGAGTGATTTGACTCAACGGCGAATAATGAAGTCATTTATCGGTCGAGTCGTATGTATGGAGCAAAGAGCCACCCTAATTTGTCCCTTACTGGCTTTCGAACAAAAGTGTTATGGCTATTACTAATCATAATAATATATTAATATGAAACCGTTCACCAAGATAGAGGAAAGAAAGAGAATTGAAATGATAAAGACGATCAAATTAATCATGAGAATAACCAATGACTTAAAAAAAAAGGAACTTAAAAACAATGCATGTAAGATCATGCATTCATCAAAGCAAATCCATGGGAAACTCCACATTCAATATTAGCTGATGCGTGTTTCTCAGGCTGAAATATAACTGTGTTTTAGGCAAGTATGATTTAAAAATAATCCCGATCTGACCCTGAGGCCTGCTCAGCACACTGACATAGTTGTTAAAAGCACCCAAAGTCTTTACTCAAGGATAAGTGTAACTCCGAATCTAAATAAATCCTCTGGTGAATGTTGAAGTAATTTCTTCCCTGAGAAAAGTATAAACTCTTACATTTATGATATATACAGTACAGAAGTATAGAAGGACAAAAGTAAAAGATGCCTGTATCAGTTTTGAGTCACACTCTGATGGTAAATTAGTGTCACTTTCACCAAGGATCCATGGAATGTGGTAGAGCATTAGCTATGACTAATTAACAATAGCTTTATTGCTAATGTCGCAAACGTTAGCGAACATGACAATAACTAATATCACGTGCTGAAACCGAGCTGTGACAATACAAACTATCTGAATGCAAATTGTTAGCTGTGACAATAGAAACTAGCTGAATGCTAATAGCTAGCTGTCACAATACAAACTAGCTGAATGCCAATATCCAGCTGTCACAATACAAACTAGCTGAATGCTAATAACTAGTCATCACAATACAAACTATCTGAATGCAAATTGTTAGCTGTGACAATAGAAACTAGCTGAATGCTAATAGCTAGCTGTCACAATACAAACTAGCTGAATGCCAATATCCAGCTGTCACAATACAAACTAGCTGAATGCTAATAGCTCGCTGTCACAATACAAACTATTTGAATGCTAATAACTAGTCATCACAATACAAACTATTTGAATGCTAATAGCTAGCTGTCAAAATACAAACTAGCTGAATACTAATAGCTAAATGTAGATGTAACAATACAAACTAGCTGAATGCAAATGGTTAGATGTGACAATAGAAACTAGCTGAATGTTAATAGCTGGCTGTCACAATACAAACTAGCTGAATGCTAATAGCTAGCTGTCAAAATACAAACTAGCTGAATACTAAGAGCTAAATGTAGATGTAACAATACAAACTAGCTGAATGTTAATAGCTGTGACAATAGAAACTAAATGAATACTAATATCTAGATGTGATTTCCATGAAAGTATGCATAGCAGCAGATACAGTGTACAGTGTACAGCGCACAGTGGAGTGTAGTACAGTAGAGCTTACTCCTGCTGTCTTTAAATCTGTTACAGTTTAGATTTGCTAAGAATTTAGATTGTCTCCTTGTACTTGTCTGATGTCCAAACACGGCCTTATGATGTTTATAGCTGTAGTGTCAAAAATATTCAGTAAAAAGTCAAACATATTCGGTGAAAGAAACACACATAGCCTTAAAAACCAAACTTACAAAGTGTACGGTAGCAAAGTGATGATGTTTCTTCATCTACCTCTGCACAGTGATATCGACTTTGCTTTAGAAAATAAACTTTTATATACATAAGTTAAACTTTGAAAGAATCTCTTATTTCTCTTCATGTCTGTGCTTTCTGTTCCTAGCATCGGATATTCTCTATAACTCAAAGGAGCGACGCAGGAATAGCATTAACAGGAACTTCGTTGGTGATTACCTGGGCATGGAGGAGAGGCCTGAACTGCGTCAGTTCCTGGCTAAGAGAGAGCGAGTCGACTTTGCTGACTCGGTGAACAAATACGACCGCAGGTTTAAGGTGAGGTCTTATAATCAGCTATAACTAGGGGCAATTAGTAATTCTGAAGTGATAATTATTATCAAAAAACGACAAATCACTAGTGTGTGAAAACAAACACTCATACTTTTAAACTGATTTGTTAGCAGTTGAACAGGCCAGCAAGCAAACTGTATCATATCATATGCATTGTGATTTAACAAAGAAACATAATCAGTGATATGGTGAACGCTTCTGTTAGATGTTTATTTAACATTTATGGAAGGAGTCTCCAGTGTCACCACTTTGTAACAGTCGGAGGTAAAGCTGTAACTTTAACTTGTTCAACACGGCAACGTCTTTAACGGTGAAGGTCGTTGCAGTTTTCAGTTTCTCAGAAGCTGTGTTGGTTTTTTTTTTTTGCCTTATTCATTGCAAGAGAGACCGGTGAAGGAAGGACTGTTTATAGCTGACGTAACGTAAGTGATAACAGGAACTGGCTTGTTTCTCAGACGTTCCACAGCATCAAATGTAACAGTGAATGGCTAAAAAGTCGGACATATCAGTCTTAGAATGAATAAAAAGTTGTAATCATTGTTAAATTGCGGTCGTATAAATGGAAAACACACTTCAGGACGTGTTGTTATTGGAAAACAGTCAACGTCTGGGTGGTAACATTAAATGTAAGTAACCAAATATTAATCCACTGTAAATGGGTAAACGTGAAAATAATGTAAATGACTTGGCTACCTCACAGCAAGTAGGGTTCAGCGTTCAAGCCTGCCTGCTGGCTGACTGCGGACTTTCTTTGTTTCTGAGTTTGCATGTTCTCTCCGTGCTTGCATGGGTTTCCCCCGGGTGCTCTGGTTTCCTCCAAAAGACATGCAGCTTAGGCCAACTGGTCACTCTAAATTGCCCATAGGTGTGAGTGTGACCGTTTGCTTGTCTCTACGATCGATTGGCGAACAGCCCAGGTTATATATTATAAATAATATATTTTTCTCTGTCCTTTTTTCCAGTCAATTAAAAGAGATCTGATCCTGACACCTAAGGGCATCTACCTGATCGGACGTGAGAAAATCAAGAAGGGTCCCGAGAAAGGCCAGATCAAAGAAGTGCTGAAGAGAAAACTGGAAATCGGGGCCATACGCTCCATTTCACTGAGGTTAGCAGCATCCTGTGTTTAAATATACCGTGCTGACTCATTTCTGCAAAGCGTTTGCCTGTTGCCAACCAGACCAGAGCAGAGCCACCGCACATTGGTGCATGGGCTTGAGGTTTTTTCTTCAGCGTATGAAAAACGTCACTAAATGAACCGAAAGTTCTTTTAAATATCCGTAGCACTGATCTCCGTAGCACGGTTGTGGTAGTGATTTCCTTATCAGACAAACGTTTCCGTGAACTGAAGGGTGACAATGTTCCTGTCACAGTGAGAGAAAGGTTGAAAGTGAGAGCGGATAACTCTGACATCATCTGCGTGTCAATGTTACTTGGAATTTCTTTTGCATAACCGAGTTTTCTAGATTTTCAGTCCGGTCATCTGTTCTTCTGTTTACGTCGATTGGACAACGTGCGCTCACTCTCTCCTCTAAAGACGTTTTAAGAAAAGAATGATGGTCGAGTGAATAATTCGCCTCATTCACGTTCACTACAGCCAACGACTGTATTCCATATTACGGATGTGTGGAAAGAAACAGTCCGAATGGAAGTCAAATCTAGGGGGCGTGTCACTCTGTAGTCACCTGACGTGAATCTACAGCGCTGGGTTAGGAAGTAATCAGCCCCAGCCTCAGCCTTCATATATTTATATTTTTTCCTTCTTTTTTTTTTACCTATTCAACAAAACACTTCCCGTGTTTTTTATGTGCTACACCAGATTCATTCTCCGTCCGTTTAAAAACCATCAAGCTCATTTCATGAAGCTATTTATTTGTGATCTGGATAAAGTTACTTAATCCAGTACTGGAGCTGCGAATTACTGCTTTTATTTACACATCCATATCCATGTCTCTTATCTTTCGCTTTATTTCTTTCTTTATTTACTTTTTTCCTTTAGCACGAGGCAGGACGACTTCTTCATCCTGCACGAGGCTCAGTACGACAGCCTGCTGGAGTCCTTGTTTAAGACCGAGTTTCTGAGCTTGCTGTGTAAGCGCTATGAGGAGCAGACCAAGAGCAAACTCACACTGTCCTTCAATGACAGGTACACACACACACACACACACACACACACACACACACACACACACACACACACACACACACACACACACA
>JAQQZR010000039.1:2173453-2189085 GCA_030068235.1 Notoglanidium macrostoma | reverse complement strand
GGAATTTCTCAACCTGGCAACTTCCTTAACACACACACACACACACACACACACACACACACACACATATTCATTTTAATGTACACCAGGATACTGAAGGTGGATTTAAAAAAAAATAAATGAAAGGAATATGATCTAAACACTTTAAAGACCTTCAAAACAGTTTAAAATTAATTCGCTAATATTGAAGCTTTTTTTTTTTCTTTCAGCATATGCAAATCTACCTAATTTATAGTGCAAGAGAAGAAAGGAAAAGTGAGCAGTATGTCAGGGGCCCGACGCCCTGCTGGGAATAAAAGAGTTATTAAATACTGGAGTCCCAGCGGGGGGATTAAAGCAGCGTGATGGAGAAAAGGAGAGAAAAGCAGAGCTCTTCTTTCCTCCTGTCTCTTTCTCTTTTTCTCTCTCTCTCTCTCTCTCTCTCTCTCTCTCTCTCTCTCTCTCTCTCTCTCTCACACACACACACATGGTTCATCCAGAGGGACTCCAGCAGTGACATAAACCCTCTCACTCCTGCTGCTTTAGTCATAACAGCCTGCCGGCGCTGGAGTGTGTGTGGAGCGGGCCGCTAGCCTAAGCAGATTTCTGTGAGCCTTTCTGCATTGTATGAATTCGCAGCTTTGATTTCAGTGCCAGATCTCCGAGTTTGGGTTCACATCCCATCTGCTGAAGGCTCTAAAGTCCTCGATGTCTTCACTCAGTGGTCATCTGTCCAGTAAGAGACAGTTTAATACCAACCAGAGATTCTCTTTTCTACCTATAAAACCCTGCCGAAATTTGAAATTCTTTAGGATTTACATACGTTTTTGTTAAATATGGACAGGGATATATAATAAGGGTAGGAAAGACTTGAGCTTAGCACCACAGTTCCAAGCTTTTTACACTGAAAGGTACAGTTTTGTACCTTTTTCTTATCCAAAACAAGAAATTAGCACTCTTCTGTTGAATGGCTCCGGATGTATAAATGAAATGTTACAAATATGACTTGCATTTCCTGTTCAAATAATATAGGTTTCTTGGAAAAGAAAACATATCTGGGAAATTATTGGCACCCCTACAGAATACTTAAAATTACTCTAAGACATTGATTGTTGACTTTGACCACTTCCTGTTTCTCTGGGATATAAATATGAGGTTGCACACATGCAAAATCACTTTGTTGTTTATCACAGTGGGAAACTGTTCTCTATAACAGTATGAAATTGTGGCAACAAAGACCCAAAAGTTTCCAGAACTGTAAAGTTTAGTTTATTTCAAATCATCTGTCATAAACCACTTCCATAACAATAATCTTTTTTTTTTCGGTTAAAAGTTTGCTCCTGAACAACTACAATCGGTGTAGCGTGTTGTGGTCCAGTGACACTGAATGTTAATTGTGAGGGTGCAAATAATTTTAAAGCCAGTGTTTTGCAAGGCAAGGGAAGTTTATTTGTAGCATAAAATCATTTTAATATGAGTGCTGTAAAAAGAGTTCAAAAGCATTGCAATAAATAAAAAAATAAATCATTAGATGATTAGTGATTATAACATATAAAAGATACTTTTACTCAGGATTAATTATTTAAATAAAAAAAACATATATATATTTTTTTTAGCAAATCTGTTTTAAAAAATTCACTGTAATTTTGAACCTTAAGGTTTATTTATATTAGGTTTGTTTTAATTAAAGTTGCCAATCACTCTTGAGTTTATTATATAGTGCGTTTTATTTTTATAAATAGTACTGACCGTTGTTGTATTTAAATAAAAAAAAAACTGACATAAAAAGAATCAATATAATATAATATAATATAATAGCAATAAAACTTTCAATCAGTTTTTCAATCACCTTTCGTGCATGTATATATTATTGTATTGCAATTACGTTACAGCAAACGCTAAATCCCAAATGCCTCATTATTTGCTAGAAATAGCACTAAATAGTGAGTATATGGCATTATTTCCTGTCTTATAAAGTGTACATACATAGGGAGTATGAAGGTATTTGAGATTGAGCCGGAGCTTGCAATTTGGCCAACCCCTTCTAAATACCGGTCGCCGAGTAGGGAAGTCCCTCCCTTTGACTCTTCTGATTGGTTAAACTTCAAAGATGCGCTGTTCTGATTGGTCGGACGCAGTGTCCTGTTGTCGCGTGCGAGTTAGGAGCAGCGAAGGAAAGGGGGAAAAAGGGGAGGGGAGAAAATGGCCGCGTCTGGCTTCCGGTTTTTCTTTCTCTCGCTCTCTTTTTTTTTTTTTCGGGGGGCTGAAACTGACACACACAATGAGTCGGGAGGAACAACGGCCTGAGAAAACACGGCTTCTGTAAATAAACACAACAATCAGGCGAGCCGAGGAACATGGAGGATCAGGTAATTAGGAACTGGCGTTTGTTTTTGTTTTCTTCACTTTTTGAAAAGGTTTTGTTGGAGTCTACGATCGGGGATGGGTGTAATGTAATGGGCTGGTTGGTGAAAAGGAGTCACACACACACACACACACACACACACACACACACACACACACACACACACACACACACACACACACACACACACCCTGCAGCCAAGCTAAGCGACTTCTACATCAATGTATAGCAGCTATATTAGCATTTAAACGCCTTCATATACACGAAATAGCGTGCGAATGTTCTAGAGAAGCTACAATTCTTACACATAATGTAAACAGAGATGTGTTTTTTTTTTTTTTTTTGGCTTGTCTCTTGGCCCGGCCTCTAAAACCGACACAACTGACGACATAAATGTAAAAGTGTGTGTGTGTGTGTGTGTGTGTGTAAGAGTGAGAGGTTTGTTGATTACACGAGGCGTGCATAAGGTTGCAAAGTCTTTTAATTTGTAAATAAATAATAGTAATCGTGGTTGCACTGATACTAAACGTGCAAAAAAGCTATTTAGCCCATTGAGCTAACCGACTATTGGAGTGTCCAGTAGCCGGCTTTTTGTTTTTATTTTCTGTTTTAATGTTATACGCCCATAATATTCGCTGAATAAGTAAATAATCCGTCTTTTCCAAAGATAAGAAAGTCAACCGGGATTAATGTTAGTTGACACCTACTATAAATCACTGAAATAAATGAAGGTACTGAAGAACACTATAAATATAAACATACAGCACTAAAAACTTTCACGAATACAAATGATAACGTCTTTCTGAGGATGTTGATGATTGTTGTTGTTGTTATTATTATTATTATTATTTCAGTCTGATTTCGTGTTAGCTGTGAAATTCCTGCATGTAAACGCGGCTGAGTACCAAACGACTTCTCATTGGCTATATAGTGCACTACGCAGGGCGCTGATGCCATTATTCCGCACGCGAAGTAGTGCACCTACTCGTGCGTGTTTGCGCAATTTGGGACGCGACCCATGCTTTCAGCGGTTTTCCCTCGCCGGGTGTTTTTCCGGGTGCGTCCCAAATCGATCTCCACACACTAGCTTTAAACACCCAAAAGTCAGCCACTTCAAAAGAAAGTATATAGTTTACGCCTTGTATTTTGATTTTATAAAATTTAATTCGCAAAATGTTACGTTTAAGCACACTCATGACTAAAACTTCTAGGCTAAACAGAGTTTTAGGCCAACTATTAGTGCGTTTTGGTTAAAACAAAAAACGCCTCACGCGTCAATATCCTTAGCAAAAATGTATTACCTCAGTCCAAATCATGTTTCTGGACTTCTTTATAGTCTTTAGTATGCTTATTAAATGCTTAATAACATTTCATCCTTAATCAGCGTACATTTATTAAAAAAAAAAAAAAATCTGTCAATTTTGAAAAAATGCAGCCCTTCTTTTTTTTTCTCTTTCCTTTTTTTTAATACACGGAAGCGAAAAACGTTCATCTCGAACTTTCCATTTACTACAAAGGAATGCGGCTTTATTTAAAATTCACCTTCGTACAAATTACGTAGTTGCGTCGCCACGGTTTCAAGGGTCGTTGCGGACGATTACGCCAACGTTTGCTTTCAAAGTACGATCCGTCTGGTAATTTTATTTGATCTGCTCCCTTGCTCCTGTGATGTACGTTCGTTTTGACGACAAAACCCGCCTTCTAAAACTTCACCCCCCGAAACTGAATCGCACCACCTCAGAAACAACCTGCGTTTCATGACGCGGCGGCCCCGAAAACCCTCCGTCTGAGTCTAACCCGCTGCTCATGTGAACACGTCACGTGCGCTATCACTGCTAGCATGTTCCTAGCTTCAGCGTAGACGGCGACTGACGGGCGAACTGAGGAACACCGCGTCGCTGACCGGAACTAAAACAAACAGCGTTTATTTTTGGCTAAGCAGCGCTGCGCGCTTCCGCGCGGGTTAGATCTTTGTTCCTCGTAGCTGCTTTCTGTTTCAGGGTATAGCAACAACGTGAATTCTGGCAGCTTTTACATCCTTCTCAAAATTAAGAGCGATTAATCGACTCTCTTCTTTTTTGGTTTTTGTTGTATACGAAAGAGAAAAGTGACTTCTCGTAACAATTCGCTAATAATAAAAATTTGTGATTAAGTTGTTCATTTCGTTTTCACCACTGGCTTGATATTGTGAAACTGCGATGCTTTTAGGCCGTGCTTTTACACACTCTATAATAATAATAATAATAATCCGATTATTCCCTGATTCCTGCAGGTTATTACATGGTCACGTAACGTAACGGCACTCCGTTCCATGGTACCGGATTAAAGACGAAGATTACACAGAAGTAAAACAGTATCTCAAGACCGGCAGCGCTTTCATGCCCCTGATATTTAGCTTGGTTTGTTATTCAGAGCACAATTCCTGTGTTGAGTAACAAAAGCGTATTCAAGTGTTTTGATTCACGTCACGCTTTCGCTAGACTGCCGAAAGTAGGACACGGGAGCGTGACGATTCATTTCATGTGATTTTATTGTTCTCAAATGCTTATTTCTGATGAACGTTCAGGTAGTAGTGCAACAGGGGAACGCGTCCTGCTCGCTACATTATGTACTACAGCTGATTCTTTTTTTCCTGATAACCGAAACGTCTCTCTTTCTTTCTTTTTTTCCCCCCCAAGTTTGAACACAAGCAAAGGAAATATTTCCCTCCTCTAGCTCTTAAACCTCACCTGTGAAGTCCGTGTTAGTTGTAATTAACATGCAAAGTTTGTGTTAATTCGTGCTGTAACTATTTCCGCAGTTTTGTGACTTTCCGGCCAGTTTCTTTTCCCATCGCTCCATGAAAAACCCTCCGTTTCAGACGCTTCTCCTCAGACGATATCTTGGAGGATTGATCAGCGCGCGGAGCTCAGAACACTCGCTCGAGCCGGTGCGGAAGGCGATTCTGAATACGCGGAACTTTCCCCCGCACTTGCAGTCGCTAAGATCGATCTCTGGCCTAGGATGTCGCCTTGTTGCTGCCGAGTTATTAGTATTTTTATTTTTTATTTTTGGAATATCGATGGCACCGAAAATGGCGCCTTGTTGCTTGGCGCTGAGGATTCTGGGACGGCTGAGCCGGCCCCTTTAATATGTGTACGTGCGACGTTAGGACGGATTTTTGTTCAGAGAGAGCAGGACGTGTCCGGATCGTCTCGTTTCTCGGCTCTTCGGCGTAATCAGGAACTCCATCTTTTTTCTTTTTTTTTTCCCACGCCATAAGCCACGTCTTCGAGGAAACTCCGAGTCGCGTAAACCGCCTTCTTTAAATCTCGTCGTTCGATGTTCTAGATTGCAGAGATGAAGATGGAGCTGGTTGAAATGCGCGTTTTAAGAAAGCACTTGTTCGTTTTCTGAGGAAACCCGACATGCTTTGATGTCTGCCGTGATGACAGGAAAAAAAGCCAACCCAGCACGTGTTCGGCGCGCGTCTCTCTCGTCAGCGTGCGGTGTGGCGCGCGTTCATCTGCCGCTGTCGCACACCTGCGCGCCAGGAGACGATCAGAAAAAGAAGCAAACCGAACGCTTTCCGTCACGTGCCGGTTACAGAACACCGCGCTGTCGCACGAATTGAAGAGTAGATCCGGTTACACGTTCGGCCGGACGTGTTTACGTTTAAATGCTCGGATTTGTGCGTTTTAAATGCTTAAGTGGACTCTTTTCCGGTAACACCACATCCTGACTCCTGAAGCGGTTTATTCCTTTCCTCCCGCAGCAGTTTGTTAAAATTGTTTAATTGTTGTACTTTTTATCCGTTTATAGTTGCATCTAACGTCGTGGAACGCCCAATTACGTCTTACGCCTGCGTCTCTCTTTTTGAAGAAGACAAAACGGTGCTCAGGGAGAAACTCGGAATTACAGCGCTACGTCAGACCGGAGACTCCGCCCGTACCTGACATGAGCATCCGCATACAGGACGTTTCAGCGCACCGCCGCCGCCGCCGTGGAACCGGCATCGTAAAGCTCTCGCACCTTCACGTGTCCACGGTGTCTGGTTTCATCTCTGCCTCTTTAATCCTCCTCTTTGCACCGACGGCTTCCTGATCTTTCGGCTCCCGGATTAGCGAGTTGATGTCGGCGATCATCTTTATTCAGTAAATTAAAGTTAATGGAAATCACTGTTAACTCGAGTTAATAAACAAACAAACAAAAAATGGGCTTGAGTGTCTGGAACGATCATCATAAACTGCAGATCAGATTTTAGAATTGATCCAGCCAGGGTCAAGGTCACCGCAAGGTCAAATCCCTCAAATCCCTCCTCATCAACAGCTTCCTCGCTCTGTGAGGATTTTAAGGCAGGTACTAATTCCTAACCAGGAACACCAGTTTGTATTTCGGCGGCGTGCGGCTTGTTTGATTTTTTTGATCACGTTATCGCACCAGATGGAAAAAAAAACAACAGTATTCCCTTCTTCGGCTCGCTTTTTTTTCCCTCTCCTTGGTGTTTTTTTTGTTTACGGAGTCCTGTGAAGATTTTCATCGTTTGATTTCTTTATACATTTCCTTGCGGACCTGTAAGAGTGTCTACACCTAAATCCATTTCCTTTAATATAATGTTGTAGCCGTCGTGTAAAACCTCGAACAGTTTGCTGTGATTTATGTCGGCGTAGAAATGTTCCAGAACCGCGATGTGACGTTTTGTCCGTCATCCGCTGATCGAGAAGATCCTCATCCCTGGCGCTTTCCCCATGTCGGTACCGATGAGCTTTCCTTTCTTGCCGACCAGCAGCTGTAAAAGCCACTAACGTGGAGGGAGTCGTGAGACGGAGAGGCTGGGACGAGGGACGCGGTGCGGAGACCTGAGGAGGAGTCTGAGTGCGGATTAGAGAGGAAAGCTGGCCCGATCCTGTCCCCGTCAGTCACGTCCCTTTAACGCCCTCAACACTGTAAACACTTACCATCGCGCTCGTCTCCCGCTGAGGCGTCGCGCTGCCTGGCACCAGTTTAACCATCGCCACCAGCGTGGGGCTCCAATCTCCCGGCCGCTCCACGAGGCAACCACGCGCCGGCCTCAACTTTTTTTTTTAGTTGTGTTTTTTTTTTTTTTCAGCAACAAAATGCTCACGGCTGCTCAGAGACGGAGGGTAATTAATTTCTGTTCGGTGTCCAATAAAAGCAGCGTTTATTGTCACAGATTCGAGCACAGCACATTTATACCGTGCATCTTGTTAAGAAGCAGCAAGATAATCATTTTAGCAAACATCCTGCCTGCCAATTCACTTTATTATCAATCTGTCGGGAGAAATGAAACCCAGCGTGTGGATTAAAACCGCGCAAAAGCCTCAGGCACCCCCGGGTTTTCTTCTTTAGTACAGATTTTGTTCTGGATGTTTATTTGACGACGTCCGCGTCATCGGGTCAGTCGGGAAAAACATAATAAATAAATAATTAGATAGATAATAAATAAAAAAAACCCACCAAACACATTTGAAGCACGACTTGAGGAAAGACATCGCGCGTGAGAGCGTGCAGGTTCGTGGTGAAGCTGAGCTGACCGCGTCCGCCGTCACTGCTAGCCACTAAAGCGTCACTGCCAGCTGTGAATGAGGACGCGAGCTGTGATGGAGCCTAGATAGATGACTCGGAGCGTGTTCTTCACAGAGAAACGGCACGCAGGGGGAAAGCCACGCGCCACTAGCATCGTTACTCCGAGGATTATTTATGCATCGGTTTTCATTTTCATCGTTAATTATTAACATTTGTATTCCTTACCGGATAAGGCTGAGCGATATCGGCAAAATTATGATTGTGATATAATAACGTCCGGTCTTACCGTTACCGATTTCTATGCTAATAATTAACGTTAAAAGTAATGCTAATAATTAACTTAACTTTTTTTTTTTTATGCAGCTATTTTTTATTTATTTATTTATTTATTTATTTATTTATTTATTTTTTGGTAAATTGTACTTTAACACAGAAAAGGAGGAAAAATATTTTTATTTGAAAGTTGCCTTTACACGCAAACGGTTTTAAAATCCGCATCTCTTGACTATATTATTAAAGTATCATCAAAGGTTTTTTTTATTTATTTTTATTTTTTCCCCCTCCCCCCCGAACAGTTTATACGTGTGCATGTTGTGATGCAGATCAGGCAGCGTAGGAACGTTTCAAGACTCGTGATATGATGGATTCATCAACTATTTTCGTTTTTATTTAATGTAGTGATATGAACAGGGTGGTATACTGTATAGCGTACTAGTGAGTGTATTAATACCACTAATAATAGTTTTCTTTTACCTCTTAATTTTTTTTTAAATATAGGACTATGAAACTATTTGCCTTTTTTAATGCTGTAGATCAATTTCAATCATATTTTGACTTTCAAATTTAATGGCTTGAATGTGGGTGTGTGTGTGTGTGTGTGTGTGTGTGTGTGTGTGTGTGTGTGTGTGTGTGTGTGTAGTGCACGGTCCAGGTGAAGTTGGAACTGGGCCACCGTGCTCAGCTGCGGAAGAAGGCCACGTCCGAAGGCTTCACACACGACTGGATGGTGTTCGTGCGAGGGCCCGAGAACAGTGACATCCAGCACTTTGTAGACAAAGTCATCTTCCGCCTGCACGAGAGCTTCCCCAAGCCCAAGAGAGGTGCGTGTGTCCGTTCCCGACACGTCCTCACGTCATACAGGACGTGCGCGGGGCACGTACACCTTTAAATTCAAGAATATTCTTTTTAACTGCATTACGTTGAATACTCCTGGTGAAAGGGGGCGTGGCCTTCGTCAGACTGTCATTCCTGGTGAAAGGGGGCGTGGCCTCCTGTGCTGTAGCCAGATGCTATAAGAGATGCTCGAGTGCACTGAATTACTTAAAGCTTCTTCTACCATCACCGATATTATTATTATTATTATTATTATTATTATTATTATTAACGTTCCTCTGTGAAAAGAAAAACCACATTGTTGACTAATAGACTGACGTCTAATAACTCCGTATAACAGGACACCTATAAAGTAAACCGGGTGGAAGAGGGTTTAATCACCGTTCCGTATCAGTGCACTTTAATGGTAACCATAACAACCGTAGTAAATTATCTGTTGACTGGCAGCTTGCGTAGCTGGTAACCGTAACAACCAACCCAGCCAGACCGTCCACCCCAATCCTTGTTCAGGACAAAAGTATACCGCAGAAACGTTTGTTTCTGAGAAAATTCCTCCTCGTGGTTCCTTTTTAGGCGTGTAAATGTATAACCATGTTTAGCTCGCGGTGTAAGCAGGGTAAAGACGCGTCACGCAGTCTGATATACAGTGTAGTGTGGATGCTGTTCTAGATTGCAGTAGTACGGTTGGTGGAGTAGTACAGAATGTTGTGTAGTGTGCACAGTGCTGTACATTAGAGTAGCGTGCTTGGTGTAGTACAGTATTGTGTGTTATGGAGTGCTGTACAGTAAGTAGTGTAGTATCATAGGCAGCACAGTATACTAGATAGTGTAGTATGGTAGGTGGGGTAGTATGAATAGATGGAAAACAGCTGTAATTATAAAGGGCTTCGTCCCCGGTGGCCTTCGGCGTGTCAGAGCGGACCCTGTTTATCTGTTTACCAGGACGTGTGTTTGGACAGTACTGAACGACTCCGAATCACACTTCCTTTTTATCTCCCATCAGATATGTTCATGTTCAGCGTTCAGCATGAACGCTCCTGTAATAGGCCGTTCCGTTTTCAGTGCGTGTAATTAAACAGCGAGTTTACGATATTAAGCTCGCGCCGCTTCTGGAGAGCTTTCATCCCATTGCTTTTAATCCTGGTCATGATATAACGTACACGCACACTCGCACAGAGGCGCACACACTTCTGTCAGGCCTCATCGGTGTGTGAATATTTGAGTCAGGTGGATTAGATTAGGTTGTAACTAAACTCTGCAGGACAGACGAGTTCAGAGCGCCGGGGCAAAGGTGAGCTGTGTTGACCTATGAAATGGAGAACAGCAGACTGATTGTGTGTGTGTGTGTGTGTGTGTGTGTATATGTGTGTGCGCTGGTGTTGATTGCAGTGTGTAAGGAGCCTCCGTATAAAGTAGAAGAGTCGGGATACGCAGGATTTCTAATGCCTATAGAGGTGTACTTTAAAAACAAGGTGAGTGCACATGCTCTGGTGCTACTGCAGTCTGGCTCTCTCGCTCTCTGTCTCTCTTTCTTTCTCTTTTTTTCTCCTTCCCCTCCCCCTCCCACTCTCTCTGTCTCTCTCTCACTCTCACTCACACACACACACACACACACACACACACACACACGTACACACACACACACAAACCCCACACATCTGCTTCACCCAGTTTCCCCTCCTTTCAGGGTCATGGGTTCTTCCTTTTGCCCACATATTGAAGTATTTGAGCTCATAGAGAGACGACACACACACACACACACACACACACACACACACACACACACACGCACACACACACACGCGCGCGCGCGCACACACAAGCATACAGTGTTTGAGTAGAGAGATGAGATGGAAGTGGCTGATAAACTCTGCGCTGGCCTGAAACACTCTTCTGCAGCCCACGTGGTCTCTCCAGCGCTTCTTATCTCTCGCACTTCCTTCCGGACCGTATCACTTACAGCAGCTTCCTAAAGAGAACGCTATTAAACCGCTCCGGACAGTTTCCTGTTGCACTCGGATGCATTTCAAAATGCCCAGAGAAGCCCAGTCCTCCTGGACTTCCAGACCACATTTCTTCTGTCTGTCTGTCTTCACCTTGCCTTGCAGAACTCCTTCCTTCTTTCTGGACTTCCTTCCGAACTTCTTCCTTCCCCTGTTGAGAGAACTTCCTCGTGCCCTTCCTTCCAAACTCCCTTTCTCTCTTCCTCCTGAATTTTCTTCTGAACTTCCTCCCTTGCATTGCAATGTTTGTCCTGCATCCAAATTTCCTCTCTTCCTTTAAAACTCCCCTACTCCCTTCCCTCTTTCCGTCCTTCCTTCCTTTTACTTGACCTTTTTTTTTTTTTTTTTTTTTTCCCGGATTTCCTACCTTGCGAACTTCCTTCCTTCCTTCCAAATATCCATCCGCCCTTTCTTCCAAACTCCCTTACTCAGTTTCTTCCATACTTCTTTTCTCACTTCCATCCATACTTAATTTCTCTCTTCCTTCCCAAACCTTTCTTTCCTCCTTTGTGATCTTTTTTCGGAACTTCCTCCCTAACTTCCAAACTTCCATTTTCTCTTCCTTGCAAAATACTCACTTCCTCCTTTCTTTCCACTTACCTCTTTTTTTTTTTTTTGCCAAATTTCCATCCATCCAATGTCCCTCTTACCCCTCCTTTCAAATACGTGATTTCTTTTCTCGCTTCCTTCCACGTACTTCCTTCCCGCCGGAATTTCTTCTTTGTTCTGGTGTGTTTCCTGAACTTCCTGCTTTCCTTTCTAGCTCCCCTCCTCCCATCCTTGCACATGCTATCCTTTCATACTTCCATCCTCTTCTCCTTCCCGCTTTCCTTCCTTCCAAAACTCCCCTCCTAGCATTCCAAATCTTTTCCTTCTTTTACTTCCTTCCTCTCATTCTTCTAAGCGTTCCTCCTCCATTCTGTACTGTCGTCCGAACTTCCCACCTTCCTTCCAAACACTTTGAAATCTGTCCTGAAAGTTCCGGACTTCCTTTTGACCTTCCTGCGTTCCTTCCAATCTTTCTTCCGTATTTCCAAACCCCATCCCTGCTTTACAGAGTTCTTCCCTTCTGGACTCTTGGGTCACTTTAGGAGGTGTTTAACCTCCTGCCAGAACTTCTTCCTCCAAGGTCTTTCTTTCTTCCCTTATTTCTTTTGTCCCCCTCCTTTCAGACATTCTTTGCTTTTCCAGACCTTAGATTTGTGAATCCTAGTTATAATCCATGTTTTCTGTATGTGTGTGTGTGTGTTTGTGTCTTCGATTTGTGTTGTAACCCTGGACGTTAATCGCTGCAGGAGGAGCCGAAGAAGGTCCTCTTTAACTACGACCTCTTCCTGAACCTGGAGGGCAACCCGCCTGTCAATCACCTGCGCTGTGAGAAACTCACCTTCAACAACCCGACCCGAGACTTCCGCAAGAAACTGGTCCGAGCTGGAGGAGTGAGTGAAGGACTGAGGGGGGAGATGCGACTTTGTGATCGCTGCTTCTCATTCTAAAGATTAATCACATGCAGTCATAAAGTGTATATAACGTGGTAGATTTCAAAACATGGTACTATTATTTAATACTAAATGAAAATCTTCAAAATGATTATTTGTTTTGTATACTTACTTACTGACCTACTAACCTACTGACTGACTTCGTTACTGACCTACTTACTGACTTTCTCAGCTGTGAATGCCGTGCTCATGGTACCTTCTAGGTGGTAATTTGCTAGTTCTAACTGAAGTATTAACACCATTTCCAATCTTGGGGTGAGAAGTGGAGTTAAAATCGTGGACGCCTCCACGAACGCATGTCTCGTTTGCGTCGTCAGAGCACTTAAAGCTCATAAACAACTGCACCTTTTCCGTCACTGCTTCTGTTCTACCGTAGTGAACTTCAAAACATTCATGAAGCATTTCGGACCGAAATCGCGGCCCAGCAATAACCGCAGACAGTAGCGACAAGCCGATGATGATCTTATCAAATCTGTGATTAGTTTGGTCAGTGCTATCAGCTTATCCAAGCGCTGTGCCCGTGTATTAGCTGAGTGAAATCCAATACCGCTACACACTCGGAGGACTTTACACCGGTCTCAGCGTGAGCCGCCGTGCCGCCGGGCTGGGAAGGCTAACCAGGTTGGAATTTCAACTTAAGGACGTGTCGTCGGTGGTTTTTACCGGTTGTAGGCATCGCACGACTCGCTAATTGACAACTGACTCCTGTAACAAACAGACATGTTCAGAATTGGGTTTTTGGACCTGGAAATGTTTCCACCTAAAGAGATTTGGGTTTTAAAGAAAATAAACAGTTTTGAGTCTTGGATGATGAGGTTTCATTATTGGTCTCGTAACAGAAGAATCTCAAAAAAACATTTAATAGAATTTTTGGCTTCCGCCAAAATGACCATCAGAAAAAGGCAATAAGCCAGAGATCAGGCGTGCGTTCTTGAGGATCGCTGCTTTACCGCTGCTCTCCTTGCTTTCCCAGATCATCGTGGTGCCCGAGGGGGCCGAGTTGGTGTCCAGGCCGAGTCCAGACTACCCCATGCTTCCCACAATCCCGCTGTCTGCCTTCTCCGACCCCAAGAAGAGCAAAAGCTCCCAGGGACCAAAGGTGTGTGAGGTTCCACATCAGCCTCACGTTCCTGCTCCTTTTCTTTATGTTAAATCCACCATCGCTGAAGTTTCACTCTTTCTCTTCGTCTCGCTTATTTTTCACCATTTCTTCTTTCCCGCCCCCTCGAACTTTTATCTTTTTATCCTCCTCTTCCTTTCTCTCCTGCTCTTTAAAGCATATTTTCACTCTTTTACCCCCCCCCATTCTCTTTTTAAAAAAGTCTCTCACTGTTTGCTCTTTTTTTTTTTTATTTTTTTATTTTTTTTTTTTAATTCAATTTATTTATTTTTTATAAATCTTGGATTGGCAGTATGTGATCAAAGGAAAATCAGTACGTTTAAATGAGACCTAACGATCGTCAGAAAAATGTGTTAGAAAAGTATAAAAATTTAAAATGTTACGGTTGAACATCATCATAACACAGCGTTTAAAAAAAAAAAAAAAAAAAAAAAAAATTCTAAATTGGGGCTTAAAAGCACCTTTGATCCAGTATACGCTGTATGAGGGTAAGTCAGATGAAAACCTTAATTTGTTTTACAATTTGGGGTAATTTGTTGCAAATGGGTGTCACAGAAGTGAATCGTTTTTCACTTAACAAATGTCCGGATTCCTCTAGAAAATAATTCGGTTCTAATTTGCTGCCTTTTTAAGGTTTTGATTTGATTCACTCGCGTTCCCTAGGTGTAATTCTGCAGATTATCATCTCCTGGAAAACTCCTAATCTCCCATATGCCTTCTTTTGCACTCAGAAGAGTACTAAATCTGGGTAACACCTCCATAAACATAACTTCTGATGGTTATCGATTGGTTTTCAGGGGGTGTGGTGTTTCCTGAATGCTATTTGGGAATATGTAAAAGACCCTCGACATAACCCGACTTCCTGTTTCAAAACCAAATGCATGTGGGATTAGGTTAATTTTATATTCTCGTTTCTTAATTAAGTAAGTAACAGCTTACTAAAGGTACTTGTACAGTGTGAGGGGTGTTTTTTGGATTCTTCAACCAATTGAAATTAAAGCTGTCTCTCTCTCTCTCGCTGTCTCTCTCTCTCGCTGTCTCTCCCGCTCTCTGCAGGAGCTCACTAAAGAGAACAGCAGCATTTCTAAAGCCTCCAAACCTCACAAACTGGCCAAGGAGCACCGCGAGCGTCCACGGAAAGACTCCGAGAGCAAGAGCTCGTCTAAAGGAGACGCCGAACGAGACAGCAGCAGCAGCAAGGGCAGCCGCGAGCCTTCGTCGTTCTCCTCGTCCTCCGCTTTGAAGAAACCCGAGATCAAGGTAAAAGAAGAGGGCAAACCTCCACCCAAAGCTGCTTTCAAAGAGCCCAAGCTGACACTGAAGGAGCCCAAAATGGAAGGAACGAGTCCTAAAGGAGGAGGTCCAGGTGGGGGTGGGGGCGGGGGAGGGGGCGGGGGAGGAGCCGGAGGGGGAGGAACCGAGAACAAGTCGGCGAGCAAGCGCCCTTCCAATGCCGACTCGCCCAAATCCAGCATTAAGAAGCCCAAAAAGGGAGGCGGAGAAAGCCAGAAAAGTTCAGGAGGCGTGGGTTTTCCAGGCACCTCCCCCCGCGTCTCGTCTTCCTCCTCCTCCTCCATGGCTCCAGCGTCGGGTTTTGGAGAGAAGAAGAGCTCAAAGCAAAGAGGGTCCTGGATCAAGGCCAAACCCGAGACCCCGGAGGTCAAAGAGCAGAAGAAGCCGCCCGAGTCGGAGGAGTCGAACTCTGACGACGAGCTCTCGTCCAAGTCTGAGGTCAGAGCGAGATCAGCGCTGCAGATGGTGAAGACTGAGCGTTAGACACGCACTTTAATTTGTAAACCATTCACATTTGCATGAAAATTCTATTTCTGTGTTTTGCATACTGCGAATGTGTTTCATTATCCATGCACAATTGGTCGAGTGTCATTAAATCTCAACTGTCTCTGTACCTCACTTCCCCCCTCTCTCTCGCTCTCGCTCTCTCTCTCGCTCTCTCTCTCGCTCTCGCTCTCGCTCTCTCTCTGTCTCGCTTCCCCCCTCTCTCTCTCTCTCTCGCTCTCGCTCTCGCT
>JAQQZR010000039.1:2118805-2134295 GCA_030068235.1 Notoglanidium macrostoma | reverse complement strand
TAATTTATAAATAAGTTTGGGTGCACTGCAGGAAATATTTCAATTAGAAACAAGGAAGTGTAAAGAATTTTGCAATCAATTAAAAAAAAAAACCCCTGCGCTTTCTGAGAACAGGCTCTAAATACAGTAGCACGACGGTTGCATTGGTTTTCCTGTGTAGAGGTTTTGCCAGCGTGCACGACGCTCAGTCTGCACCACCAGATAAAGTCAGTACTGACTCGCTCTTTTCAGATCATTTGAATATCTTGGGCTTTACACTGTAAACTGAGCAAAAACTCCAGCGCTGAGCAAAACAGTGTTTGTTCTCAAATTGGAGTCTAGAAGTCTGAAGGGAAAAAATAATATTATTATTATTATTATTGGAGATATTCATCTGTGTGAAGACACTGTCTGATCATTTTAATGATTCCTCACAATAATTATTAACAATGATTTGACAAGGTAGGAAACATACATTTCAACATGACTTCTTTATTCAACACTTTTTTATTTCTATTAATCTCAATGCATTTCATTTGTTTAATTTTCATTGATCACTTCTGCACCATTTCTTAGGAAATCATGTCCCATTTTACTAACCACTACCTCTGAAACAATTTTTGACAAATCATGAACTATGTCCCATGTTTGTAAACATTATCAATTATGTAACATTTTAAAAATTGGAAAAAAAAGCAAGAAAACTGCTGTTTGCCCAAAGCTGCCTTTAACTCTCGTACTTTTTCTGTCCCCCAGTGCGCTGCTATGTAGGTAGTTTGCATGCATGGTAGTTTTTGTTACACGTAATGAAGTGTCTCTCCCCATTGTGGCGCTTTGCCGTCGCCACACTCGCCCCTCAAATTACACACATACATTTTTCTTTCACAATCGTAAAAACAAGAACTCTTCCTCCCAATCACTGTGAAAATTATAAGTTTTCTTTATTTTCTATGAAGTGTTTTTGGGAGTAGAAACCGCATCCATCTCCCCATCTTAGCCGCGCCCGCTAGCTTATCTCGGCAAACACTGCGGTTTGTCATCCGCATAATATTGACCTTTGAACCAGACTAGGTCAGAGTTCATGTATACGTAAAACTTTTGTTTTTAAAAAATTCTCTCCCAATATTTTCATTTTCTAATCTACATCAATGCAAGTTTGATTTAAAAAAGAATAACACAATTAAATAAAATTTTTAATGGAGCTCACTGGTGACTAGTTCTATTTTTAGAACATGTCCCACGGGCACCATGTTGGTGACCCCTAAGCTAGAGAATCAGAATGGCCACGCTGCACAGAGGGTAAAACTGCGTATCCCAAAAGAGCCAGGGTTATTCCCATCTTGAAGAAACCCACTATGGATCCCTCAGACATCAGCACCTACCGACCACTATCACTTCTCTCTTTTCTTTCTAAAATCCTTGAACACACTGTCTACAATCAACTGTCTCTCTATCTCTCAGAGAACAACCTACAGGATCCTAATCAGTCTGGTTTCAAAGCGGCACATTCCACAGAGACTGCCCTTTTGGCTGTCACTGACAAGATACATGCTGCTAGATCGACCAAACTGTCATCAGTCCTCATCCTCCTCAACCTTTTAGCAGCATCTGGCTCAGCATGGCAATGGCTTGCTTCCTACCTAGAAGGCAGGTCATATCAGGTGACATGGAAGGGATCCACAACTACTCCACACAGACTCTCCACTGGTGTCCCTTAGGGCTCAGTACTTGGTCCTCTCCTGTTTTCCATCTATACTAGATCTCTTGGTGAGGTAATATCCTTACATGGGCTCTCATACCACTGCTATGCAGATGACACTCAAATAATCCTCTCTTTTCCTCCCTCAGACACTAATGTTTCTGTCCGGATTTCTGCTTGTCTGGCAGACATCTCATTATAGATGGCAGCTCATCAGTTGAAATTCAACCCCACATCAGGATCTTGTGATCACCCTGGACAACTCTTTGAACTTTCCTTCGGTCACTGCACGTAACCTTGGGGTAACTATAGACAATCACCTATCTTTTTCCTCACATATTGCTGATCTTTCTCGTTCATGCCGATTTCTCCTCTTCAACATCAGAAGGATCCATCCATTTCTTTCCACACAGGCCACTCAGAAACTTGTTCAGTCCCTTGTCATCTCAAGACTAGACTGCTGTAACGCACTCCTAGCAAGTCTGCCTCTGAGTGTCATTCTACCCTTGCAACTGATCCAGAATGCAGCTGCACGACTCGTTTTCAACCTTCCTAAGTTCTCCCACACCACCCCATTGCTACGTTCCCTTCACTGGCTTCCCATAGCTGCCCACATCAGATTCAAAACACTGATGCTTGACTACAAAGCCAGAAATGGACCAGCACCCTCCTACCTCAAAGCACTTATATCACCCTGCACTGCACCGTGCTCCCTCCAATCCTCCAGCACTGCTTGACTTGTTCCACCATCTCTCAAGGTACAGGGAAGACATGCATCTAAACTCTTCTCTGTTTTGACACCTAGGTGGTGGAATGAACTTCCCCTGGATGTCCGAACAGCTGAGTCACTGGGTGTCTTCAAGCGACGACTAAAGGCCTACCTCTTTTGGATGTACTTGGACTAGCATTTATTTATTCTTCATTTCTCCACCAAAAAAACCCAACCATGTAAACAAACCTTTAAAAAAAACTTTCTGTATTACTGCCAACAGTTCTAGTGTGATAGTATTCTTAGCCCAGGTCCTAGTGAGCCAGTATCTGAATATATTTGAATATATTTACTGATATATAGCGACTTCAAAGCACTCAGTAAGTCGCTCTGGATAAGGGCGTCTGCCAAATGCTGTAAATGTAAATGTAAATGTTTTTAAACAAGGGTATAATGTTCTTCACAAAAATCAAAATGACTACTCAATTCTGGATATAATTTAAATCATTGGTTTATATTAATGTGCTCATTCTAATATGTTGTTTTTCTAGTAACAACTCATTGAGGGGGATTTGTACAGTGGAAACACCACATAATCCAAATCTAATAATTAACAAGTTAAAAAACTTTATTCAACAAATAAATGCATAATTATTGATCTGGTGATTTCTTTAAGAAGACATTTTTTGATCAGTTATAAAAGGAGTCTCTAGTTTTGTATCAGCAGTTTTCTGCCACTTGAAAGTCTTCAGAAATTGAGTGCTTTTTAGTTTTTGCCATAACACCACAAGATGTGATTTCATTTGCTTTGTTATATCCAAGGGAGAAAAAAAGAATGGCTGGTGAGGTAATGACTTTTTATAGCTGCTATAACATAACTGATTACAGGTATTAACTTGTTTTGCTGATGCTCTGCAACATTTTATATAATTATAAGAGGTTAAAAAGCACAATGTGTCATTCATTGACAAATTAAAATCTACACATTAGAAAATTGCTGTGGTATAATACAGCACTTCAGGCCGTGTTGTTAAAGGTGCTGTACACCAACAACCACTTATTAGTTGCTTATACTCAGCACCAAGTGTTTTATTTGTTACTTACTAGTGCGTTACATGTAACCTGACCCAAAATGTATGTTCATTAAATTAAAGGAACTAAAATCATGTTTTAATGCTTTAATTTTAATCAATTGAACAAGAAATTCTACGGTTGATTACGCTTGTGGTCTTCTTTGTGCTGAAGAGGTGCGGTGAGCTGATTGGCTGTTCACGACACAACTTGGTCCATGTGGAGCGCATGGTCACTGCCACAAAAACTACAGCCAAAACTAAAGACTAAAGATAAAAATCTGACATTTTACACCTTTTTGCAATGAACACAGAACGTATTGAGATTTACATAGAACTAAAACTTGATGGAAGCCTTCATGCAATAGTTTTGGTTGTATTTGGCTTAATAAATACTGAAAATAAAAAGAAAGATGTGGCTAGAATTATCCGTTTTGTAAGAGATAAAGTAAAGTGGAAAACCGATAATAAAATAATAATAAAAAATAAAACAAACAAACAAAAACCAACTAATTAGCCAATCTAACAGCTTTACGCCTGCTACATCATTCAACCAGAATCACTTACATGATTACACTAGGCTAGTTAATTTTTTTTTAAAAAGAAAGAAAGAAAGAAAGAAAGAAAAGAAAAAAGTATTTTGTGTTAGGCACGTGTCAAGTTTAATAATAATTTACTTACCAATTTACTTAAGCTCCAACACGTGGTAAACTAAAAACCTCTCCACTAATATGTGATCTAAAACTCTGGATTTATTGCGTTTAGCTGAGGAAGGATCAAGTATGAAAGCCGCGTTGCTCACGGATTAAAGTAAACGCATGAGGAATAATATAACACAATATCACCACCTAGCGGTCTGAGATTGTATTACAGATAGCACGCAGGTGAATAATATAACACAACAGCACCACCTAGCAGTCTGAGTTTGCATTACAGATAGCACGAAGATGAATAATATGACACAACAGCATCACCTAGCGGTCAGAGATTGTATTACATGTAGCACGCAGATGAATAATATAAAAACAACAGCACCACCTAGCGGTCTGAGATTGCATTACAAATAACATTCAGGATACTGTTGTTAGGATACACCGAGTTGACGGTTGTCATTAGGGCCATCTGTGGCTGTTTGTAGCACAACATGCTAACAACAGTGCTTATTAGAAAAACACAAAAACATGGAATAATACATTTATATCACAAGACCTGTGTTTCTGATGAGTTGCAAAATTGAGACAACAAAATGAATTCATTGTCATTTCCACTCACAAAAATGTTGAATTCAACATACACTCTCAAAAAAATGGTCCTCAACCAAAACCATTATTATAAAAACCATTATTTTTTCTTGTCACTGTCAAGTGTACACCCTTTAGTATATATTTTTAAAGCCAGAAATATGCTTGTAATGTACCTTTGAAGCCCAGTTATATTAAATGTATGCTATATACACATTTACAGGTGAAAAATGCATATTAAAGGTACAAACAATAAAAGTACCATACCATTCCAGCAACAAGGAAATGTACAATTTAGTACCCTTTGTCTGAGAGAGTAGAGGAAGTACCTGGATTAACTTTACCTGTGTTCCCACCAGAGGACTCAAGGCTAATTTTAGTTCCTGTTATGCAGTTTGAGGAACAGTTTTAGTCCCCGCTCCACTGTAGCTATGGGTCATCTGTAATTATTCACTTACTGTTTAATTCACAGTTTTAGGAAAACTCATCAAGAAAAGCAACATCTTTCATAATTGTACTTATTCCTGCTTATCTCTGTTTTATTCTTTCATTCATTTTCAGTAACTACTTTATCCTGCTCAGGGTGGTGGTGAATCTGAGCTTACCCTGAAATACGGGGTGTGAGACGAAAAATAAACCAGTCCATCACAGGGCACCATTCACACACACTTTCCCACACTCATTCACACCTAGGGGCAATTTCCATCAGCCAATTCACATTCCTGCATGTTTTTTGCAGGTGGAAAGAAACCAAAGAACCCAGGGGCGAAACTCCACACAGACAGTAACCCAAACTCAGGATTGAACCAGCGAACCTGGATCTGTGAGGCGATAGCACTACTTGCAGTATGAAGCAACTGGATGAACTTTAGGAGAGTTTGTCTTCTAAAAAACTCACAGTAAGAGACATGGAGGTAAGTAAGAAAGAAAAACAAATGTCATCTATGTTTATACGCAATAGTGTAGGGGAAGTGATCACAAAGTTTATTTATGGAGACATCCTGCCCTCTAGTGGTTATATTTAGTAATTACATCACTGTTTCTCTAAACTATTATTTTGTTAGGTGAGAGACACTTTCTACACAGCCTGAACTGAGTATTTTCTTACAAAATTTACTATACATATGCTTTTCTTTCTTTTTCATCTATGTAGTAAGTTTACCTAAGCCAGAAATCTATTGGTGTTCTTTGATGCGTCCTAAATAGGCCGGGACTTCTCAAAGATAGGGACCTTTTTAAGTATAGTATAGTATATTAGTTCTTATAATAATAATAATAATAATAATAATAATAATAATGACTCAGTGTTTATTATTGTGGTTACTAGCTAGTTTGATTGGTCACATGAATTGAATGGGCTTAATCCAAACCTCAGTAACACAAAAATAAGTAGCCTGTATATAATGTCAATTTGGACATAATGTTCATGAAATGAATCTGTGCTGAGATGGTCTGTGGAATTTTATTATTATTATTATTATTATTATTATTATTATTATTATTATTATTATTATTATTTTACAGTTTATAGGGGTCCCTCTCTACAACATGTATGTTATAATGACACATAATCAGAATCAGAATAACTTTATTCATCAAATGTAGACGTACACAGGAATTTAACTTGCCAGATCAGTGTGCAACAGGTGTGTAAACATACAGAGGAGCAGACAAAGCAGACACAATACTGTACAATGAATACAATATCCACATACAATACAATATCATAATAAATACAATACAGATACCACAGTCATGATGTCTAGTGAGGGTAAGGTCACGTCTGCTTATTTGTACTGGATGGCTTGTTGAGGTTTATAACTGAACCCAGGGTTTTCGTGATATGACATAATTGTGAATTGGGCGGAGCTGTAAAACTCCTCCCCTTTCTGTAGGGAGGGGATCTTGAAAAGTTGTTATACAGCTTTTAAGGAATTTTTCCATTTCCTTTTACATACATATACATGTATATTTCTACACATAAAAATCTTTTTTATTTTATTATGTTACACTGTGAAGTTAGTCTTTTTTTTTTTGCATACACATAGTTTGAAATAATATTTATCATTTCATTTATTACTGGTATGTTTCTGTCTATAATGTTAATCCAACTCATTCATTGTTATCTTTCATCGTTTGAGCATCTGGCACAAGAACATCCTTCAGGATCAACAAAGATGAACTAATCTTATCTCATCTTGAAAAAGTTGCTAAAGATAATATGGCGGTCAAGGAATGAGCGAGTAAAGACTAGAAGAATAGAAACATTTTTATTGGGTTTTGATATTTTTTCTTGGCACAGATTAGCAGAGTGTTATAGATGCAATTGGTCACAAAAACAAACAAACAAACAAACTAACTCACTAACTAACTAACCCCTAAATGTGTTCTGTTAGTAGAAATTTCAGGGCAAAAAAGCATTCTTGCTTCTTACTAACAAGACAAAACATTATGTAAATAATGAGACATATCAGAATAGTTGCATTGTGTTCATAAACTATATCTGCTGTAAATCTGTAAATATTTTTACAGTTAAATTATGTAAAAAAAAAAAGTGAAGCCTTCTGCACACAGCTATATATCCTAATGTCGTGTAAACGGCGCCATTCGAACAAAGCTAACCACCGCGCGCTAAAATGGTAAATAATGGCGGCACGAGCAAGCTGGACGCGGGTTTAAGCGCGCGCTGCAGCGGGAACCTTGATCAATGGAGTTATGAGAATAACAGTAGGCAGAGGGGGCGTGGTCTGCGCTTGGGCCACGCCCTCCCCCCCCAGCCCTTCTTCTTTTTCAGTTCTAAAAGGTCCTGACGTAGGCGGGAGAAAGGGTAGCAACAGTTGCCTCGAGACCCCCGCGCTCGCGCACCATAGCGACTGTAGTCGTGGAGACCGTTTCTTACCAACAGCGGAGAGCAACAGCAGCGGAAACTGGAGCCGGAGCACAAAGTGTGTGTACGCGTGTTTATGTGTGTTTGTATGAGTGTGTGAGAGAGAAAAGACAAGAAAACAACCAGAAAGCTGCGAAACACAAGGTGAATGGTGTGTTTTAGTTTTTTATTTTATCGCTTTGGGGAAGAATTTGAACTAGTTAGCTAGTTTGCTAGCTTGTTTTCGCTTACGCGTTCTGTTTAACTCGGTTACTCAAAAGCGTTTTGTTTTCTATGGGGTTTTTTTGTCCCCCGGAATGTAAATAATTTAACCTAACTTGCCGTGTTGTTTTCTGCGATGTTGTTGGTTAACTTGTCTAAGCTAGCGGTTACCTTGCTTGCTAGCCGGCTGTCGTTAGCCAAGCAGCTAGCTTAAACTTTTCCAGTAATCCGTTAAACTAGTCTGAATCACAGCCAGCGCCTGCATACATCCATGTTCACGGGATTATATCATAAATCCTGTCTTATTTGTTTAAAAATGGTTTCTTGGTTTACTTTTGCGAGCTGAGCGTTAACGGTGTTTAGCCCAGCTACATGCTACGAAGACTCCGTAAATACTAATATGTCCTTCCTAAATATCTTACGTACTTTACTTTCTGTCTATCCAGAGAGATTTAATCCTGCGTCAGTTTTCGACGCGACATGACAATAAATATAGAGTAAAAATAATAATAATAATAATAATAATAATAATAAAAAAAGAAGTGTTTCTGAAGTGTTTCCCAGCTCGCGCAGAGGCAACAGGTTGTTTTTAAAGCCGGAGTGATCCGGAACAGGAGAGGCAGGGTTCTGTGGCGAGTTTGTCCTTTTTAAGCTCGGGATAAATGATGGAAATGTTTCTGAAGGTCGTTGTGATTATCTTGGGTTTGGATCTGTGTTGCTTTTCATCAGAGACCCGTTTTTAAGGACGAGCAGACGTGCAGAATGTGAAAATATTCTCCAAAACATTTCCACACCATCTACATAGGTTGGATTTCATAGTGGATCTCAGAAAATTGTTCATTTCTGATGTACTTCTCGCTCTAGTGGTGTATTGATCCGATCCGGAGTATCGATATCGGTGCTGGCTCGGTTATAGACTTGTACTCATGCAGAACGTTTAATAGACAATGTTTTAGTAAAGGATGCAGAAATAGATTAAAATCTTGACCTGGTTCAGTATAAATATATTTGCAGAGATTTAATCCTGGTTAGGGGTTTGGCTCTTGATTGCAGTAAAGCTGGAGAGGGGGGAAAAAAAAGCTGAAGTGTTTCCAGGCTCGATCGGAAGCAACAGGTTGTTTTAAAGCTCGAGTGAGCTGGAAGGAAGAAGCAGGAAAGCACGAGCCATTCCCTGAACGATTCTGAAGTTCTTACGCTGAAGATGAATAATGGGAACGCTTCCACGTGTCATCCCGGACGCCTTTGGGTTTGGTTCGGCGTCTTGTTTTGAATTCGTTTTTCTTGCTTTTCGCCCGAAGCCGCAATGTGAAAATCTGAACTCGCATCACTGACCTAAAGCATCAGCTCAACACTGGTTTTTTTTTCCACCGTTAAACATGAGATGATACGGATTCTGGCTCATTTTGACCCTAGACCAAAAAAAAAGCTGAAGTGTTTCCCAGCGCCATCGGATGCGACAGGTTGATTTAATGATCTCTGAAGCAGAGGCAGGAAAGCACTAATCTAAAACTGATTTTGATGATTGATTGTTTTTAGCTCAGGGTAAATCATCCGACGGTTTCATTCTGTCTTTGGATTCGATTGAAATTGCCATACTACCATAAAGCATTAAGTTTAGGTTTAGCACCACTCCATGAATATTCTTTTCCAATTCTGAGTATCAGTGTCAGGGTTGCCACGGTTACTAAACTCAAGTTTTTTGACTACCACGCATCACGGATTACTCTTTTGGCGTATTTTGTGATTATTGGTAGTGGAACGCTTGGGTCAGGTGGACGATCTCACTGATTTGCGTTTTTCACAGCTCATCGATCATAACCATTTTCCTGTAATGAACAGTAGACAAGACATTTGACATTCATGCTTGTGCTCCTGATCAATAATTTTCTTTCTTTAATGCATTCTACATAATATATTGTAAACTCATCGTGTGCCACGGTGAAACATGAGCCTGCGATGATTGGAGCCAAACAAAACCGACGAGCAGCATTTTTAAGAAGTGCTCAGGTGAAGTCAATGGCTTTTTTGTGTCCCAGCGCTTTTCTGCTAGAGAAAAAAACCACTACATGGACACGCATCCTTAGGCTTACGTAAAATGGTATCACATGGTATCGAGTGTTGGTGACGGGAAGTAGGTCTAATGCAGACACGCAGTACTTGCATGACTACTTCCGTGTGGTAACTCGCATTGTCTCAGGGGGTATGTCATGTTGTAAAGTGGGTGTGGCTGCGAGACTGCAGGTAGACTGTAACAGAGCATTTTTAATAAGTAAAAGAACATATCGGAAGGTTTCGATGCTCAGAATATTTTGTACTCGGAATATTCTCACTGTTCCGACATTCCCTGTAAACAGAAATTGCTTAGCTGGGCAGGTTTTTAGACAGCACTTTCCCCTAATGATCAAGTCCGTTCCCTTCGAACTGCTGCATTAGGACAAGCGTGTCCTTAAATTGGACATCCAGAGAGGATTGCGTAATTCTTCTCTTTTAAGAAGAACTGTCAGAATTTTAGTCCATTATGAGATCATGATCATATCGTAGACAATGGTAAAGAGCTAGGGAGTTAAGGTGATGTAGAAAAGTTTAACATCTGCTTGTGTTTAGCAAGGGCCCGTGAGTTTATTCTAAGATTCGCTGCACTGCCGGTGACATTTCTCTGGAGATAATCATCGATGACTCCAACCGGCAATGCCAGCGTAGATTAAATTACGCATTATGCTCCGCGCTCACATCTGACAGGCTCGCGGGGAACTTGTTGGGCGCCAACGGCCGTGACAATGGCTCGAGTCTGCTCATCCGAGCCCTGTCATTTTTGTCGCTCGTGTTACACCTGAGCGGTGGAAAGCTCCTTAATGAGCGCCTCTCGTGACAATGGCCCACGAGCCAGGTGTCGCCTCCGCCTCGCTATTGATCCCTCTTTATCAGCGAGCAGCCATGCCTCTGAAAGCGTACCGATAATGAGGGTAATTGCCGTGCTGAGCGAAAAAAAAAGAGAGAGAGAGAGAGCTAGGCTGACGAGATGCCGTGGTCCTCTCTCGTCCCAGCTCTCCTCTGGGCCGCTAATCACGTTAGGACAGCTCTGATCCGCTCATTAACGAGAGGCTCCGGCTGTCAGAGCGATCGCTCTCCGGGGTCGAGGGAGCTGACGAGGACAAGTTCCTTCCAGGCGTGTGTGTCAGGTGTGCCGCCGATTTCTGGCTCGCTGGAGCAGAAAACTTCCCCCTGACTCCAAACGAGTCTCCGATGACGTGCGATGCGCTGCCTCAGTAATGAAATATGTTGTCACAGGTGTATTTCTAGGCAGGATCGGCTTTTCCTGTCAACGATTGAATGATCCATGCAATCAGCGTTAATTATTGATTGGGTTAGACGCTTGCGTCCTAGCCAAAGTCATGTCCAGCTGAACGGTGGAATCCGACTCGCTTTGCATGTTGTATGATTTTCTAACTCTCCTGCCTTTCCTGTGACCCGATTGTGACTTTTGTAGTCTAAACAGTGTTATGAGGCATGGATCAATACTCACTTATCCGTTATGTAAGGAATTAAACACTGCTCCTGTAGGAAAATAATCAGTGTGATGAAGCGGAGTTACTTTTACCACCCAGAAGTTGATTATTTTTTCCTAAAATAAAACTTGTCCTAAAGTGTTTTATTCCTTTCACACCGAAGTGATTTGTGAACTCTGTCACTATAGAAACTGATGAGTATTAAAACAAGACCACTGATATAAACCTGTGATTTGAAGCTGTTTTAGAAAATTAAGTCTGTCCATCCAAAACATTATATGGGGGGGGGGAACATTAATTGTGTTAGTCAGGATTTTTCGGCCACCACGAGCCTCCAGATCAGCTTCAGTGCTCCTTGTTATATCGATTCTACAAGTCAATGGCGCGATGAACATCAGTCACCCTGAAGATTTTCTCTCTCGTTGATGGAGACGCATTTTTTTTTTCAAAATCTCTGACAGGTGTTCACTTGGATGAATGTGAAAGCCAGAACATAATATTTACATTGATTCGATGAGGATGAAAACATTCAGTGAGCCCCTCGCGCCCTGTGGATGTGGGCGGGGTCGTCCTGGATGAGACCACACCCACCGAGTCATCAGAAATGTTTCATCATAGGATAAAGGCGATGAGTCAGAACAACTTTGTCCCATTTGGAAGAGAAGGTTTTTCTATAATTCCATACTTTTCCAGTTAGCAAAGCAGGCATTTGAAAGCAAGTAGTGACATGTGGTGATATCTGTAACCATGATGAAGTTTGGGCATTTGATATGAGCTGAACGTTTGGCATCTCCAGACCGTACCCCATCGCCGTTCAATTTGTAATTCTTTCCCTGTAGTTATCTGTACGACAATTCAAATTATTTTCTTTATAATCAATCTGAAAATAAACCAGAAGCCCATAGGCATACAGATAATTGCAGGTTGCTAATTATTCGGATATTTTAAGAAGAGATTAGCGTAAAAGCCTCAGGCAAGCTCATTTGCTGTCTTGTTTTGAGATTTCTGAATCAGGCTTTGGAGTCTGAATCAGGCTTGTTAATTTCGTCCCACACGCCCTGCGCGAAAGAAAATAAAGGAACGGGAATGAAAACTGCGCGCCGGCCGAATCAGAACAGCTGCCGTGTTTACATGGCAACTCGATACACAAATACAGGCTGAGTAACGGAAAGACAGGGGCTGCCCTCGGGCCTTTGGCCTCAAGCTTTTAAAACTCTTTTCTTTTCCTTCTTTTTTTTTACGCAGTTATCCTGACCGGCGCGTGGAGCCGTGGCATGCACAGACAGGTCAGAGGGCAAAGGTGTGTGGAGAGATGTTGAGGATGACGAATAGTTGTGTAGAAGCTGGATTTACTCTTATTTCTGTAATCCTGTTCCTGAGCTTTTGATCTCCTTTAATCCACCCAGATTGAAAGCCTTTGATACGTTGTTCTGCTCAGTCGAGCTTATTATCATCGTTCACGGAATAAAACTGCCCGCTGAAGAATCCGGAACAAAAGTCGTCGGCTCAGTCGGTCAGAACGCAGAATGCGAAACAATAACATCGAGACGGCGAGGGTGTACCCTCCACCTTTTAGTCTTGCCCTTTCACCTGCTCACAAATTCATAGAAATGAATGAAAGCAGCTCAGTATGCAGACTGCAGGCGGTTATACATTTATTATTACCAAAGTTACATTTATTCGCTACCCCAGCAGGCAATTGGAAGCTCCGATGTGCTTGCTCGTTTGGCTGAACCAAGATACATCTGAACCCGTGCTGTTTTGCATGAACCATGACAGTTTTGGTGCTGGGATTTGAACAGATGACCACCTGATCTGTAACTATTACCCATGGCCTTAACCACTGAGCTATAACTGATAGACTGCATTGAATCAGTGCATGCTAGGCTATGATGGAAGTGAGGAAATGATTTGTGCCTTAGATCTGATCTGATGTGTAACAACGTTGACTTGAATCACATCCCCATGAAGCACATCACGTTTACTGGAAACCGCAAATGCTCATGTATGCAGAAGTCAGCGGATAGCCCTTCCTTCCGAGTGCGTCATGTCGGCCCGTGCCGCAGAAATGGCAGCAGTTCGGTTGCGTTGGTTTTCTCAGTCAATAATCTGACCAGCGTCCGATCTGTCAAATCCACATTTTCCCAAGATGCAGGCACAAGCTCACTTTTGTGAAACTTGACTAGCCAAGTAGGTAGATAATTAACACGGCGATTAATTCAGCTGAACCTAAGTCAACTATTTGAGTGTTCAGCATTTACAGGTGCCCTGTGAAAGACTGTATTTGACCACAGGGTCAACTCCGGGATCGTGTTAGTGGCGTCGCTGTCGATCGTAACCCTACACCATGGTGAGTTTTTAACAGCTCTCAGATCTCAATCTGACAGCTGCACCGAGTTCCCCTAGACATGTGCATGTGTGTGAGCGTCGGGACGGCCCGATATGGCTCTCGATGACATCTTTAACCATGTATGCGTGTGCACTACGGCTGTATTTAGCCCGGTCTGTAACGCTGCTTGTCCTCAGCTGCCCCGTCGCTGCCTGCCGAAATATTTCCTTGTTGTTGAGTCAGGTCGACTTTGTCTATTTAGACAGGCGTACCGTAAAAAAGAATACTTCCATGGATAGTTCAGGTGTATCCACATTTTACACAGGACTTGGTATCAACTACAGAACGCTTACCTAGGCTTAGTTCAGTGACGGATCACTATCTGTCACGGCAAGACAATACTACAGAGCTGTGTATATATTTCAAACAATTTTCCAAATCATACTAATACAAAGAATATCTGTGCTAGCGTGACCAATTAATGAATCGCTTAGAGAGGGTCTTCTCCGCATATAAATCTCCGATTTCTTTATTTCCTAAATAAATGCTGCCTCGCTAAAAAAGACTCTCTACATTTAATTTAGCTTGAGAATCGCTTTCGAGTGCAGAATCGACTGATTTTGCGATCGACTCCTCGCATCTCGATCAACGATTACTATTTATTACTTGTGTATTATAGACCACTTTTCGCTCTGTCGCAGCATTTAATGTTATGGAACAAAGCAAACGATTACTGTTATCGCTCAGCATAAACAATAAAAAATTTCACGGATTATCACCGTTGCTATAGAAACGATAGCATATTACGATGCGCATGTGTGACCACTCTGCAGCTACACAAATGTCACAGAAATTTAATCAACACCTTCTGACCAATCAGAATCCAGAATTCACCATCGCTGTGATCTAAACGATCTATTGTTCGGTGAATAAGTGGCACGCGACTAGACGCGGCGGCGACTCCTTTATTTATTTATTTTTTTTTTTATTATGTTCCTATTTCGGCCAGTGACTATTAGGGTGGCTGTGGATTTGCGTGCGTGGAAAAACAACCCCAGATATTTCAGTGTGTTGTTGATGAAAGCGTGAGTGTTATCAGGTATGGGGTGTTTGTTTGAGGTGAGACTGTGGAAACGGCTGCTCTCCGCTCAGACACTGTGTGTGTGTGTGTGTCTGTGTGTGTGTCTGTGTGTGAGAGTGTGAGTGTGAGTGAGGGTGTCGATTTATAGTTTCAGTCGCTCTTAATACATTAAACACCTGTAGCTTTGTGGGCTTATATGAATCAATCCTCGCTTGTGGCCTCGTGAGTGGGAACCAGCCATGATTCATCTCTTTCTCTGTCTCTCTCTCAGGACAGGCTTTAAACACGCTTCAGCAACAGGTAATAACATGCCAGGAAATGAAAATGTTTTTCACACATAGACTCACCCTTGCTGCAGCCTCCCCTCATCAGTGCATTCTTTACATTCCACCTGGTTTATATCATAGCTACACAACGGCTAATTAAATTTCCTGCCACTAACAGCACACTGAGGCCTTTAGATTTGCATGACAATAGACCTCTTAGTCTCCTCTATCTCTGTGTGTGTGTGTGTCTCTCTCTCTCTCTCTCTCTCTCTCTGTGTCTTTCTCTCTCTCTAGCTCTGTGTGTCTCTCTCTGTCTCTGTGTCTCTCTCTGTGCGCGTGTCTCTGTGTCTCTCTCTGTGCGCGTGTCTCTGTGTCTCTCTCTGTGCGCGTGTCTCTGTGTCTCTCTCTGTGTGCGTGTCTCTGTGTCTCTCTCTGTGCGCGTGTCTCTGTGTCTCTCTCTGTGTACGTGTCTGTGTCTCTCTCTGTGTACGTGTCTGTGTCTCTCTCTGTGTACGTGTCTGT
>JAQQZR010000039.1:2106170-2116172 GCA_030068235.1 Notoglanidium macrostoma | reverse complement strand
TGTGTGTGTGTGTGTGTGTGTGTGTGTGTGTGTGTGTGTGTGTGTGTGTGTGTGTGTGTGTGTGTGTGTGTTCATACTGTTTGGGTTTGTAGCTTTAAAAATCTCCAGTTGCTTCTTCCATCAGTCCACACCCATCATCACTCACACTCTCTGAAACCAAGTTAGTGCTCATTATCGCTCTGACATTGAACTGTAGATAAGACAACATTTCGGTATCTTTTGCACACATGATAAAGATATGTGGGGTTGTATTACGTAAGGCTGGTTACGAAAAAAAAAAAAATACAATTCAGAACTATACGCTGGATAATTATCTAACAAACACTAGCAGGAAGTTAATTCAGAGAAAACGAATGTGTCAAACAGGTAATTCCCAAAATGGCAGCGCTTTTATAGAAGTCCCGCCCTTTAAATAAAACGAGTTACCTCTTTTTTTTTTTTTTTTTTTTCTTCTTCTTTTCTTTTTTTTTCCCTTATGAGGCGTAACGAGGAAAAACCTCGGCTTATCTGATACTCGTGTGTGCAGATATAAGGCACCTCCGTCCGTACGAAAGTCCTCATGGTAGGCACGTTATCAGTTATGAAGAGAATATACAGGAAATATGGTTTATTGTAGATTTGTGAACAAAAAATATAGTCTGTTTAATTCCAGCATGCTAGAAGATCATTTTTTTTCCTAACATAAACCTATAACTGGCATCAGGAGCATCCATATGTGCGTTGAGACCTCAGAACTTGCGTGCAGGATGTAGAAGTAGCCCTCATTTTGCCAACGGTGGATTGGTCGAACCAGATATTTTGATGCTTTTCAAAAGCTTGTCCCCAGGGATCAGTCGTCAACCCACTTTTATTAATAATTTGCATGCTGAGAGTTATTACGCACCGAAATTGTGATTCTTGTGTGAAATTTCCATGGATCCAATTGCAATGGATTTGTTTATGGAGTTACTCACAGTTTAGCTGAACAGTTGACCGTTAAGGGCAGAACAGTGACCGATCCGAAATCACAAGCAGTCCAAAGCCTTCACTGCCCGTTTGTTCGTGCCCTATGTAGTGCACATGTAACGAGGAGTAGGAAACCAGTCCGGAACGATTTCTGCTCTCTGGGCTGACGCACACCGTTACCATGGAAACAGCTGTAAATAATGTCGTCATGCCTTAGTCCAGCTTGTTACAAAGAAACATGGATGTGCAATGGTATATCATTCTCAGATTTTAACAGTGAGTCATGCTTGAAGTACCATATTTGTGGGTCTCTCAGCATTCAAGTAGCGTAATCTTGTGTGCCCTCGAGTGTCGTCAAGATGGCCACCAAGTGCACAGAAAGAGTTGGGCTGCACACACCGCCTCTATATTTGTGTTGTGTCCCAGTCAGTCCAGTCCGTATACACGTTCGCCTTTACTGGTGTTACACTTCCTGTTCAGTGCAAGATGAGTCACTCGGATGGGAAATTTAAAAACCACATCCTGTGGATCCCCTGGACTGTTGGAAGATATTGACTGCGATCTAAAGCGTACACGTATAGTGCTGTGCATAAGTATTCACCCCCTAGAACCTTTTCGTATTTTGCAGCGTCAAAATCTGGACCTGAACCTGGCCTAATCGGGATCATGTGATGGACGGGCACAAATTATCCCGTACTATTGAAGTAGGAGGGGAAAAAAGCAATATAGTTCGCAAAAAGTATTTGTGTCCTCGTTAAATCGGTTAGCCGTCTAATTAATCAAATGGAATCGACTTGTGTGTAATTAAAGTGTCACACGGTCTGTTCCCGGAAGAACCCAGAGTTTGTTAGAGAACATGCGTAAACAAACGGCATCATGACGTATAAGGAGCGATCCAAACAAGCTCATGTAATGAAGACTTGGTTGTAAAATTCTGCATAGCATGATTTAAATCTGGCATTAAAAATGGAAAGCATTTTCCCCTGTGTCGATATTGTAGGCTGTTGATTCATGATATATATATATATAATCCCAGGTAAGTCCATTTCAGTTCCTGGTTTAAACACTGCAAAATGTGGAAGAGTCCAGTGTGGCGAATACTGTAGTATGGAACAGTATTCTGAAGGCTTTAGCTCCAACCCTAATCGTGCCCACCTGCCTAATCATTGCCTTAAGAAGTTCTTGAAGACAATTTTGGTTGGACATGAAACCTGCAGGAAGGTAGATCTCCAGGAACAGTGTTGGTCACCTCCGCTATGGAAGCACCTGTGTTTATTTTGCTGAATATAAACATATAATTAGCTTGAAGAGAATCCATGTGTTAAGAAATCGCATGCCTGCAATTCACAAACAGCAGGCACGCCTGTTAAAGTCAGGTACGTTTAACGAAACAGTCACTCATGTTATGTAAGAACGGGTACCATTTCAACATTGTATCCGAGTAAACAAAACAATCGTACCAGACGCGGTCTGACAAGGCGAACGAGTGGGCAAGCGAGCGAGACTGTTAGTTTTTGACTGCCTGTTGTGCAAGGTGTTCCCCAGGGATCAGACATTGGCCTGCTTTTATTTTTAGTTTGCATGCTATGCCTTGAATTCAATGAGCTACATTTTCTGCTATAAGGCTTTGGTTGTTTTTGGATCTCTTTAGAAGTTGTCCGCACCAAGCTGGCACCGAATCGACCGCGAGAACACGAGCGAAAGACGACGTGCATGTATGTGGCTTCAGGCTTTTTGGCCAACTCCGTGCAAGAGGAAAGCTCTCATTAGCCCACTCAGTGTCCGAGAATGGAATGTAGCGGCCGAACAGGATCCATCAGGGAAGACGGCGTGAAAAAGATGAATCCAAACAGGCTCGTGTTTATGAACCTTTCTTGGAGCGAACGCTTCATGGAAATTTTCTCTCAGCTCGGCGTGATTCAGGTCTCGCTGCGCAAGTGTCATTTGACCTGCATTTCTCTTTTTGCTGTTGGAATTTTCTAAGAAGATACAACACTAAGAGGGAGGGAGGGAAAATTCTCCGAAGTTGCTAGCAACAGGTTGGCGTGTTTATTCATGTGAATCAGCAGTCAAGCTGCGTTCAGCCGACCGCTGTATACGATAAACTCTCGTTCTGTTTTCAAGGTTCGTGTCAATGAAATTAAAATCCTGCATAAACAGGTCTTCAGTTAATGTTCACATCAGAACGGGGAAAGTAGGTGATCTCGGTGACTTTGACCGTGACGGGCTTTGTTGTTGCCAAAAGGGCTGCTTTGAGTATTTCGGTTTTTTAACGTACTGTAGAGTTTATGCAGAATGACACGAAAACCAAAATGCGTGCAGCTCTGCGGCAGCGATGCCTTGTTGCTGATGGGGGTCAGAGCAGAATAGCCTGACTTGTTCCAGCTGACAGTAACTCTGTGCAGCTGTGTTGACCAGTAAAGCATCTCCACACATTGAATCTTGAGGCACGTGGGATACAGCAGGGAGAATTGAAGACGGGAAAAGGACCAGGCAACGTTTTTTCCAGTCCTTGGAATTTGGTCCGTGACCCTTTTAGATCAAGTTATCACACTACGAAGCTTCACGTGAAATGAAACGTTCTTAATCAGTCTGCACTCCTTTATTGTGTACGTGACAACAGTAACACCACAGGATGTGCGTTTCAGGCCAGTGGAAATCTTTAAATGGTAAAGGAGTGTGTTGTTACCTCCGTTTCCTTTCCCTCATGATCCTCTGTTGTTCCATCGCTATGGGCAACAAGGTGGTGTGACAGCAGAAGGCTGGAGATGCTCCATTTTGTCGTCACTGGAATCGGGGGAGGGGAGGACGGAGAGGACCGTGTCCTTGCCGGAACACTCGCATGTGAAAGTTTATGTGGAGGACACGGGCTTCCTCCTCACAGCTGCGCTTCAAAGCGCTTCAAAACACTCTTCCTTTTCCAGCGCCGGGCTGGGGGTGGAAATCTGGAAAGGTTTACTGTGCGTGCGTGTATGTGTGTGTGCGCGCGTGCGTGCGTGCCTGCCTGTTAGATAGGGAAGGGGCTCTGGGGAAGCGGAGAGTTGTAAGTGTGAACAAACGGTCTCCATGGTGACAGCAGGCTGCCGTGGTCATGGATGGAGGGAGGATGAGGAGGAGATCAGCCTGAGTTTGCAGATTTTCTTTCTTTTTTTTCTTTTCTTCTACTTTCTTCTCTTCTCATTTATGAATCTTTTCTTTTCGCTGTCTCCTGTTTTCCTTTTCTTTTTTCCCCGTTTCTTTCTTTTGCTAATTCTCCTCTCTTCTTGTGTGTCATTCTTTTGTTGTTGTTTTTTCTCCTCTTGTTTGGCTCTTGTCTCTCTCTTATCGCATGTTTTATATCTCTTCTTCACTTCTCTTCTCGCCCTCTATATCTCCTCTTGCCTCGCTCAATTTCGTCTCATTGTACGTCTCGTACATGTTCTCTTTTCTTTTCTTTTTGTCTTCTGTTCTCTCATTCTCTCCATCTCGTGTCTCCTATGCCGTGCATCCTCCTCCTTTCTTCCTTTCTTAATTTTTCTTCTAGCTCGTTCTCCTCCTCTCATTTTTATTATTTTTTTCATCTCTTCCTCTTCTCTTCCCCTCTTCTTCCTGTTTCTCTTCTCTGCTCGTCATGTCTCATGTCCTCATCTCGTCTCATGTCCCCTGTCCTCCTCCAGGTCTCTGTACGATTCTCATTGCATTAGCTAGAAATAAATTAGACAGGCTGACAAACAGCCTACGCTGTAGAAATCATGTCTTAATTTGTATGCGCGCGCGTGCGTGCGTGCGTGCGTGCGTGTGTGTGTGTGTGAGATTACCCATGTGCCTTCACAGTGGTGTGTATTGAATGATGGGAGTTTGGATAAGATCATCATGCTCAATAAGAAAATGATAACCTGCACACACAATTTGTCTTTGTCAGTCCTTCCTTTAAGTTCTTTTCTACAGATGCTTCCAGATGTTGTCCTTTCTTGGAGTTAATCAACTAACTCACAGATCCTGAAACTTTTTTTTTTTTTTTTTTTTCTTTTTTTTTTTTTTTTTTTTAAAGTTTCAGGTTATTCTTTAGGTTGAAGAGTCATTATTACGTAATTATTATTGCGTGACTTTAACAACTGACATTTGTTCAACAGCTGTAAGAACTCTGATGGTGAAATCTGTAACGATGCTAACGTTTCTAATAGTTAAGAGTCATAACTATAGCATTTCCCCAAAGTAAGAACTATAACCACTATAACATTTTCCCAGTAATAATGATAACTATATGCAGTACTAACATTTTTTTTATAGTAATAGCTGTAATTATAGCATATCTGATTAGTAACTGCAATATGCAGGACATTTTATTATAGTAATAAATGTAAGATGTCTGATAAGCGTAATAATTACCATTTTGGATAGCAATAAGCAAAAGATCTGCAATATTTCTGATGGTAAGAACTATAATAACTATAACATCTGTACCGCTGTCACAGTGAATAATACCGCTAAATCAAGCCCGGCGCTGCCCCTGGGCTTTCAGTCTTCACAGATTCTCGCAGTGCTTTGTATCGCTGCTCTTTCAGCTGTTTGCACTTTTCGGATAAGAGCGTCTGCTGAACGACAGCATGAACGTGTATCTCCTGAGTGTGCATGTGGAATATCAGTGCGTCGTGTAGTTGATTATCTGCCCACACCCAGCAGTTGGAAAAGTCATCTTGTGCAGTAGTTGTTGATTTTGGAGCACAGAGGTGTAAAGTAAAGCCCCCCCCCCCCATCCCCCTCCCCCTCCCCCCAACACACTCTTTCTTTTCTCCAGCGTTCCTGATTACTTTTACTTTCCTTGTCAGTTTTGTTCTGGAGGCTCCAGATCATAGCAGGCTCAAAGTTTCTGTGAGTAACTTTACAAAAAAAAATTGTAGAGGGTATATAATTGGAGCCGAGCTATTTCCCCCTCACTCCACCAACACCCCAGTAATACCCCCCGCCCCCCCTGCCCCCCCAAAGAGACTGAAATGAATAGGTTACGTATTTATTGTTGTAAGTTTCTGGTTAATGTGAGATAGACGTCTCGCTCTGGGGACAGCATTGTTTGGTTTGGGAAGTATTCTGCCGGTCGCCTAGCAACAGGCTCCTGGAAACGGGAGTGGACTGTGTTGCTACTGGCAACGGTTGTTGCTCTGCAAACAATGTGGGCCGGAGCGCAAACAAGAGCCAAGACCGTGGGCTCCGGCGCTTAATTGAACATCTGCATGTGTTTTTCGAGCGCTCTTTAAGTTAGCTTCCCTTTAATAATAAGCGACAGGCTGCCCCTTAACCATAATAATAAGAGTAATAACTTTATTTATGTAGCACCTTTTCATCCATTTCAACACAAAAGTGCTTTTACAGGGCGGCAAGATTGGAGAGCGAGTTTTAAACAAAGAGAAATGAATCAAACGAATGGCTGAAGACCGACGAAATAAAGCAGAAGTGAAGAAGTGAAGGTGTAGGCAGGCTGGAAAGAAAATGATGGTGATAAAAATAATGCTGTGATTTAATCCATCGTTCTCACGCTCTCAGTTGTTTGAAACTTTAACACCTAGTCATTTCAGAGCAGCTCGCTAACATGACGTAAGACGATCTTCGTTTCGTCCTGTGTGTCTGCCTGTTCAGAAGGGGATGGGGTCAGGTTTAATGGCAGCTTTGTGCGTCGGCTCGTGTGTGCTGTAATGAAGCTCGACTCCGTTCACTGCAGCCCTTTCCGTCCTCCAGCCCAGACGAGCGGGGCCTCCTGCCGGCTGCTGCTTTTGTGCTGTCCAGAGCAGCTGGTGGGGAATTTAATGTGGCTTTTAACCTCGGCAAGAAGCCTGCACGGAGACCGTCCCGGACCTCCAGCTCTCTGCTCTTCACACGCTCGCTCACACTTAATTAAAGTTCTGCTCAGGAGCTCCCTCAGGACAAAAGCGGCGTCTGAAGGGCGCCAGCTGAAGTCCCTCTGTTCTGCAGTACTTCAGGGCTGAAGTAGCACCTGAAGACCAGCCGTCTCGTCTCTTCTCTTCTCTTCTCTTCTGCCTGTTTTTCTCGTATATCTTCCTCTTCTCTTCTCTTCTAGAACATCTTCCTCTTCTCTTCTTCTCTTCTGTCAGTTTTTCTCAATATCTTCCTCTTCTCTTCTTCCCTTCTTTTCTCTCCTCTTCTCTTTTCTCTTCTGTCAGTTTTTCCTCAAATATCTTCCTCTTCTCTTCTTCCCTTCTTGTCTCTTCTTTCCTCATTTCGTCTGGTGATTTCCCATTTCATTCGCCTCCTTTTTTTTCTCCTCTTCTCACCATGTCTTGTCCTCTTCTTTCTAATCTGTTCTATTCTGTTCCCCTTCTCTTCTTGTCCCTTTTCTCTTCCTGTGTCTCTCTTCTTCTCTTGTTTTTTCCTTCTCTTCTCTTGTCTCTGTCTTTTTTTTTTTTTTTCTTCCTCGTCTCCGCTATTCTTTAACTCCTCTCCTCTGTTTTATTCCTCGACCTCTTGTCTCCTCTTCTCTTTTCTTCTCTCCCACCACCTTTCCAGTTTCCTCCTCTCTCCTCCGTTCCCTTGCTAACAGGTGCACCACTGGGTGAAATTACCTCTCCTCTCATCCTGTTTCCTTTCCTTTCATTCTTGATCTCCCCTTGATTATGTCTTCTTTTCCTCTTCCGTCTTCTCTCCCCTCCTTTCCTCTTTCTCTCCGTAACCTTTATGGGCTCCTAATCAAGGTTAAATGCCACACACAATTTCTTCTTCCTCTGCGCCTCTGTTCCTCCTGTGAAGAGTGATGCAGCTTGGAAACGCTAGCCGAAGATAACTAAAGCAGAGGCTTGAAGGCCAGTGACTCAGAGCCACTTAAAGTCAAAGTCAACTTTATTATCCGGAAATTCATTCATTGATCTGAAGATAAACAGGAGTCTTAAGGTACAAAACTGAATCAGAGGTTTGTTTGCTTTCTTCTTCCGAGAGTTAAATGAGTTCAGTAAATTGCACAACTGCAAAGTGTCCTTTGTCGAGGTAGGACCCATCACCTGTTGCGTCCGCATGTTAATTTAGCCTTCTCACTGACAAATCCTTCAGAGGGGTCCGGGGCGTGTAGTCGAGAGGCTCCGGGACAAAAATAACAGCATTGAGCTCTGTGTCTCTGCCCAAAGTCCACGCTGTCGGGGGGAAATGAATGGGTCGAGGGACGCAGGTGGTGTTGACGGGGATGACTGAGTCACAGCAGGGCTTCAGTATTTACAAATTTTGTGCAATCTTATCTTGTCTAGCCACTCATATTTAATTTCTTTTTTTGCTGTAATGGTCATTACTAAGGGCAACCAATTTTTTTTTTTTTTTATTTTTTTTATTTTTTTTTTTTTTCCTTCCCCCTCCTTTCCTCCTGCAGTCTTGTCAAATCAGACACTAATATTAGTCACTCATTAGCAGAAGGGTAAAACATATTTCTGAGCAGATTTCCTTGACAGATTTAATCATGTGCATAATGCATGCTGCCCATTGTGGTTCTGGGTTAAGCATCAATCTTAAAACAAGCTGCAAATCCCCCTGTCTCCCCCTGTCTCCCCCTGTCTCCCCCTGTCTCCCCCTGCTCTCGCCCCTGCTCTCTCCGCCCCTCTCGCCCTCTCTCTCTTCCTCCCTCTCTCTCCCCCCCTCTCGATCTGAGCTCCGTTGTCTCCGTTGTTCACAGGGCTTCCGTTTCCCCCAGTAGCAGACCTGAGACCTGTGTAGGCCACGGTCTGAGCTGTAGCTGGAAACCGAGCAGGATATCCGCACTCATATCTGATGGATTAGAGGCTTTAGTCCAATCCTGAAAGATGAGCCGCCTCATCATAAGACCTCTCCCTCGATCTGTCGTTCATTTCTAACACTTTATTGGCACGACTGACCTTATACGGCTTTACCATGCAGCCCTGGGGCTCGGTGTCCAAAAATCATCTCGTGTGTGTGTGTGTATGTGTATGTGTGTGTGTATGTGTGTGTGTGTATGTGTGTGTGTATATATATATATATATATATATATATATATATATAAAACACATCTAGAGTCATCTCAAATAAAAATATTAATAAAGCTTTGCAAGCTAAATTAAACAAGCTAAATATAGCCCGACTGTTGAGGATAAGATTTATGGAAGAATAGTGAATTAAATACATAGAAAGTACTCTAATTTCTCTAATCTCTCACTCTCTACATTATATATCTATCTCTCTGTCTCACCCTTTCTTTACGTGTGTGTGTGTGTGTGTGTGTGTGTGTGTGTGTGTGTGGCTGTATCTCTCTTTTCTGTCTCTTTTTGTGTGTCCGGTTCTCAGCCACCTTTTCTCTCACTTTCTATCTGTCTCTATCTCTCTTGCTTGCTTTGTCTGTCTGTCTCTCTCTCTTTCACTCTTTGTCTCTGTCTCTCATTTTCTTAGTCTCTTTTTCTCTGTGTATCTGTGTTTCTGTTTCTCTTTCTGTACACTCTTTCATCACTTTTCCACATGTGTACTTCTCTTTCTCTCACTTTCTCGTTGCCTCTCCCTCTCAATTGATCTAACTGTGTATCATTCGCTATTTTTCTTCATTTTACACTCCCTCTCTCCCTCTATCTCTCTGTGTCTCTCCCTCTCTCAGCAAAGTTCCAGGGCTGGAGCTTTAAAAAGAACGGGCTGAGAGAAAGGAGAGGGGTGGGGGTGGTATTGGGGGGGCGGGCGGGCAGGGAGGTGTCCAGAGTTCGGGGTGGTTGCCATGGTTCCCTCACCATAGCAACCAGCAAACGTTTACAAAGCATTGAGGAATTTCCTCATATCAGCTGGATTATTGGATCCCCTGGAGACAGACTCGCACTCGAAACAAATGCTGGAGCTCATCAGAACACCACCGTGTGTGTGTGTGTTGGGGGTTGGTGGTTTTATTTTTCCTTTTTTTTTTATTTAAGAGGTTTTAACAATCCCGCCCTCCAGATTCATACCAAGCTCTTTCCAAAAGGCCTCTGTCTCTCTCTCTCTCTCTGTCTCTCTCTCTCTCTCTCTCTCTCTCTCTCTCCACACACACACAAACACTCAACCTTTAATATCACACTGTTTTTGTCCCTCTGTTCCTCTTTAAACAGCCCTGGC
>JAQQZR010000039.1:2024054-2068142 GCA_030068235.1 Notoglanidium macrostoma | reverse complement strand
TAATTGCTCCCACAGTTGATTTCTTCACACCAAGCTGCTTACCTATTGCAGATTCAGTCTTCCCAGCCTGGTGCAGGGCTACAATTTTGTAAAGTGTAAAGAAACACGACCAATCTCTCATATCTCATATCATATCTCAGGGTTTCATATCTGACCTCGTGCTCCCACTCACATGAAAGTAAAAACACCCGCTCCAACGACCTTTCTGCAGATCTCACCCCCAATTCACACCTTTACTGTGAGTGTGTGTGTGTGTGTGTGTGTGTGAGAACTCTGTCAAGAGTGAAGAACAAGATATTAGAAAGTGATAACTTGTGTTCAGAAGTAGCTTTTCTGTCAAACGTTTACACTCACACACAATGCTGAATCAATGAATTTAAAGTTAAAGTAAAAATCAGGCTGCAAACCTTTTAGCGGCACCCTGGATTTCACCTCTGATGTTCTGACAGTCGTCAGTCTCGGGCTCGGCGCTGCCAGCGGATGCGCCGTTACTGATAAAGGCATATAAAAATACAACAACGCACTGTATGAGTATACGTACTCTGTACATATGGCCTGGATTTAGCATTATAATGTACGTCTTATTACAATACTACTACGTTGAGGCTTTAAAATGGATTCTGTAAGTTCGTAACAGCTGAATAATGCTGTAAACGCAGGAGGAAATGATCTGATCATTCAGCATGGAGTCACGTTTCAGTACAGAGAGAAGAATCTGCGTATTTGGGGTACAGGACAGGACATTTATTAAGTCTTTACAACTACGATATTTGACATATTAAAGAACAACACACAGAGTCTTTTGATGCAGCTTGTCATGTTACTGTGAAACTACAGAGTGTTAATTTCTCTTTCCTGAATTTATGGTTAAAACCGACGGTTAGTTCTGGCCCTGTTCGACTGCACGGTACCGGCTCGACTCGACCTGCTTTTGGTATCAGTAGTTCGCTTTCCACTAACCCTGACTCTCTATGTGCACGCTGTCACCACAGAAGCTGTAACGTAACAGAAAGCCGTGATTTGCAGCCGCACTGCTGTCCGAGCTGCAGTTACAGAAGACTGATCCACACCTTCTGACCAATCAGAATCCAGAATTCAACAGCGCCGTGTGATCGAATCCCACTGCCGTGTAAGAGTTTTCACGGAAAATACATATTAAAAAGATCTAAATTGTGATTTAGAATGCTAACACTGAATATAGTTCTATAACCTTTTCTTTTGTAGATATTCACATTCACTTTTTTTTGTTGACATGCCCTGCGTTCTTCAGCGTTCGCGTTTCCGTGCTCATTATTGAATGCAACAGTAAAGAGCTGAACATGCATCTATCAGCAAAGATCTAATCTGTACCTGAACCTGACGAGAAGAGCCGCATCACTTCCTTCCTGTGAGCCTGCATCCTGTTCACGCGGCACCGCATCGCTGTGACTCAAATATTCTAAGAGAAGTTCAGAAAGGTCACAATACTAAGAAATCATTGAGGAAGTTAAAAAAAAGAAAAAAAAAAGACCGATTTGTTGTGGGTTACCTGCTTCCTCATTTTCTCCTGAGGTGGATGGAGTGACTCGCACGGTCTCGTCACTCCTCCCGAATCCAGCGGTGTTTCCATCGGAGACAGATTTTCCTCTTGTGCTCCTCCTGCTCCTCATCCTGCACACCTCCTCCGGTTTCACTCCTTTCCTCCGCCGTTCTCTGATCTTCCTCTGTCCTGAAGGAGAAGCACTTCCTGCTTTACGCTTCTCTCCGTTATTGCCCCCCTCGGTGTGTGTCGGACGCCAGGTGAGCACGTGTCCACCTTTACAGACGTACGTAAGGCACTGTTCTGCTTCAGCTGACCTCATGGAAGGTTCAGGATCTTCCTCCTGCGCTTTCTCCTTCACTTTCCGTCTGTGTGGGTCAGATCGCAGGCTCGGGGTCAAAGGGCATTGCTGTCCGTGACTGTGGACCAGCAGGATCAGCTGATCCAGAGAAGCCACAGATACTGAGATTACTTCCTTGCCTTCGCCTACATGAGACAAAGATACAGTATGTTGCGAGAATTCTGACTTACGAGCTAAAATAAAATGCCTTAAGGGTTCCTTGAATGGTTAATGGTTCTTGCTTTATAAAGCAATTTTTCTTGGAACCTTTTCTGAGTTTAGGAGTTTCCCCTTTTCAAGGAACCTTATTTACAAAAATTGCACTTTTTTCTTTGAGCTGAAATATTTGTAAAATGCAGACAGTACCTGAAGACGTGCTGCACACCCGGCGGGAGTAACTGTTGAAAAAATCCCAAGCGATCATAAATTTAATCCACCTAAAATATTCACCCGAATGTCACATTTATGCAAGCATTTATTACAGTTTACAAACAGTACAATATTGACTACAGACAGTAGTGACTACAATGTGAAAAACAAATGGAAGGAGTTGCCAGTGTCAGGACTTTGCAGAAGAGGTTTTCTGAGATTGGAAAACTTGCGTAACATGGTTTCTCGGTAACATGACAAGTGGCTGTTTTGGTATTTTTAATTTCAAAAGAGGAAAAGAAGAGAGGCTAGTGAGGGAATGAATGTTTATCGCTGCTATGACGTAATTAGACATTCCTCAACGTCAAACGTGCCTATAAACGAATAAAAAGTCTGATCGACATTTAACTCATTAAAAATTGTTAGCGTTGACAGATCACAGGTTACAGATCTACAGTATGAGAGGAGTTAAACATGTCATGCTTATTTTCTTATAACAGAATGACGTACGTGGAGGCTTTTATTCCTTACTTGAGACATTAGTTTCCTGGGACTTTTTAAAATTTCTATTACAGCTCCATCTTTACCTGTCCAGTAGGAATTGTGCAAGCTCTGAGTGGAGAGAGAAACCCAGCCTGTCCTTCAGTTTACTCCAGCTGTCCGGCCACGAGCCGAGTCGCACGCGAAACTTACTCCTTCTGGCGTCCAGCTCCCTACGCCGCTGCCTGCGCTGAGCCTCTTTACCCGACGCCATTATGGAGAGAACAAATAAACGCACTGTAGGAGAAATGTGAATAAAACAGATGCTGATTAGAACAACATATATGTTGCCTTTGATACTGTCAATCATTGTGAATCATTATAGGGTTGATATTCTTACTTAGTAAAAAGAAATTCCTCATAATTATTACTGTGGGTGATTTCTTTAAAGAAAATAGGTTTTTCTGTATGGTGTTCCACAGGGATCCATACTCGGCCCTCTTCTGATTTCTTTGTAAATTTTGACATTGGGTCAAATCATTAACAACTGCGGCTTCAACTGCCACTGTTGTTGATACACAGCTTTACATATCCAGCATTATTACTCGGGAAAAAAAAAAAAAAAAAAAAAAAAAGCATGTGGCAGGTTTTTTTTTAATTGTGGCACCTTGATTCATAACAGATTTTCCTGCAAAACTGGACCAACAGGACTGAGATATAAGCTAAATTAGCCTGAATAGTGTTTGTTTATCGAGTGTATAATCAATTCAAAAGGAATTTAAACCCCAGATCTGGTGGATCAACCGGCTCCAATATGGCAACCTACTAGGATTACAGCGTTAGCGTGTGTTTATTAGCCATGGATAACTGAAGAGATAATATAGGTGCTGTTTTTTAGGCTTTGACTTATGTACACAGTGTTACTGATGAGTTTCAGTAACGGGACTTAGGTTAATTTAAAGTTTATAGAAGTTAAACAACATCATCTATGCTAACGAGTACGGTCACGTGATAAACAGGTCGCTATGGCGACCTTCCAGCGACGCGTACTACCGTACTAAATAGCACCTGTGTTCGGCTAGTTGCGTACTGTTTGGCCATACTATTTAGTATGCCAGCATGCGATTTCCAACGTAGCCGTTTTCCTTTTCATTTCATTTACTTTGACATAGCAAAGATGTCGAATAACAGCCAAAAACCACATAAATAGCGCTAATAAACCAACGTAAACAAACATGACATTAAATATTTATGCTAATTTAAGTAGGTACATGATTGTTTACCTCGTCATACACGTTTTTTTGGGAGTGGGCCCCACAAGCTCTTCTCCGTTGCCCTTTTAACAAGCAAGCCAGCAAGCCGTCATTCGGTGAATAATTAAACACACAATAAAGGCGAAAATGTCCACGGTATTGTCAGCAAATCCAGCATGAACAAGTGCATACATTTTAATTCATGTTTTGTTTTAATGCCCTTCATGGAAGACAAAATAACCACGGCAAGCCCATTTAAAAAAAACAAAAAAAAAAACAGGAAGTGTGTGTTAACAGCAAGGGTTCATGGGAAATGGAGTCTTATGGCGCAATCCAATTTCACTACTGATTTTGTATCCTGATTTATGTGTATATACAGCATGCACAGTGTTTTGTTGAATGCAGAGTTAAAAAAAAAAGAGTATATTATTAAATAAATAATACATTAATTAATCAATGCTACGCACATGGCAGCGGAAAACTACAGAAGCACGGTATGGACACAAGACATGTTCTGGTTCATTGCAGAAAATAAAATCAGTTTCAGTTTGATTGTTTTTGTTCTATAATTGACTTTATATGATCACTAGTGTTTATTTTATATCTGCACAACATCATATTTGACATGCAGGCATAAAGTTTACATAATATTTATGCTATATTCAAATACTCAGATTGCCACAAATACTCAGAAAAAACTTTTTTTTATAGCTTTAAACATGTTGGAATATTTATTCTAGTGTGTACTAATGGATACAGTGTGCTCCAGAAAAGTATGTTGATAAATCACGGGAGGAAAGTTGATTGAAGAGAATTTGAGCTGAATTTGCTTGTTTAAAGAGAGTCATCTCATCATCATCACCATCATCATCATCATCATCATCATCATCATCATCATCATCATCATCATCATCATGTGACTCCAGGGTTACTCTACCCTGGAAACGCTTTGTGTGAGGCAGGAATACATCCTGGACACCATGCACATGAATTCTCTCATAGGCATGTTTTAGGAGATAAGAGGAAATTGGAGAACCTGAGGAAAACCAGAGAACCCATAGGAAACTGGAGAAGCCAGAGATAACCTGGGAACCTGGAGGAAACTATAGAACTTGGACAAAACCAGAGAACACAGAGGAAATCAGAGATCCCAGAGGAAGCCAGAGAACCTGGAGGAAACCAGGGAACCCAAGGAAGCCACAGAACCCAGAGGAATCCAGAGCTCTCATTTATCAACATTTAGAAGAAAAGGTTCTAAATTCTGTATTACAAACAAAATTTAGACTGTGCATAAGTACAAAAAACAGCATTTATCAAAGTGCTCACGCTCGTCATATGCACACCAACTTTGATAAATCTCACACGTTCTAAACCACCATACTCGTGCATGTTCATGGTCATTTGCATTTAGACATGCCCCTAATTAACCATATATGATAACAAAACTACCCCAAAATAGCTTTTTTCCTCGTTGGAATAATGGCAAAGAGCATGGAGAAAAGAAACCAGGGTTAGGGTGAGGGTGAGGGAATGGCTTTTGTGTGTTTATTTTCTCATCCCAACACAGGTCTCAAATCTTGGCATAAATCTATCAATATCAGTTTTGGGAAGTGGTACCTACGCACGAGTACGCAGCCATTATGCACATATCTGAGCATATGCACTGCTGATAAATGAGGGCCCAGAGATCCTGGAGGAAACCAGAAAACCTGGAAGAAACATGAGAACATGGAGGAAACCAGAGAACTATAAGGAAACCAGAGAACCTTAACTAAACAAGAGGAAACCAGAGAACCTAGAGAAAACCAGAGAACTCAGAGGAAACCAGAGAACCCGGAGAAAATCAGAGAACTCAGAGAAAACCAGAGAACCCAGAGAAAACCAGAGAACCTTGAGTAAACCAGAAAACCCAGAGTAAACCAGAAAACCCAGAGGAAACCAGAGAACCCAGAGAAAACCAGAGAACCTGGAGTAAACCAGAAAACCCATAGGAAACCAGAGAACCTGGAGTAAACCAGAAAACCCAGAGGAAACCAGAAAACCCAGAGGAAACCAGAGAACCCAGAGGAAACCAGAGAACCTGGAGTAAACCAGAAAACCCGGAGGAAACCTGAGAACCCGGAGGAAACCAGAGAACCCAGAGGAAACCAGAGAACCCGGAGTAAACCAGAAAACCCGGAGGAAACCTATGCAGACACTGGGAGGGGAATGGGCACAGAAAGTCAGCACAGACAGAAACCGTGTCTAAATGCTGCCTGTGAGATCTTGCTCTTGTTAAGCCCTGTTGAACAATATCATGTTAAATGTTATATATTGTATAATTAATTATTAACACATGCCTTGTGGTTAAAGTTCAGTAAATGAAATTATTCCAAATGTAAAGCAGCTTAAAATGAATATAAATGCTATAAACTATGGCAACAGGAAGTTGCGTGAAGAAGTGAGGTTTGCAAAGTTGTAAAAATTTGACAGGAAGAGGAAGTTACAGTTTCAGTGGTTCATGCTGAATGTTCCGAAATCAAATCACACTCGCGCTATCATGGAGGAGTTGGGTAAGTTTCTCATGACTTCTTATTTCTATTTTTCTTTCCTATTTTTCTTTCTTCTTTTAGATGTAGATAATGTAATTTTTCAGAGCTCTTGTGTCTTTATCATCAAAATCATGACGTATAGAATTATTGGTGTACGGGTGAAGTATGTTGAACATGCTTTTTGGTAGGTAGAAGTTGTTTGCAATCATAGTGAGTGCCAAAAGGAATGCTAGTGAGGATTTTTTAAATAATAAAATAATAAAAAATGGAAATATTTGCATTCGTATTCACACCTAGCTGTGTAAATGTTAGGAAGATGCCACATTTTAAGACTTTTATTGGGTTGTTTTACAGTTGAAAGACTATTAGTGAGACAGACAAAGCGAAAAACATACGCAATGACAATTAAATATGGAAAAATGCTACACCAAAGATGCAGCTGGCGGCATTGCGGGACTCCAAATGACACATTTCGTGGTCAAAGTATGAAGTGAAACATCACAAACATGTCCCAATTCCCTTTTCTAACTGCTCTAAGATTTTAGCATTATCAAGCAACCCATCACTTGAGCTTCAACCACAATATGGTGTGAAAATATACATACTTGTCTCAGTGGCTCAGTATAAACACGGCCACTTTTTCCTGTCTGATACTGAAACCTTGAGCCAACGCTACCTACAATACCTGGCCGATATATACTTTTCTTTTAAAAACTCCTTTTTTTGAATTAGACATAATTTCTTTCTCTGATACCCAAAGCAACATCTGTTCTATTGTTTATTTCGCTGCGATCTCTACTTAGCAGTGCACTTAATAATGCTAGAAAATACAAGTTTTAAGAGATGAATATTACAACATCTGGGATTACTCATAAAATGGCTGCTGTCAGATTATTTGCACGAGGCGTTATAGATCAGATCTGAGGCTCTGAATGTCTGTGTGGACTTGAAGTCGTGGGATATCATTCTTGCCGTGTGACTTTTGTGTGCGCCGATTGTGTGTCAAAACAATGGTGTGAAAAATCTTCCTGCAGCGTTTCCTGTTCGCATCGTGAAATATTAAATATGATCATTTTAACGTATCACGACTAGATTTGCAGAAAGCCAATGAATGGTAAGCTTAATCATAAAATCCTATGGATGTAGTTGTAGATGTGAGGTTTTATATCGGCTGTAGCTGACATTATTTAAACCTGTTTCTGGGAAGTCAGTTTAATAAAAGGCAAGTCAATTTAGTCAATAAGACAAAAATGATTTTGACATGATTGCTAAAGGTTTGGATTTTAACACTAGGCAAGCTAATCCATTTATTAATACTACATATTAAATTCTGTCAGTGTTCAAACACCATAGGCTCGATTTCATCACTGGAGGAAACACATTGCTGAAGAATGATTAGTATGAAGGATATTTCTTGGGTTATTTTTGCACTAGGAACAGTTACTATACACATGCTTGGGTATATAAATGTGCACTCTGGAAAGTGAGTACGGCCTTATGGAGCTTTTACATATTGGTCAGTGTTACTGCAAAAAATTAAGCTTGTGAATGTATTTTGGTTGAACGTAAACCTGCCATTATTTACCTGTTTACTTTTTTTGGTTGAGCGTACATATCACTCAGCATAAAAAACAAGTGATAACATATTGTACCTGTATATAGAGTTGCATATTTGGTCACTCTGTTGAATTACAGTATTATTATACATGCAGTACATACCTGTACGTGTGTATTAAGGGCGTAACAACTATGATATAATATAATATACATATATAATCATCTCTAGAAAATGAATCCTAGTCATTACAATGAAATGCTGCTGAAAGGAGGCCAGTTTTTCCTTTCCACCAAAAGCACATTGCATTGGGCTGAACTTGTGAACGAGTAAGGAAAGTAAACACGCTCAGTGAAACATCCTTATTTCCATTTTAGACTTCTCTTTTTTTCTCCCCTCAGCACGAGGAAGTGAGCAATCGCAGATTAAACGTTACATGAAGAAGGGTGAAATTACGGCTGTTTGGTTAGTTTCACATCTGTTGCTGTGGAAGCAGCATAAAAAGCCTGCTGGAAAGAGAGCAACCGGATGTGTACCTGTGTGTGTGTGTGTGTTTAGTTATTGCTTAGCTACAGTTAAGTCAATAATGTTACACTACAATCAGTTCTAAGACATTACCGTTTCTATAGCAACAGACGAGCTTTCACGGCAGACGCCCTACGCGACCGAAACCTAAATGATAAACGGATTCGAAAGGTGTTGCCATGTAACCGAGATAAGGTGAGGTTTTCTGAGTCTTCAGTGTCACAGTCATAACAACCAAAGATAAAGCTCTAACTTTAAAGCTTTGCAGGAACAAGACAAGACGTGGCTTATTAACTTCGAGAAAGGAGTCTTTCAAGGAATGACTGTTTATAGCTGCTATAATGAAACCGATTGAGGGAACTCACTGTGCTTCGTGACGATGTTTAATGCAACTATAAACAGATAAAAGTTCTGTAATCATTTAAAAAAAATTGCAATTGTTGTTCATTTCCAGTTTCATTATTGATAACCATGTTAAGCGTGAGCGTGTGTTTAGTTACGACTCTTTGACCTTCTTGCATCGATCTCACCCTTATTTCTGGAACCTCGCAGCGCTTCAATCGCTTCTTTATGAATGTAAATAAATGCGAATGATGTATATGTATCTATACAGATATGCTGTTGGAGGAGTTGGCTGCAAACCCCACGAAAACAGAGCCGGATAAGAAGCTCACCCTAAACCTGTCTGTGCAGGTGAGGTCAAACACACACTCACTTACACCAAAACATCCCGCGTGGCAATTCAGGAATATCATTTGCATGTATGTATGCACAATGTTATTATAATCATGAAGTTTTTTTAAAGTAGCAGGACATTATTCTCATCTTCAACTCTGTTATTCAGACCTCAGGCGTCGGCGCGACATCAGGACAAAGAGCTGACAAAAATGTCTACAGGTAAGACGTCTTTTTAAACCCTGTTGCTCATGTAAGGAATGAAACACTTCACATGAAGCGGAGATGCTGTCACGTACAATTACAGCATCAAATGTTTTGTTCTTCTTACACTACTGCAATAACAATTTGCCTCTAGTTGCAGTTTTTATTTATTAACGAATGCCATGATGCTTTCTAATGTCATAATCAGATTATAATCCTTCATTTTTCCCAGAGGCCCCTTCATCACTAGACGCTGAAAAAGCCTTTGACCCAGTGGAATGGATTTTTTGGTTTGGTTTTAGGAAGAATTTTTCTCACCTGGGTGAAACTGCTTTACCCACTGCTTTTAATAGAACGAATAACACTTACTCAGAATTGTTCCTTTCACAGCGCACCACCTCCTGTAAAGCTGTCTCTGTTTCCTCTAGCAACTGGTCAGAATTCGAGCTGGAAGAACTAGATATAGCATCGGACAATAAGTATCTTCTCATGTGCTCTTATGCAAGTCTAATCTATCTGTGTCCATCCCAGTTCCACGTTTAGTCACATATCTGCAGGAGTGGACAGTAACAAAGTACATTTACTTGAGTACTCTTCAAAACTAGGCGTTTTTTTTTTGGCCTAAAATTGCATATCCAAAATCCAAGGCCTTCTTTGCAGTCTCACCATAGGATGGTGGCAGATTGCAGAAGCCATTTTACAGATAAACATAAAGAATCAACACTTAAATACCTTATAAATGCCTTCTAAAATGTCTGAAACATGTTAACATTCGCAAAATTGAGGCGCATTTTCATTTTTTATCCCTTTAAGATCTAGGTTATTGTGGATGCTGGTGGGAAATTGAACTCAAGGTACATCTCCCACCTGAAAAACAATTGGAAGTAAAATCTCATTCCAGTCAAAAGTTATTCAAGCTGGAACAGAGCAAGGACAGGTGACTGAGTGCAAACTAAAGTGACAATATTCGGTTTGTGTCGTGTTAGTACTCCAGACTGCCACTAGATGGCACTATCACGCCGAAACGTTACCATATCATACACTAATATCGGTAGGCAAGAGGCAAGAGACAACATTGTTTTTTAGTCAAATCACAAATTTCGAAAATAAGAATTATTTACACACAAAACAAGAATTATTTACATATACAGTTCAGTGCAAAAGTCTTGAGCCACACCTCATTTCTTCATATTTTGCTTCCAAAGTGCCAAATTTCTTGTATTTTTTATGTAGTCTTGAGGAACGGCTCTCCAGGCTTCCTGCATACCTAGATAGAAAAAAAACAGTCATGGATCGCCCTCCCCGAAGCCTAGAACGCAATATTACTGAAGCAGTAAGGGATCATCTTGACATAGACCAGAACAAATCCCACCCAATGTCCAAAGAAGAGCTTTGGAACGTCCTTCAAGAAGCCTGGAGAACTATTCCTGCCAAATATTGACTTTAAAGCTCATTAGAATTAAATATCTCTCTTTGTGTTATAGACTGTATTTACATGTATGTTTGCACATGTTGCAATAAATCACTGTACCTACTGTCTCATTTTCCTAGCAAAATATGAAATGAAGGGTGGTACAGAGTACTGTATTTTGCACATATTTGACCATGGAGACATTGAATATTTCAGTCTTTATGGTGATGTCCTCTGTCAAGCCAGTCTTTGAAGCAGTTGTGCACGTCACAGGCACGTCACACTTTCTGCAGTAGATAGGAGTTTTTACTTTTCTTCCTGCTACTTTGCACAGTTCACATCCCATTTGTGGAATAGAAAGCAGGCATGTCCATGATGGCTTGGCGTGGCTGGATGGATAGCCCTGCTTCAGGCTCTCGCACTGAGGGTTGCCAGTTTTACCAGTTCGAGCTGCAGAGTTTCTCTGAAACGTTTTTGCGTAAGAGATTTCTCTCCATGCAGCCTGGTCATTTCTTCGTGTGGAATAAAGCTATTCACAATTGCAATGTCAATAAAATGGAAAAATCAGGTCTAATACTGTCTTTTGGTTTTATGTAGGAACTGCTGAGTGCATCAGAGTGCATCAGGCCACGGCTTGGCACTGGCTCTTTTCTCCAAACTCATTCACTGCTTTTTGCCCTTCGACTGACCTTGTCACCTGCACAGGCTCGGTGAATTGCTGAGCAGAGGTCGTTGGAAGATCGTTTGTTGTTTGTTTGGGATTCATCCAGAATTATCCATATAAATTCTATATCCATGACCCAGAAGTGAAAAATCAAGTAGTTGCATGACAGAATCATAACTGAGTCCTTTTCCACTTCCCATGGTATTTTACCCTCATAAACAAAGATATTACTCATGTAATATGGGGTATATACTATACTGTGTAGCCCCATTGGGTGGGCTTGTCTCTCATGTGTTGTTATAGTCCACTCTGTGCTTTAATGGCTATCATCCACTCATCCACTGAGAGTTCCCTTCTAGGTTGGAAATATGAGCGGCATGCAGTAAGTATTTCAGTATAGAGGGGATTTATTTTGAACAGTCTGTCATTTTCCTGGGTTTCCTTTTCTCAGATTCTCCGCATCCTCTTCAGGATCACATAAAACGAAGGTTCCAGGAAATGTCAAAAGAATCTTTCTCTGCTCATTACTAAGCATGGAAAGTCAAACCTGCACCCAAGCTTCAGGGACCAGTAATCAGACTTTTTACCTTTGCCAGGGCCATGTGTACAATTAGTGCAACGAAGCCAAAAAACTCATTGACTGTAAGAGGAACCCATTAGAATGTTTTCCCAGCTCTTTTTCTTCTTTTTGCATACTTGTTGGTGTTGTCCACGAAAGATGTTATCACAGATGTGCTGAAAGCAGCTGAAACAGTTGGAGAGGTGAATACACTGTTGTTTGTATGAACTGGGGTCCTGGTGGTCTCTTTGGCTGAAAGGGAGATACGGGGTTCTTCACTGTCATCAGTGACTTCATGCCACTTATTCTCTCTTTCCTCCCCTAAAAGCTAAGCTGGAGCACCAGCTCACCGTGTAGCTACACTTTGTGCCTTAGGAGTAAGATCAGATGTAGACTAGGACCTTCCTCTTCCCTGCTTCCTTGCAGCTGCAGGTGAAGTGGTGGGACAGTACACGTGGAAGGAGTTGGACTTGGACTCTGTGTGGATTTTGACAAGGATGTGATAACCTCAGGTCCAGAGAGATTGAGGAGCCAGTGTTATGTCATTTATGGAGCAATATTATCATGTGCATGTTTAACTTAAGGAGAAATATTGATTCAGTAGTTTTTAATTGGCTTTTGCATCAGATAAAGATTGAAAGTAGATGTTCTAAGTTTTCTATTAATACCATGATTATGCATTTGGCCTGTACGAGAGCTTAGAAATGATTCCATTAAAATGTCATATGATAATTTGATAAACATCCACCCATAGAATTTAAGAGGTACATTTCTGACTATCTGTACTACTTGATCAGATGAATATTGCACTTTTGACTCCACTACATTTCTTTGAAGGTTCCTGTTACTCATTTCTTTGAAACATAGCTTTGAAGTCAGCGGATGAATTTCCTTTTCTTGTCTAAACTGTGATAGACCATACGTCGTGTTCATCACAGGGGAAAACCAATCACAGTAAACTACTTCTACACTCAAACTCGAAGTGCTTGCAGCATTTTTGGAACAGTTCGGTTAGAACTTGGCGGTGGTAATGATGGCTACAGCAGATAAAAATGAAATTCACCAGAGCACACATGGCCATATCTGAAGCCCATGTCTGAGATTTCTGAAATGAAAAAGATTCATATTGTTTTAAATGTTTGCTCTTGTTACAGCATACAAACTTCACCACTTCCTACAAAAATCTCCAACCTGAGACGTCAAGATTATGTAAACATTTGTTTAATTCCAGATATATATTTTAAACGAAGTTGTCTGTGCTTGTAGTAGTTGCAGTTTTATGCTAAAGTTGGGCAAATTACTTTTTTATGGATTTTTATGGATTTGCCCATCAAGTTGTCATACTGGGACTGGGTCCTTTGTGAATCCACTGCTGATGCATGCTAATTATTAGAAGCTGTGAAGATGGTGTTGGACTGCTGTTGACACAAACGGCTCTGCTACAGTGGCTTAGGACTTAAATTACCATTACTCAAGTCTCCATCAGTGAATCAGTTGAAAACCTCAAGAAAATAGACTTCATGTTACAACTATAGTGAATTTCATGCTTCACAATTGCACTTTTTGACCAGTTAACACACAATTATAAGCAAGGTATTTGTAATCGCACTATCCGGTGTCACCCAGATGAGAATGGTTCCCTTTCAAGCCTGGTTCCTCTCAAGGTTTCTTCCTCATGTTGTCTCAGGAAGTTTTTCCTCGCTACTGACGCCACTGGCTCGCTCATTAGGGATATGTAGGGATATAGTTATAACTGGAACTTGCATATTTCTGTAAAGCTGCTTTGTGACAACGTCCATTGTTAAAAGCGCTTTACAAATAAAATTGAATGGACTTGAATAATAGCAAAAATGTCTAATTGACATTACTGATTTAAGACCTTTCAGAAATATGTTTTAATCTTGTCAAATAAACAATACAACAATGCGTTGTAATTAAAAAGAAAACGTTAAAAAGGATTTCTATAAGCACTTAAGTACCCCATTATTTAAACTCAAGTAAAAATTTAACCAAACAACTTTCACTTGTATTGGATTACTCAATTGGATTATTGACCAGGAGTATTTATACTTTGACTCATGTAATGGAGTTGTGTCTACAAAGTGTCTACCTCAGCATATCTGCGTACAAACTTGATTTAGGAAAAACATAATTTTCCCTTTAAATGAATCTGCTTCTTAATTTTCCTTGGACAAGCTAAAAGTTTGAAACGTCTTCAAATGTACATTTATGCTTTTGATGAACGGCTGTGAGGCGACCTTGATAGGTGATCACTCCTGCTTTTATCGCTTGTGGGACGATTGATGTAGTGAAAATGAACTCACTTCCTAAACATTTTTCGAAACATATCCATTTTTCATCCACAGTCCTTTTTTTTTTTTTTGTAAAATAGACAATATGATGACAGATTTGATCAGGAATACTAAGAAGACCACCAGACTTTACAGCCATTACTACAAAACCCTAATTCACTAGAAGGTCTTTAACACATTTAACATTTTTATTACTGCGCCTTAAACATTAGAGATATGTAACAATGGCAGCATCTTGAAACTTCACTTCCCCGCATGGCTTGGTTAGATTAAGAGATTTCATCAACCAGACCTGCTTCATTAACAGCTCTCATCCATGGACCTCTAAATTGACCTTTATTACCATACTGTATTGATTTTATTATGAGAGATTTGGAAACAATTTAGGCACTATTTTGAACTACCAAATGTTTCTCTCTTGGCCCCAACAGTAGTACCCATCCATTCTTGATAGACAATGCATTTCTTTCTCTCAAAGCACCATTCTTGTCAATCAGGGTTTCCCATTTAGCTGGATTAAAATCATTTCTCAAATAATTTCTCTCCATTCTCAGCCAGTTGCCTGCTCCGGTCTCGGCTGAGGTGATGAGTCCAGGAACGGCCACTCGAGAGCTGGACTCCATTATGAATGAGCTGCTGGGGCTGAACCTGGAGGTGAGTCTCAGAACTCAGACTGAATTTCTCGGTAAAAATCACAAGATGGCAGTCCTGGCTTACTTGCATTGTGCACTAAATGTGGCATTTGATTGAAAGTCATGTTCCTGAAAGATGTTATTATATATTACATAATATAATAATAGAAAAACATCCTGTGTCTAAGGTCGCAGATCAGCCACAACTCACTCAGAAGTCTGAAAAAGACAAAAAGCCAGAAGACAAGAAAGAAACCACAGAAAACAGCGTCCAGAATGATCCAGCAGCCAAGAACATGTCCAAGAACCTGGCCAAGAATATCGACAACATTGACAACCTGCTGGGAACGCTGAGCTCGGACATGGAGAAGATGGGAGTGCGCACTACGGCTAAGGGGCACTGTGCTTCCTGTGGGAAGTGCATCACTGGGAAGGTCAGTGACAGACAGACAGACAGAGACATTAGCACTGGGTGTTATGACAATATAATATTGATGTGCTAAATTGTCACTTTTCTATCTCCAGATATTGTGCATCTCTCTATCTTTTTATAGCATTAAAAAAAATTTATAACAAATTACAGATTTGGAAGAAAGTGAGACAGATAGATGGACAAGCTTGCAGACAGAAAGACAGAAATATATGCAGACATATGCTCTGGGTCGGGGGGAGGTGGGGCAGGTGGTATAGATTTGGCTCTGGATCGGGGGAGGTGGGGCAGGTGGGATAGGTTTGGCACTGGGTCAGGGGAAGGCGAGGCAAATGGGACAGGTTTGGCTCTGGATTGGGGGAGGTGGGGAAGGTAGGATAGGTTTGGCTCTGGATTGGGGGAGGTGGGGCTGGTGGTATAGATTTTGCTCTGGATTGGGGGAGGTGGGGAAGGTAGAATAGGTTTGGCTCTGGATCAGGGGGAAGTGGAGCAGTTGGTATAGGTTTGGCTCTGGGTCGGGGAAGGTGGGGCAGGTGGTATAGATTTGGCTCTTGGTTGGGGGAAGTGGGGCAGGTGGTATAGATTTGGCTCTGGGTTGGGGGATGTGGAGCAAGTGGGATAGGTTCGGTTCTTGTTATGATGGAACAGGCAAAGAAGGTGGAATAGGTTTTGGCTCTGGGGAAGGTGAGGTGGGTGGAGCTGGTTGAATAGGTTTTGGCTCTGGGGCAGGTGAGTGGAGTGGGGCTGGTGAGATAGGTTTGTCTCTGGATCAGTTGGGAAAGGTTGGGAAGGATTGGCATGTGGGACAAGTGAGGTGGGTGGGATAGGTTTGACCTTTGGTCAGGTGGGACAGGTGTGGCAAGTATTGTATGAATGGTTCTGGGGCAGGTGGAACAGGTACAGTGGATGTGGCAGATGGGACAGGTTTGGCCCTGGGTTGAGTGGGACAGGTGTTGCATGTGGGATATGTTTGGCTCTGGGGGCAGGTGGATCAGATTTGGCAGGTGTAGAAGTTGGGGCAGGTGTGGCACCCTGTGTGTTGTGTTCTGTGTGTATTAGTACTTCATTTTCATTTGAACCCCGTATCCTCTCCTGTGTATAGATCATCACGGCTCTGGGGCAGGTGTGGCACCCTGAGCACTTTGTGTGTGTGGTGTGTAAAGAGGAACTTGGCACTAAAGGATTCTTCGAGCGGGATGGGAATCCGTACTGTGACGCCGACTACCAGAAACTGTACTCACCGCGCTGTGCGTACTGCCAGGGCCCGATTCTACAGGTAACACACAATAGTGTACTCTTTACACTACACTACACCATACACCCTCAATTAACACACTACAGTGTGTGTGTTCTGATTTATTTAATAAAGTAAAATATCAAATAGGGTTTGTTTCATTTTAATTTATGATTATGAATTGATTCAGATAATTAGTTATCATTATTTAATTATTAGTTAATCAGAATGTTATTAAGTAAGTAGATAAATTGTGTGTGCGTGTTTCTAAAAGAACATCCTGACGGCAATGGACCTCACATGGCACCCAGAACATTTCTTCTGCAATCACTGTGGAGAACGATTCGGAACTGACGGTGAGGACGAATACACAACATGACAACACAACACTAATTTTACTCTCCTCGTTGTGTGTTTAGTAGTGTTAATCACTCGCGTTGTGCTTTCAGTAACGTTACTCTGCCGTGTTGTGTGTTTAGCAATGATACTCTCTGATGTTGTGTCTTTTTAGTAATGTTATGCTCATATATGTTGTCTTTTGTGTGTGCAGGTTTTATGGAGCGGGAGGGGAAGCCGTACTGCCCTAAAGATTTTTACTTCCTGTTTGCTCCGAAGTGTTCAGGCTGTGGACAGCCCGTCAGGGAGAACTACCTCTCAGCGGCAAATGGCACCTGGCACCCTGACTGCTTCGTCTGCTCTGTGAGACACACACACACACACACACACACACACACACACACACACACACTTTACCTGCAGAGTTTTGAGCAGCGATGCCGTATCCTCGGGCTTTACTCCTTTTTTTCATGCTCTTCATCTTTCTCTCTATTTGTCTCTTACTTTATCTCTGTTCCTGTCTTCATATTTCTGTCTGTACATGTCCTCCCCCTTCTCCTTCTCTCTCTCTCTCTCTCTCTCCTTCTCCGCTGCCCATTATTTCTCTTTACTTTTCTCCGCCCATGTCCCTCCTCTTTCTGCATGAAACTCTACATCTTTTGCTTCACTGAATGTCTCTTTCTGTCTCTTTCTCTTTCCCTGTATTTTTGTCTCAGTTCTTTATGCTTCATTTCTTCTTCTCTCCCTCCCTCCATGTCTTTCTTTTTCTCTGTCCTTTTCTTAATATCTCTGTTTGTCCCTCTCTTTTGTCTCCCTCTTTCTTTCTCAGAACTATTTATACTTTCCCTTTCTTATCTCTTTTTCTCTCTTACTTTTGCCCCCCCCCTCTCTCTCATGCTCTCTCTGGGTCATTCCTTTTTTCTCTTTCACACTTTCTTCTTGTTCTCTCTTTCCCTTTTCTTTCTTTTCCTTCTTTCTCATAATATCTCATCACCCCAAGACTCATTCTGTCATTAGTAAAGTATGCTTTCTCTCTCTCTCTCTCTCTCTCTCTCTCTCTCTCTCTCTCTCTCTCTCTCTCAGGACTGTCTGAAGCCCTTCACCGATGGATGTTTCCTGGAGCTGGATGGTCGTCCCCTGTGTTCTCAGCACTATCACTCCAGGATGGGGACGCTGTGCGCCACGTGTAACGCCCCCATCACGGGCCGCTGCATCTCCGCTCTGGGACGCCGTTTTCACCCCGAGCACTTCGTGTGCGCTTTCTGTCTGCGTCAGCTCTCTCAGGGAGTGTTTAAGGAGCAGGCCGGGAAACCTTACTGCAACGCCTGTCACACCAAACTCTTCCTATAAAATCCGCTATGCCTTTCAGCCGCTATGCTTTATCAGTCCCGGTCCCGGATTGCATCAAAACAATTACAGGAAATAAAAAATAATAAATAAAATAATAAAAAAAATAAATAGAGCATGATACTGCAGGCTTATTAAGCAGAATACATTATAACTCATGCTACACATAGCCTAAAAAACCTTTGTTCATTTATTATTATAAAGTAATAATAAATGATTCATTGATACAAAAATGTCTATACACAGTATTAACCGAAGAAAAGTACATTAAGGCAACTTCTACACTAAAGCAACATATATATACTGATTTAATCTCTAACAGCCAAGTCGTGGTCTTGGCTGACAGGACAGGAACCCAATCTGATCTTAAGTCTCAAGGTTTGACATGTTGAGATGCTTTTCTGCCCAACACGCTTGTAAAGAGTGGTTATTTGAGTTAGTGTAACTTTCCAGCCATTCTAATCTGACCTCTCATCATCACCACAGAACTGTCACACATTAGATGTTTTTTGTTTACCACACAATACCATACCATACACCCCAAGTTATTGTTTTACCATACAGCCTCTTCCATAAGTATTCACACCCCTTGAACATTACAACCTGAAGCTTGTATTATATGACAAATTTTTAGTTTGCTAATAAAAAATTTATCATTAGCACATATTGTCAGTAGTGAGTTTATGAATAACAGACTAGGTCTTCTTTTCTTTCAGAATCTTTCAGCTATTGTCAACAAAACAATTTTGATTTAAATCACACTTTCAAAATTAATTTTTTAGCCTGGACTAGAACATTTATCGGACTGGTCCTGGGCCAGATGTTTTAAAACCCCAGTTGTTAAACTGCAGCGTGACTTACTGAAAAATAGGGTAAGTTAAGTGACATAAGCCATCATAAACTTCGCCAAAATACCTTTCTAGCAAGCTAGAAATAGCATCACATTAGCATGGGTGTAAGTTTGTTTTCCGAAGTGCTGAAAGTTCTCAAAACAATTCGGCATCTCCAGCAAACGTTATGTATTCATAACCACATAAATCATTCTCACACAACTTTCCCAGGCAGAGAAACTCTGAAAGTTTCTGAAATGAAGAAGTGGTTGCACAAGAGATTTTAATGACTCAGGTCACTGTCCTGTTTTTTCTTGCTTGCTAACCTTCAAAGAATCAGACAATGATGTTTTGTAAAACCGCTGAGGGAGGAAGGGTCAAGGGTCAAGATGTGTACAGCACCACGAAGAGTCATGAACTACACAAAAACCTCCCACACTAACTACACACACACACACAAACACACACATGCATGCATGCAGGCCTACCACACATATTCAAAGACACAGACACATAAATATGCTTGTAATAAACAAATACAAACATGCACACAGTCACATGCCCTACAACCAGTTTTTAGTCTCCCTCTGTAATTAAGAGATGATGATGATGATGATGAGAGAGGGGGCAGATAGAGCTAAAGAGCGAGGGATAGAAGAGAGATATTCAGCTGAGACCAAAACTATACATTCCTGGGCAAAATAAAGAGGCAAACCTAATATTGCAGAACATGAAGCTTTTAACAGTCTTAATGACAAATCATTGGTCAGGAAAATGAGCCAGAATGAAACAGATAGATAAAGTAAATCGTTGCGGTGCAGCTTTTCCCTCGATTCCCTTTAAACATTGGAGGCTTGTGGGTAAACTTGCAGATGGCTTTTTTTTACAGAAAGACGAGTCCGTGTTGTTCCACTCGATGTTAAAGTTTTCAAACAGAAGAGATTTTGGAACATTTTGATCCCCCAGACATGTTAATTTCACTTTTATATCATTTAAACATTTCAGTCTTTTCATGATTTTCTCTTTGTGCACCAGAAGACTATGTAAGAGAACGTCCCTGTTTCCAGCTTTTCCCCCTCGACAGTTTCAGCACCGAGCATCGACCGGCAAAAGCAGACCGAGGCCTCGGGAGCGCTTTTTTACTTCTGGTTCATTTTCTGCCCAGTGATTTTTGTTGAGACCATTAAAAGCTTAATGTTTTGGGTTTGCCTAATTTTTTTGCCCAGGAGTGCACACATACCCAGCCTCAACACCCAGTTTCAACCCATTTCTAACATTCTGGTTGATATCTTGAGGTGTTGCTCTAGTATTTACAGATAATCCTCTTTCCTCATGATGCAATTTTTCTTCCTGATGCAAATTTTCCTCTATTTTCTGACCTGCTCCAATCCCATTTCCAGCAAAACACCCCCAGAACATGAGCTTCACAGGGATGGTGTGCTTCTGGTATACAGCCACGGCTGCACTCCTAATGTACTCCTAATTATGACAACAGACTGTGTAATGAGAAACTCATCATTTGACCCACTGGAATTCAGATAATAGTGACGTGAAGCTGAAATAAATTTGTCTCTAATCTGTAGCATCACTCAATTACCTCTAATGTGAGCAGTGTAGATGTTACTGATAAATGGATCAGTGTTGACTTGGGAAAAGAAATTAAAATGGAAACATCTGGAACAAAATGAGAATGACTGACATCTTAAGCCTAGGTGTGTTAATTGTCACCTCAGAGCTCCAGTTCAATCCTGAGGTTAGGTTTGTGTGGGTTTCATCCAAGTTCTCCGGTTTTCTGGTTTCCTTCCACTTCCAGGTGGACTGGCTTTGATAAATTGCACCTAGGTGTGAATGTGTGTGTGTGTGAGACAGAGAGAGAGAGAGAGCTGGATTCAGTTTAGCGCACAGCAGCTTCCACATCCATCACTAAACCCAGCACTGAGTCTGCTGTCAGAATCCATATCAATAACTCTGCAGTGCTGAAGCTGAAGAGACCTGCAGACAGGTCATAAAAACACAATCCTGCTGCTAACGCTAGTAAACCGAAGCTTAACAAGTGAAAATATGTTCAACGCAGGTGATAAAATCCCAGTCTTTCTCTCTACAAGTATTAATTTTACTCCTGCGCAGAGTCGAATAAAGATTCCAAGTAATCTGATCTCTCATAAAATAATCCTTCCACATTTTTTTATCCTTATTGATTAAAGCCAAAAGCATGAAATACAACGTGCATATTCTCCTTTTTACTACAGTAACAAACGGTTGCAATTAACACTGAAAATCCTTACATGTTTTCCACCCTCTGTGTTAGCAAAAACAGAAGCTAGATAAATAATTCGTAAAACTATGAAGACTGGCAGAGGAGAGGGCGTCTAGTGCACGTGGATAATGAAAGAGAGCAGTGTAAAAGGCGAGGACTCAGCCTTTCTGAAGTTCACTGTGGTGCAAGTCACACGTTTATGTTAATGACAGGGTTAAAAAGTTTGAGATGTCCAATCCTTGCTCCTGAAACCTTGACCATTCCAAAAAACGGTCCACGATTGCTGGGTCACCCTGTTCAAAGGTCAAAAAGCACTGGAAACCATCCAACCTGGCAACCCTGGGCTAATAAACAATAAAAGTAATAAAATTCACAAGCGCATGGGAATGTGTAGTATGCTGACCCCAGCAGTGAGAAAAAAGTAGACGCGAGAATCTCGTAAAGGACGAGAGAAGACGAGGGCTGGCAGGATGATGTAGTAGGCATAATATAGGATTATTATTTTTTTTCTAAAAAAAACGACCAATAAACGCGAATGAAATCTAAATCTGTTTTTGGGGAAAAATGAGACGCCGCAGCTGGACGCAATTGATTTATTAGCCACTGGGTTAATCACTGACCTCAGACGTTAATCAAAGCCAGTAAAAGGCACTAAAGTAATGCATATGATGACTGGGGATATATTTTTTGAGGCAGCAACGTAACAAATGGAATTGCATGCCCGGCTGCTTTATGCCCCAGGGCGCCCTCATGCCTGTGTTACCTTCTGGCTCTCTCTTTAGTCGCACTGTTATAGCTAGCCATGCTGGAGTCCCTGTTTGCATTCTGCACACAATATACATCGTCTTACACCTTTTGAACATTGGATAACTTCAGTTTGATATTATAGACCCATTTGCCTGATGCTTGTACTCAAGCTTCCCCTCATTGTTTCTTGCTTATGTCGTCTCAGGGAGTTCTTTCTTGCCACTGTTGTTTTTGGCTTGCTCATTAGGGACAAATTTAGCCATTATTCAGATTTCTGTAAAGCTGCTTTGTGGTAAACGCCAACCTTGAAAACCCCATATAAATAAAATCAAGCTGAACTGTACTTCAGACAACAGGATGTAAATTCAAGAATTATAGTCATAGTCTGGGTCTAAACTCAGTCAGACTGCATAAAATTAGCTATTATAAACATCAGAACACAAGCTGGACAAGGTCAAGCCCAGGAAGTATACTATCCTAAAGTTAGAAAATTTGAAAGAAAAACAACAACAACAAAAAATATAAATGAAAATATGAGAATCAAGAAACAAGGCAACAATAACAAGACAAGTTTCAGAATTATAGTAACTCATACTGACCTTTGTAAAATACGTGAAAATTTTTTACAGTAGGTGGTTGCTGTTGAACAATGTGAACAATGGTGATCAGTCATTGATTGGTGGGAACAGCTGAGATCAGGGGTAGTCATGGGTCACAATGGTTATCATTGGTTACAGTGGTGATTAGTGTCTGGTGGCTGAACAGTTGTGATCAGTGTTTAGTTATTGGTTACAGTGGTGATCACTGATTGTGGTATGGGAACAACGGTAATTAGTGTCTCCTTCTCTTCTGCTTTCTTTATCTTTTTTTGGCTGCTCCTGTTTGGGGATCATCCATCGTCTGCTCATTGATTTTGGCACGGGTTTACACTAACCCTAACCCTAACCCTGGATGACCTTCCTGATGCAGTCTTGGCTTGGGACTGGCAGTACGACCACACTAACTTGTGCACCCCAGTGGCTGGGACCATTCACACTCTCATTAACATCTTTAGGCAATTTAGAGTAGCCAGTTGACCTGATCCACATGTCCTTGGACTGTGGGAGGAAACCGGAGTCCCTGGAGGAAACCCATGCAGGCACGGGGAGAACATGCAAACTCTGCACAGAATGTTGGCCTGGACCACTACTGCACCACCCAATGGGGATTAGTGTCTGGTGGCTGAAAATAGTTGTGATCAGTGACTGGTTCTTGGGACAATAGTGATCAGTGCCATATGAAGTGCAGTACAGTGGCTAACATCTGCTCAAACAGTCACTAAACTCACAACACTGGAGCATCAAGGGTCTTGGTGAGCTGAAGCAGGAGCGACATAAAACTGGATCATGGCAACCGTTTTTTTTTTTTTTTTAAATGTATTTAACCATAAGTTTTTATGGCTAAAAAAACAACTGGGAATTAGTATGAAAACTAAAATGATAAAAAAAGAATAAGTTTAGTAGGAGTAATAAGAGCTCGATGTGTCTGTAAAGTCGTTGAGGTAATTTTCGCACATATACAGAAGTTTTCCTTATTTACGCTCCAGGTCGGATTGAGCTGAGCATAGCACGGGCCACAGAGCTTTTGCACTTGACTGCGTGTAACGTGTTTTCAGACCTGAGCTCATGGCCGAAGCACTCTGCAAAAAATATTAACACCTCACAAATCTGATGACCTGTGAACACTTCCCGCCGAGGCTTTTCCCCGAGCCAAACCCAGCGTGGACGATCCCCGCTTGCGTAAATCTTTCTAAAACCTCTCTAGAACTGACCAACACTGCTGCAGGGCTTACATAAACTTTTCTAATATATAGCATGAATGTAAAGCCCCTTGTGATTTTCAGAGGTCAGAGTCTGCGGCTGAGGCTGGCTCTGTTTTCGGAAGAAGACGAAAAGTGACAACTTCAGCGGGCCTGTAATTACACCCTGGTGAGGTTGGGCTCGGTTATTAATTAGACGTTCTCATACATGGCGGGAAAACTAGGAGTTTGTTGCCGAGTTCTCCCCCTGCTGTGTTTGGTTTGGCCCATCGCCGGCATGGTGCAGGTATCCCACCTGATTAATGAGTGCCTGCTCTGTACTCAGCACTTCCTGTAAGCGTTGGCTGAGAGCGCCTGTACCTGTCTGCTAGCATTTGCTTCTTTTGCTTGATCTGTTGTATTTACTCTCTCTCTCCTTTCACTTTTAATTTCTACATTCCTCTCACTTCCTTTTTTGCAATTGTATATAAAACTAACTATTATGCATGAAAAAAAATATATATAAATCTCTGACAAGAGCTAGTAGCCTACAAGTCTGTAAATTAAAGTTAAAATTTTATTAATAGAGTACAGAAAAACACTAAAATATGCTTAAGTTGAATCTTATATAAACAATCCTATAGGATGTGTAAAGTTAACAGAGTGGAACTGCTAAGTAAGGAAAAGTGTCATGGTGTTATTGGAAAATAATCAATAACTAGGTATTGTGATGAAGCAGAGATACTTTTACTATGAAGTTGATTAATTTGCCATAGTTACAACCTACAGCGCTTTATTCCTTTCATGCTACAGCAGTTGGCCAACGATCACAAATTTTATTCATTAAAGAGCCCAAGAGATTAAAATTGGCCGCGCTTTCAGGAAGGGAGGGGTGCCTTACTCTCTCTCCCCGATCAATCACAACGACACTAGCCAATCACGAGCGTCAATGAGCTCATACATGCAGATTGGTTGGATCTGCACGCTTCCCCCTCCCGGATTGCTAGCCGACAGCGGAGACCTAACTGATGGATAGGAACTAAATTAGGGAGAAAATCTGGGCTAAAGTAGAAAAATAAATCCAGCGACAATTTTTTGTTTTATCCATTTACAGTTGCAGTTAATGCTATAGAACATCTGCAAAAAACAAGTTAGTTCCTATAAGTGGAAAACGTAAAGTTAGAGCGTTACCTCGGACTGTAACACCGGAGACTCCTTCCATTAAATGTTTAATAAACTTACAGAAAACTTCACCACGTCAACAATTACACAGATTTCTTTATTAAATTCTTAAAATTAGGTTTATATGGAAATACAGTCCCTGTGAATGAGCTGTTGCTATAGAAACGGTAACGTATTAGAACAAACGAATTAAAGGCTGTTTTCTACTTCTACGCTGTAGGTACAGCGTCGATGATGACGAATGGTGAATTATTTATACTCGCATGTAAAGTGTGTGTGTCCGGCGCTGCATGAAACACACCAGAATTTACTGCTTTTACACACAAGTAGAGTTCTGTGTTTCACTGTAGAAATAATGATCAGAATATAACACAGACAATATGTTGCTCTGAGAAAGATTTACTGGGGAAAAGGAAACCTTGTGTGATTAATTATAGACCAATTGAATTCTCACTGAAAGCATTTCTGAAGTGTTTTATCTCAGCGGTATGAGCGGCTCGAAGCTGAGGTCCCACTGCACGCTCAGGAAGGAGGCACAAAAACAAGGCCATAGTGTTTAAATCCACAGGATTAAACTGGTGTCATAATGATCTACAGCTGCTATAGAGCCTCACACTTTATATATTTATAATAACACAATATCGATACCGATTTTCGCAGAGAAGACATGTAGTTACATTTCTGGAGAACATCAGGATACAGTGTAGATTCGACCCAGAAGTATAACTTGGCCTTAAAATGAACCTGCACTATAATCAGAGCTGCTGATATAGAAAATTAATCAACACCTTCTGACCAATCAGAGTCGAGAATCCACCAGCGCTGTGGCATGAGATTTATCCACAGGTGTAATGTGTACAAAAGGCTACATCCATTTCGCCTTTCTTATTTGAAAATCTGCGTCGTTTTGCCTCGTTCACTTTTTACCCATTTCACGATTATGGATTATGCCTTAATGCCTATGTTTTGACATGCTATGGATGATGGTGCTTGCTGCACCGCCTTCAGTAGAGACGGCATATCGAGCGTGTCCTGCCTCTAATCCTGACACAGAAAAGTTACGAAGATGTGAAGAAATATTGTAGAATCGATTCTTTAAAGTTGTCTGGGCTTTAATAAACGCTCAAACCAAGGACAAATTTAACAAAAGATTATACTTCGACGCAGATCTAACGTTGTAATCATCTAGTTCTTTACGACATTTTGAAGATTTTTATCTGATCAAAGCTGACGCCGTTTATATTTATGTAAGCTGTAACATGATTCTATAGAGATGGATGGAGATGCCACAATCTAGAACATGAATCTGTTTCTGCTCCCATTCCGAGACTCCAAGCCTGGAAAACACACCCTTTAATAGAGCCATAAATGTGACACAAGCCACTGATTGATATCAAAAGCAAAAACAATCCTCCTGCTCTCAAACAAAGCAGTTTCTCCAGACACAGTAGGACTTGGCGGAGGCGTCTGAGAGCAGATCCGCGGCCGATCTGGAGCTCAGATCTTCAGATACTCGCTGCAATGAATTACTTTTAAAGTTCTCGTGTGACGCCTGCGCCTCCCTGAGATCAGTGCGAGACGCTGACTCCGAGCCGAGTCGCTGAGGGCGGCCACATTCTGGGAATCATGGACGTATAAGGACAGGGACGATGAAGGCTGGAGGCACGACGGGGGAAAATAACATCGTCGTCCGGGAAACACGGAGACAGAAGTGTTGTAAGCATGCAAGACTAAAAAACAAGCATGTTACAATCCAGGGTTTTAGCTAAGAGTGAAAAAATCCAAACAGAGTGGTGACTATATAATTATTCATCTACATCTATTTCCAGTAACTCTTTTCAGATTCATGTTTTCAGCACTTTCCTTTCAATTTCCTGGTAAATGAAGCTCAAGAATTTTAACCTTTGTAAGACAAATTGTTTATCAAATGATGTAAATCGGTTAGCGAGCAAAAATCTCTCTTCTAGGTGACCATACTTGGACTCTTCTACTTATTCAAGCTGGACAGTTTATCATCTATAAGTTATTAATCTTATCTATATTAGACACATCAACATGACAGGTGGACTACAATAATTTGAACAGCAATAATGCCCTCACATAATGAACATACATAGACTCACCATCCACTTTATAAGGAACATCTGTACACCTGCATGTTCACGCAATCGGCCGATCAGTTGGCAGCAGCGCAAAGCGTGTAAAATCATGCAGATAGGGTCAAGAGGTTTAGTTAATCTTCACAACAAATATCAGAATGGAAAAAATGCCTTGTCAGTGAGAGAGGTTCGAGAAGAAAGGCCAGAATGGTTTGAGCAGACAGGAAGGATATGATAACGCAAATAACCTCTCTTTACTACCGTGGTAAACATAAAAGCGTCTCAAGATGGTGAATCTTGAGGTGGATGAGCTACAGCAGCAGAAGATCACATCTGGTTCCACTCCTGTAAGCCGAGAACAGGAATCTGATGTGACGCCCAACCTGGACACCTGAAGATTGGAAAAATACCGAAATAAAGTATGTTCTGATTCTGATAAGTTGTAAACCCATTTACACATGGCAGTGTGGGAGTTCTCCTATGTGTGTGTGTGTGTGTGTGTGTGTGAGAGAGAGTGTGTGCGAGTGTGAATTATGCCATGGCCAGATGAGGTGTGTGAACTACAGTGTGATAAATCTCAGGCCGTGTCTGAAGCCTCAGGGATCCGTATTCAAGCTCCGGCTGTGGAAAACTCACGGCACTCCACTTTCCACTCGCATCATTAGGACCCAGTTAGTTAATATTATTAACAGACAACTGTGCAAACTTCGAAGGCGAGACTTATTTTTCCAAACGCAAAAGCACCTGAAGAGGAAACGTTTTTCATAAAATGTAACAGCTTGCGCCTTCGTGGCGTTCATCATGCCAGTGATTTTAACAAAAGCGTGTTAAGAGAAAACAGGCGCCTATTGAAGCAGTCTGCTGCCTTCCACTCACCATCGCCGTCAGCCTTCCTAATCCCTGATACGCCGATGTGCAGCAATAAGCCGATAAATCGCACTCATTTTCTTTTTCCCCAAAGATTCTGCCCTCACAAGGCGGTGGCTGTCATCAATCAAACGCCTCACGCTGTCGCGATCCAAGCACGGATGGCCCCTTTTCAAAGCGCTCTAATTTCAAACATCTACACGTGTTCAATCGATGCCAGGAACTGCTCCCAGCATCAGACACCATTTTCCTTTTCTTTTCAAGAGGCACAGAACATTGAGCGAGACAGAGCCAACGTCAACAGGAACCCGGGGATTAATGTGGCTCCTCATCCTGTCTTTCTTCTCTTTCTTGGATAGTAAGTGGTCAGGCTGGGAAATTGGTTCCACTTAATAATAATAATTTTAAAAAAAAGAAAAAAAAAAGTGCAGCGGTGTTGGGCCAAAGGGGGATTATTTCTCAAATTACCAATGCTGTGCCTCATTTAGCTTTCCAGTCCAGCATCTTTAAAAACAAGATCGTACGTCTACATGCTTAATGATATAAGAGTGGATGAAAATAAGAACCACATTACCGTCGGAGTGCCTCATCTGACCAGGCCAGAAGTGGAAAGATGAAAAGCCACATGCGCAGACATCTTTAGGTGATTTCCTTTGACTGGCTGCCATGTAACTAAACTGGCATACAATCAAATTTACACAAATGTTCCACTTACCTCAAATGCAATCGATCATCCAGGACATTTGATGTCGGAAGTTTGCTTTTTTAATTTTGTACTGAAGCTACAAGTCTTAAACATGTAAGGTGGTGTGCTGTTACAGAGAAATAATCCACGACGGGGTAGTGATGAAGCGGAGGTACTGTTACCACCATGGAGTTGATTATTTTCCAATAACAACATGCCTCAAAGGTTTTTTCCTCTTGCACTAGTGTATGACAAAAAAGAAGTCATATATTACCGAGAAACTGGATCAAAAATCTCTTGTCGTGAAAACTTAACGTTACAGTTTCACCTCTGACTGCTACAAAGTGCTGACACTCGAGTCTCCTTCCATAAAGGCTTAATAAACATCTCCTTAACTCTAAATTTCAAATTTAACAATGATTTAAGAGTGAAGTTGTACTAAAAACCAGCTTGTGTGGTATTCACTCACTATAGTTCAAAAATCAGGATGCCTTAGTTACTATATCTCCTTGCTGTTAACAACCCAACGCAATCCCCTAGTTTGATGGACAGATACGATCCTTCTACTGTTTTGAAAAACCATGAACACGTCGAGTCTGAAATCTTCAATTAAAATCTTGATGGTCTTTGGATTCATGTCTGGGAGGTCGGGATGACGTTCCAGCGTTTCTTGTCAATAAGAGTGACCCTTTCCAATCATGGACATCTGTATGTGAGCTCATACTATATATACCGTGTAATTAGTGCTCTCCTAAAGCGTGTTGAATCACCTGTTGATATCTGCAGTTCAGAAAATGTGGTAAGCATAAAATAGAACTAGCTAGGGAGTGGACATCGGAAACGTTGGCTCAAAAGCTTGAGTCTGAGACTGGTTAAAGTATTCAATCTGTTTTACTGATAAAAAAAAAAAAAAATCCACCCACTTTCTTATCTCCTACCTGTATATCTTCACACCTGAACTCAAGTTGCAGCTCTACCTGCATGGACCTTAATCGACTGTGCTCCATTTCTTTTCAGCGGAACGATGATAATTCAGTGAGATGTTGTCTGGACATGAACCTGCAGCCTGGTGAAGCTGATGAGACAGGGGGCGGTGGGGGGTGGTGAGTAACATCCAGAGATATGAGGCATATATGGTAAAGTCATTAAGGCTGTATATTTATTTGAATAATTTGCCAAATAATTTAAATTACAGCAATTAATTTTTCCAGCATTACAATGACCTTAGCATGACGTGCTCTTGCCATGCTCCTTAACTTGTTTTCATGTAGAATAAACTTTTGCTGCAACCACACCTGACGCATTAAGGTAACTCATCTCACTGACCCAGCACTGAAAGACGTTCTTCTGTGAGTCAGATCGGACAGCACATTAATCAGCGTTTTCTAACTCCCTCTCGCTCTTACTCTACTCAGCTCGGCCTGGCTCAAAGCCTCAGTCATAAATCAAGTTGTCAGCCTGCTGTGTTTGTTGGGTTTTTAACCCCCTGGTGTGTTAGCATGTGGTTTCCAACCCTCAGTGCTCCTTCAGGTTTGCCCACATTGCTAAAACAAACCGCTCTTACAGATCAGCAGGGGGATCCATCTCTTTCTCAAGCCATCCTGATTGACATCCATTACAGCCAATGGCAAAACCCATGCCATTAACCCGTGTCTTTTCTAACACTGGAAATCAGTTACAGGCCTCTGTGTTTGGGACAGCAATCCATCTTGCATGTGGAAAAGCGCCGAGAGCTTGTTGCTCATCAAGGCATCTCATGGTTTGCAGTTTGGTTAGGAGGCATGACCCAACCGCAACCCAATGTCACACAAACACAGTGGGATTACACAACACTTGTGCCATACACACACAAGACTACATGAAGTGAAACAAGTGCAGCTACCACAAGCATAAGATGAATGTTTGGGAGAATATTGGGGGTTTTTTTTGGAAGAGGCAACCTGCCAGCTGCACCTGAGGATACTGAATCCTAAGAAATGAAAGCAATTTGATTACATACAATAAAAATAACCATTCATAAATCTGCATATTTGTTTCCAGATCACATTTGCAATTGATGTTAAACTATGCCAGTCTGATGCAAATTCTAACAGTACCATTCCAAGGGTGTAGTCCAGGAGCCTGGCTGGAATGAAAGCCTGTAGCCACACCAGCACTTTGCCGAAAAGATTGACAGCCCATAGTCTAGTCTATCACATGGAAATGGAAAAGTGACTGGAAATGCACCTGAATTGTCCATGCTCATTAACTTGTATGTAGTAAACATTCAAGATGGTGAGTGCCCACATGTTACATGGGTTGCTTGGTCACCAGAGTCTTGCCTGTGGAATCAAACCTCAGACCTGTTTCCAAGGATGAAACCTGGGAACCCTAGTCTGGGCATGGTACACTTGGTCTTTTTCTATTTTTTTTAATGGTCGTCTTTAAGATCACTTTTTGTCTGATCACTCCTTTAAGATCTGTTCACCAATGGTGGCCCCACTGTGGTGCTATAATCTCCCGGTGACATAGCTCCAATTTTCACCAATGAACACAAGCCCCTTCACCATGACAAGGTCTAAACCTGACAAATGGAAGTGATTCTTTTTTAGCTTAAGTAAAATGATTTTACAAGTATGGAGATATTTGCACAGATGTGGAATGACCTTCTCCTCCTCTCCAAACAGCTCCATCTCTCAATTCCACCAGTGTTCCTTTTCAGACATTATCTAGGATAACCCCTTTATTTTCTGGGCACTTACATTGCATTGCTGTCTTCTTGTATTACTTCATTTATTCATCATCAGTAGACACTTTCTACTTGTCAGGGTCACGATGGATCTGGAGTCTATCCCAGGAACACTGAGAGAGAGGCAGGAATACACCCCGGATTACCCTAGGACACCAGTACATCACAGAGCAGAATGTCTCCAGTACAGCTACTACCATGTTTTTGGAAGGCAGGAGGGAACCGGACACCCCAGAGGAAGCTCATATGGACCTGGGTAGAACTCCACAGAGACACGGAAAGGGATCATTGAGCCGTGAGCTAGCAAAATTACCCTCTGTGTCACAGTGCCAACCTGTACATCTATTTAGCACATCAATTATTCATTCATTAATCTTCACTAAGCCCTTTATCCTGGTCAGGGTGTGGTGGATCTGATACCTGTCCCAAGAATCCTAGGCACAAAGGTGAGAACACACCCTGGATGGGATGCCAGTCGCAATCACAGGGCTCTATTACATTATAATTGGTCAATTATGTACAAAAGAAATATCTTAAGAAGTTGCCAAGTTTTAAGTAGGTCTACCAACTGTACACGGCCATATGTATAGATTTATTCACACTGTACATATGATGTACTCAACTATGTGGACTCTTAAATCATTCTCTTTGCCGTGTATATCTGAACGCCGGCACATGCAGAACCACAGCATGCATTTGGGCCAAAACACACCATGGCTTCTGGCAGAACGGCAAACAAAACGTGGAAAAAGAGAGGAGACCAAAGTATGTTTTCATTTGCAAGGTTGCACGGTGGATTACGGAATGAACTGTGGACACGTGTTCGGAATCAGCATGAAGAGGCAGAAAATTACCATTGCTTTTTTTCCTGGAAGAGGCTTGCACTCATTTTTGTGTGTGTGTGTGTGTTCACTTTTCATGAAAGTCAGAACTGTTTCAGTGTATTCCTGCTATTTTCCTTTGGAACAGAAGAACAAAAAAAAATGACAGAGGTTTGCGAGGATCTTACCAGTTATAGAATGTTGGAATGTTTTAGGCATTCATTTGTTTTAAAAATACTAGTAAGTGATCAGCACTGAGCATCGAGAATGTTAGAATATGATTCACGTGCTGTATCTTCTTAACCCCAATGTATCACAAGAAACTCCTGTTGTATATAAAATGACAGAAATGACAAGGAGGCCGTGCAGACAGCTCCGAATACCAGTTCTCAAACAACAACCCAGAGCTTTACTCCACCTATTCTTGCTCTCATGGTAATGAAAAACTCAAACTGGATCTCTGACTGGGATTAAGTTACAGAAGAAGTAATTTAAGAAGAAGAAGGAAGCTGTCAAACTGATCAAGGCCATGTTGCAAATCCTTTATAATATGGCTTATGTGATGATTGTTCATCCTCATTCCAAATGACTTCATTCGTCTCTTGAACCACGTGTGCAAACCTGATTAAAATAACCAGATTAAGTTATCTGACATGTCTACTCTCACGGCTAGGATATATCAAGGCTATACATCTTGATCCAGCAATGAAACTGAGCCCTTAGGAGGCCAACGGACGTGCAGAAAACGTAGGATTTAAGTTGCTTTCACACTTTTTCTGCTTCCACCAATGGGATTTTTCTTTTGGTCACATCAGAGATCCGAAAAGTTGAAACAACAAAAAAACAAAAAAGTGCATGAAAACAAAACGACACAAAATAGAAGCTCAGGTGAGACGCTGGGGGCAAGAAATTAAAACAAACATGAATATTATTGGTCTGTTATCTGAATGTGTTCTCCTGTTCTGTGTTTACCCTTAAATGGGTTTGTTATATACACCCTTCTGTTTCTTCCTAGCATTGCCACACATTTCTGTATAGTGCATATCTCTGAGTCTTGTTTTGTTGTTTCACATATTTGGCTTTATTTTTTTGGTAACTGCTTTGACGTCGATTGTGGATCGTCTGTGTAAAATTCAGACCGCATGTGATTTAATGGATTACAACAGCATGGTTTGGATTGCCTCTAAAACCCCTAATTACCCCTAATGTGTTTGAGCAGTGCGTAGAGATGAGGAGGCAAGAGAGCTGCACTAAATAGATGAAAGGACTAAAGCTCTGCTGCAACGCTCTCATTAGGTAGACTTGAAGCGAAGGCTGTACCTAGGAAACCTTTAACTAAAGTGAAAACAGACCAACATGTTAATGGAAGGTGCTAACCTATGAAGATACAAATGCAAGTATTTCATAATTGATTTTTCCTCGAACTATTCAACGAACCCTCGGGAAACAGCGATGTTTGAATGAGGATACGTCTGTACTACTTAATAAACTGGCATTTTTGAGTAAAATGTGTACCCATTTCACACAGCCATGATATAAAACTGGTGTAAAAAGTTTTAACACAAAGACCGGCCAAGAAAATCATACATTGTGTAGGAAATTCAGTAATACTCTGAATTAATGCTGTGAAAACACGGTTAAGATTTCAGCACTCCGAGAAACACCGCACAGCATGCAGGCGGCCAAGAAACAGGCCTGGCTTTGTTTTCCTCCCTCTCCTGCTCTCTACAGGACACTGAGAGCGAGCGAGAGAAAGATGGAGTGAGATGGAGAGAAAGATATGCAGACAAATGCAAATAAATAACCCGTGCTCTAACAGATGTCGACACATGCTGTATTTTGCAGTGACACGCTACATATTACAGTAAAATAAAATCCGTCTGAAAGAGTTTGCGTGTTGAAGTGGAGTCAAAGTTGGTTAAATGGAAATGGAAAGTGTATTTATTAGGGTTTATTCGGGAGTCCTGGTCATGATCCATAGCAAGGGTCAGAAAAAAGGCAGACAAGGATAATGCACGTATGTTTATCATTAGTGTCAGCCTCATACCGTTTTCCTATAACAGCACGTCTCAAAGCATTTTATTTCTCTTACGCCACAATGATTTTCCAACGATTACAAGTGTTTATTAATTAAATAACAAGATTCTTTTTTTTTTTTTTTTTTTATTCATTTACGGTTATGTTTAATGTTGTGGAACATCCATGAAACCAATCGGTTCTCAGCAGTCGTTCCTTCACCGGCCTGTTTTATCTCTCCTGAAGTTACTAAGGCAAAAAAAAACAAAACAAAGTTTGTCATGTTACTGAGAAACCTCGATGCAAAAATCCCTTCTTCAGAAAACTTTACTCCTTACAAAGCACTGTTACAAAGCCCTGACACTGGAGGCTCTTACCATAAAAATGAAATGTCTCCTTACTGAAAACTTCACCAAATCAACTATTTTACATTTCTCTTTGATAAATAACAATTTAATTGTTAGCCTTAGATTACATAGGTACGATAGAAACGATAACATTAGAACGAGCACATTAATATAAAGCTGTGATGTGCAGCTGCACTACTGTCAGAGCTGCTGTTATAGAAAATGAATCGACCCTTTCTGACCAATCAGAATCCAGAATTTTAGAGCTTATGAGGCACGATGTATAACATTATAACATATACATTTTGTGACAACAGAACCATTCCTTATGTGATGATAAAATGTGACTATAATTGCTCATTTGCATCTAAAATGGAAACAAACCAAATTCTAGGTATACAACCCCTTTTTCCAAAAAAGTTGGGACGCTGTGCAAAATGTAAATAAATCCGTAATGGGATGATTTGCAAATCATGTAAACTCATATCTTTTGAATTTGATGCCAGCAACACGTTTCAAAAAAGTTGCGATGGCGCATATTGTATAAATAAACAACGCTTGCATAATAAAACACATTCAAACATATTCTCTAGACATTAAGCTGTACTAAAACGCTCATTTTATGCATTTGCAATCCACAGTGTGCAATAATACCACCTCATGGCACACACTGTTGCACATCCTGACTCTCTCACTCTCCTGTTGCTCCCTTTTCTCATTTTCTAATTGAAAATGTAGTTTTTGTCCCTGCTAACCAGCGTCACACTAAGACAGGACTAAGGTGAGATTCTACTAAGCAAAAAAAAAAAAAAAAAAAAAAGGTTACATGCTGACTGAAAAAGCAATAACATTATGATAATCCACAGCTTCTATTATTTGCTGCCTGTAGCTTTTAAACCTCTCCACAATGGACGCTGTGTTTTCTGAAAATGACTTTCAGCAGAAACAGTCTGCTTTTGCAGGAATCTTTATGTAGATAGCTGTAGCGATCAGCAGGGGGAAAGGATGGCTTTTCAATTCGTATCACTAAGAGGATCATGGGAAGGATAAAGCAGAAGATGTGGGAAGCTCCAGAAAGGCATAATACTGCTGATTACAGGTGTAATCTCTGATGTGAGTCTGAGAGGACGCACCGCGGCATTATGGGTCGTCATTGTTCACCAAGTCTTTGATGTGATAAGAAATGTGGTCAGGTTAATGTGTTTTTCTGGTTAACACAGAGATCACACGCACACACACACACACACACACACACACACGAATACAATTACGAATCATATGAATTGTGAATCTTGAATCAATTCCGAATCCTACAGTGCAAACACATGGATCATATACACGACATGATATTTCTGTGTGTGTGTGTGTGTGTGTGTTTAGACACATCATGTTAGGTTCTACACATTTCTTCACATGTAATGGACTTTTTTGGTGTTTTTATGTTCACATCTGAGTTTTTTCTTTTTTCTTTCTTTCTTTTATCTATTTAAGCATTCTGAGTAATAAGCAAAACGAAATCGTTTCAGTTTTACAATGAAAGTACAAGAAGAGAACCGTACACAGACGTTCTTCACGATCTGACATTAGACACTAATGAATGTTGTTGCTGCTGCAGATGAGCCTAATTTTCCAGTTAGATTTTTAATTTTTTTTTTCTATTATGGATATTTTTAAAAGGTTAACTGAGAATTTCAAAGTAAAATATTTATTAAATTAAAAGTAAATTAAAGTTTACATACTGTCTTGATAGAATTACAATATTTTAGTCTATATTATATTATTATTAGTAGTAGTAGTAAAAAATAATAGATATAATTTTTTTTTAATAATATTTAAAAGAATGTATTAAAAAAAGTTAATTAAATGAACATGCTGAAGGTTGCTTACCCTATACCACACCACCACCAACTATTATTATTATTATTATTATTATTATTATTATTATTATCTGCTTGATAAATATTTAAGTTTTTTCCATTCATTATTTATTCATCTGTCCATCCAGTCATTGTTTAAATTTAATTTAGAATACAGCAATCTGTGTAAACTATACAGAACGGTGCAAAAATGTATTTATTTATTACTTTCTTTGTTTATTTAGAGATGTCTTTTTTCTTTCTTTACAAATATAGGATACCTGGTTTTGGTTACTGGGTTTGTAAAAAGAAAGAGTGCTTTTATATTTGCCATTTACAGTTAAAAGTAATAAATGTAATGAATTCCTTTAGAGCGATGTTCTGAAGGCATATATGAACCTACAGAAAGCTTCAACTCAGCTGTCATGTCACGTTAGTCTCCGAGGCTTCCTGTTCTCACACTCAACTCAACACACACACAGGCTCCTCTTCAAGACAGTGACCCCAAAACGACACCATCTCTACCCCCAACCCAACGAGGAACCTTGAACCCCCCGCTATCCCGGGACATCCGGCGAGATGGAAACCACAACATTGTCCTCCCGCTGACTCTCCGGGCCTGGGATAGACGGAGCTCCGGGGTGAGATCTGTTTCCCTGCTACTGGCTCGTAGCCCTGCTTAATCCCGAGCTCCATGAGGACGTCTGGATCCGGTTTCCATTTTACTGTGGAATCTGATGGTGTAGTGGAGTCTGATTGGTGGCGCTCAGCATGAACACCGGAGGGAATGGCTTAACAGACAGTTATAATTTATGTTACAATCACAATCAGGATGTTTTATTCACCAAGTACATGGTGTATAAGCAAGTTGTCTCGGCGTAGACATGCGGCTACAAAAGCATAAACAAAACCACCGAAAAATGACTCTGAGCAAGTGAAAATATCTTACATCTAGTCACATGTAGCTTGTATTTCCTATTATAAAATTTGGTAGCTGTGTCTTTTATAGGCTTCCTCTGATTCGTATCAATTAGCTTCATTTTAAGATCCACTGTCAGCCCACGGTTGTTAGCGCTTCACAATAAGAGACAGAATCTGTCCTAACGAGTCAATTAAAGCCTAACAAGTTTAATTCGCGTGTCCAAACCAAATCTGCACGATTACTTATTTAAATATCTTTTTCTACTTTTCAACCAGGTGTAATATAAAGTAACTCTGCGTTAACTTTTGAGGCAAAATTATATTTAAAAATGTATACTGCTGCAGAGGTTGTGTTTACTTCTTTTCACTTCAGAAATGGGGTCATTGGGTCGGGGGTGCACAAACTTTTGCATACAACTGTATACGTCAAGTGTGAATTTGACTCTGGCTCTGGCTTTAGATCGTAGTCTTTACATCACTGGCTACAGCGTAGTCGGTAAGCTGGGACAAGTAAACACGTTTTCGAGATGACCTCAGTATGAAGATATATAAAGAGTTCTTTTTTTGCTAATCTTGATGTTGTAACACTGCATTTATCTGATTTTGTTCTCCTGCTCTAACACATCTAATCCAAACCATGAATGACGCGATAAATTACCCCGTGACTCAAATCAGGTACGTCACGGACAGCGACGAGCCGCATCCATCATTAAACCCGGCTATATTTAGATTAAGATCTCTGGGTATTCAGTTATCCGGCAATGCCAAGGTGAAAATGATTATGACTTACTACTCATGACTGGAGACTGTAAACCAGATGAAGACAGTGATAAATGGATGAGCACTGCGCTGTGTGTCAGCAAGGCATGCTGGGTGTTAGACGAGATGTTTGAAGTGCCCACAGAGCCTAGTTTTCAAAGAAAAAATAAACAAACGGACCAGGAATGTGCGTGGTGCACGTCCTGGCTGATTTTTAAACATGTGTAAGGTATGTAACCATCTGATATTGAAGTGTGTGTGTGCTCCTGCTCAGGATGGCTCACACTCTGCAAAGCAGTTGGAAGAAGATTGTGGTGTTAAAGCAGAAACCCCAGGAATAAAAAAGTAGAACTGGTATACACGAAACATCAGTGTAGGTATATCTGCGTCACTATTTCAGGAGCTTGGATTAAATGTTTAGACATAACCGCAAGGTGTACTGTATACGTGCAGTATGTTGAGGTAGATTTCAGTCCAACGCCACGGCTAACCCAGCAAGAGGAAAAGACTCCAGACATAAAGGGATTAACAGCCGTGATACTGGGCGTGCAATATCGCATGAAGATGACATCTTTGGATCATGAGCACATTTATTTATAATGCTTTTTTAGGCATAACAATTGCGTCCATTTAATAAGCCCGCCGGATCACACATTTGCTTTCATTTGACTCTTTTTCTTTCTGATGGTCCTATAAGGACACATACTGACTACATTTTTGGGAGGCTTTTCCAACTCATCCATCATCCCGTGATCGCCAGAAGTGTATAAAAATTCTCTTGATGCACGCACCAAAATGAAAAAGTACAGCATGTTGCGGCTGACAAAAACTATTTCCACAACACAAGAGGCAACATCTGCTTGTAAAGTCACAGAGATTTAGTCAGACGTGATTCGAATTACCAGATGACATTTTTTTTGCTTAGTTTGTGTCAACATGATTACATTACAAATAAGTCAAAAGATATTATGATAGAGGAAGAGCTCTGAATACATGTGCTGCAGTTGGTGCGTTGTGTGTTGTGTGTCGAGCGTTGTGTGTTGTGCGTTGCGTGAGACAGCCAGATCCCTAAAGAACTTACATGAAAGATACACTAATGCAAGCTGTATCACGCAAGTCTTTCCGAGGTCCTGTATCTTGCTCTGGAGGTATCTGTAATTTGTCTAGAAGATGAGGTCTTGGTGGATTTGTGATCTGGAAGTCCTTAAATGAGGTAGCATGGGATCCAATGAAAGACCTTTCTGAGGAAGTTAATCATAGCCAGATAGACTCTGAGTGAAAGTGGAGAGTCGGCAGGTTGGACAGAGACGGATTTGAAGGACAGACTAAACCTGATTTTTGAAAGAGATACTGTATATATGACAGATGGTTGAGAACGTGGCTGATGAATTGATGTTGAGGAGATACTTTATAATACTTCTGTGTGAGCAGCCCCGAGGTGACAGAGACAAGGAAAAATCCTTTTTTCTCTCACAGAGGACCAGAAAAATGAACACTGATAACTAGCTGTTACTTGAGCTAAGTGATTAGCAAGGATGAAAGTTCACGTTGTAGCAGGGGTCAATATCGTTTTACTGCTGATCTAGGTGTGAGTAAACGGGGAAGACGTGTTACATTCGATCTTGTTGCTTTAGGTGGACTTTGAGAGTAGGGATCACAAGGAATTAGAAAGGATTATAAGCCTGTAGACTGCAGCAGGGTCAGGGTGAACAGGAGGGAGGGTGGGGATGAAGGATAACATGCTGCGAGAAAGGAAATGAGGCTTTGGTCATTTATTAAAAGGAGGTGCGATCCTTGGGTGTGACAGAGAGAGCCTGAGATCCTTGTGTGAGAGACTGGGAACAAGAACATCTGGGATCTTTAAGAGAGTGAACGGGGCGTCTGCGATTCTCGAGAGGGAGAAAGAAAGATCGCGTGTGTGGTCGCTGAGAGGAAGATCATCTGCAGCCCACAAGAGACCGAGTGGGGATGCCTGCAAACCTTGAGAGAGGGAGAGAGAGAGACCGAGTAAGGTCTTGTTCACAATTTTGGGTTTGGTGTAATTGCAAATTGCAAAGCCCAGAAGCAGTTCAGAGATCCAGTCCCTGGTCCTGTTACAAACAGCCAACAAAACTGTGGTATGCTCTTCATGCGGTGTTGAAATCGTCCTCGCTCAGGGCTGCATGTCAACTCGGGTAACTGATTGGCTCAATTTGTCGTGTTGTTTACTCTTTCTACTTTTGTGAAGCCAGGGAAATGGATATTACGGTTATTGATACGGTAAATAAAACCAGATTTTCATAGCACTGTAATTAGCTCAACTTTGAGGTCGGGCACTTGCCCTGAGAGCATCGCGAGTTGCAGGTATCTTTGCATTATGACTTGCCCTTCATCTAAAAAGTGTGGTTCTTTGCTGCTTGGTACCACAAGAACGCAAAAAGAAACAGCAAACAGATGAACATAGTGCATAACATTTTGCAAACATGTATGTGCAAAACTGACATGTGGAATTGGCCAATCGAGCTGTGGTTCAGGAGACATTCTTCTATGTGGATGCAAACTGGTGATCTTGAGCTCCGCCCCTAATCAAGCTCAAGATCGTTCGGTATTTGGGTCAAGTGTGAAAACACCCTGAAAGTGGCTGTGAGAACGTGACTTGAGGGATGAAAGGGCTACAAGGAGCCCGTGTGAGGAAAGGGTTTACTTGAAGATGTTTTTGCGATGATGACGGATAATAAGATGTGATGGGTTTTCAATGTAGGGAAATGTAGACAGGAGAGGGAAGATGCATGATGAGACAAGTGGAGCGACATCATTCGGGCTGTTCCTTGACGTGAATCTTAATGGCTATGGTTTTTACATGACTGTGGGCGTGTCCATGCAGTGACGTTGTCTCAATATGGGCGTGACAGGATGCCGCTGATATTTCTTATGGAGGGAAAGATCATGCGGGAATTCCCTTGTGCTTGAAAGTTTCCGGGGTGATTGAGCTAGAAATGCAGTGATGAAAAAATGAAGTGAAAGTGTTCGTATTTACTACAGTCAGCTCGAGGCCCGGTCGAACTTCAGACATGGTATTTCTCTTAAACCTTAGTTATTTCACAACGCCATTTAAAATAAATGAGAAAAGCCTCTGCTAGATATTTATAGGACATCTAGGATGCAAAACAGATAACTGTAATGGTCGTACACAAGATGCTGGACTTAATAAAATAGTATGGATCAGAAACAGACGTTAAAAGGAACAGTTTAAGTCAGTCCTTGAGGCGCAATAACATATACGCCATGACTGTTTCTGATTAGTTAGCGCTCACTAGGAAATCTCTTCTTTGTCTATTGACACCATTTATCTTTCAAGGGTGCTATTTTCATGAAAATATACATATCTTGATACCACACGTTGACAAACAGCAGACGTTACCCATGTAATAAGGACGGAACAGTGACCAGCGACGTGAAACCTAAGCTGGCTGAACACGCTCAAGCACAGGACACGTCCTGATTAAGACAAAGCTCTTCATCTCTGTCCAAAAGAGTCCACATCTGCACAACTGAAAGCTTATCAAAGCCGTTTGGTCATTGTTTTAGTTTCCTAATCTCTGTTTATCATCACCTGCAGGTTATGTGCCTTCTCTTTGTGTTTGACTTTGCTTTATTTTAGGTTAAATTCAAAATGACTGGGCGGAAATGGCTCATTTTTTTAGGCACTCATCATGACTACAAGTGACCAGTAGGAGGCTCTCAGCTCATAAGACGGGAAACAAAGAGATCTTTGGAGAATGGATGAAGGCTATACAAATACGACATGCGAACACGAACAGCCCAGATTTAAGCAATGACACAAATATTTAAATAAATATGGAAAAGATGAAAATGCCAGCTAGTATTTTGGAACAGAAACTGGTAAATGATACTCAACACGTGAGATTTAAAGAAACAAACTGGGAAATGTTCAAAGGTCCGAATGTCAGTCGTCAGAGGGCAGGAATAGAAAACAGGACGCGAAGGCCTACGAGGCGAAAGACGTGACTCATTCAGCCAGACAGACTGTTTGTTTGAGCAAGATCCGATCGAAGAGCTCAGCATGAATGGGATGTAAATGGATATAAATATGAATGATGACGAGTGTGGGTTTTTTTTTTGCCATAAAACAGCTATGTGTTTATACACACTTATGTGTGTTTTACTATCATTGTGAGGACCTTCCATTGACATAGTTATGAGTTCCGCTAATTAATCAGCTACACCTAAATATTAACCTTAGTATTTGCAGAAAAGCAGTTTTCGTCACAGGGACCAGACAAATGTCTCTGCAAGGTCAAAACGGTCAGATGTTCCTACCCCCCGCCCCACACACACACACACACACACATACACACTTCGCCTGACGTCCGCTCCTGAGCTTTTTAACGTCCCCAGACGTTGATTTGAACAGAAAGTGTTTGTTGAACATTTAAACCAATCGCATCCACATCTGCTCTTTATGGATTGCATGAGCTGTCACGGCTCCAGGAATATCCTACAGCCACACACACACACTCACACACATTTAAAAAACACATAATTCACACTTTTCACAAACACAGCTGAGACTGACCAAATCAGACAGCGCAGTTTTGCCAGGTCGTCACATCTGCAGGTGATCAGAGCAACACAGAACATCCACGCACCTGTTTCTCGCCTTAGAGCATCAAACACACATTACAGTCCATTTCATCAGTCTTTCGGTCTAAAACGTCCGTTAACACACACCCACAAAGTGTAAGGATGTGAAAAGAGGCAGATGTGGATTCGATTAACATTCTCAGGGAGAATAACAGTCAAAAAACCCAATTAATAGAGCCATTCAAGCCAGCAGGACACAAAATAAAGGGACTTCTCTCTCAATCTGCCATTCACGCTCAGTCCCGTACACTCATTCTCACTGGCTGAGGAACGGTGTGTGTTACCCATAATGCACTGTAAGCACACATCAGTTTTAATTCATCATAATGGCAATGAGGTTTGTTTAGGAAGCAGTAAATTAACAGTTAATTCTGTTTAGTTGCTTTGTGACGTGAAGAAGCAGCTGGAAGTCAGTGACCTTCTAAAATGAGGCCTAGCAATTTACACGGAGAAGGAAGTGAAGGGACTGTGGGCGGGGATTTGTAATGTAAAAAAAGTGTAGCCTACCATGGGACCAAGGGACTGTGGTATGGCTATTTTCCCCCCCACTGTTAAACATTCTACATGGTTTTTGGTTCTAAATATTTGTTCCTGAACTAGCCACACTGCCTAGAGGCTTGAAGTGCTGGAAGTACACCGACAGAACAGCGCCAATGTTTTTTTTTCGCTTGTAAATAAACGGTAGCGATCGTGAAGCTCAAATATGCTTTCGGCTCATTCTGACACTAGCAGGCATTATCCAGCTGCTTTCCATCCAGCTGTTTTATGCAAATTAAAATAAATAAAAAATTTGAAAAGTCATTCTGTTTTTATGAGAACAAGATGCAAAGACATGTTTTAAATAAATGATGAATTAGGGGACGAAAATCACTTTTAAGGATTTTATATAGATTAGAAATGTTACCAAATACTGTATATTCACTTTATTCAGAATGAAAAGATAATATGAAGGAGTTAGTGTAGGATGAAGGAGTTAGTGTACAGTGGAGGAGTTAGTGTAGGATGAAGGAGTTAGTGTACAGTGGAGGAGTTAGTGTAGGATGAAGGAGTTAGTGTACAGTGGAGGAGTTAGTGTACGATGAAGGAGTTAGTGTACAGAGGAGGAGTTAGTGTACAGTGGAGGAGTTAGTGTAGAGTGGAGGAGTTAGTGTAGAGTGGAGGAGTTAGTGTAGAGTG